>JAJEKB010021279.1:0-69232 GCA_022393335.1 Macrotrachela quadricornifera | reverse complement strand
CATAGCTTTTCCCGCCGTGCTTTGGGTATCTTTCACATAGCTTTTCCAATCGTGCGTGGAATATCTTTCGCAAAGCTTTTTCCGCCGTGCTTGAGGAATATTTCAGAGCTTATTCTTCTGTGCGTGGGGGGTATTTTTCAGAGCTTTTCCCACCTTGCGTCGAGCATCTTTCACAGAACTTCTCCCACCGTGCATGGAGCATCTTTCACAAAGCTTTTCGCGCCGTGCTTGAGGTATCTTTCACAGACCATTTCCCATCGTGCATCAGGCATCTTCAACAGGACTCTTCTCATCGGACTCAAGCTGACATGCTCACTCGCATCCACTCTGGACACGATCACTTTCAAATTCACATTGAACTACGTCATTTGATTAGAAAGTGACTAAAATTACGGTCACTTACGACTTGGATGAAGTTTCAGGCACGCCTCCCTTTCTCACTGCCAATCACTCAGCTGACTTTCCTTAGCACTCAAGGAACTGATGCGGATAGTTCCGTGATCCTATCTCTCACGATGACTAAATACATAGGGAACAGACTCATAAAAATCTCGACCTATATTGATCGCGATGAAATTTCACCCAGCCCCTTCCACGCACCCCGTTTGGTGGTTCCAACCTCACGATATCTTTCCTCAGAAGCTAAGGAAGTAGTGTGGAAACTTTTGTGACGCTAGCTATCGCACGGGATGAATGCATAGCAAACAGACAAATGTTCTTCCTTAAATATATAGATACGTCATCGTTGTGAATCAAGGAAACGCTTGTATACATTTTTTTCTCTTATAACCTATTAGAAGCATTCGATTTTCATATTTAAACCAAAGAACCATCGTTACAAAATGATTCATCTTAGAATCATAACAAATTCGCTAAATTTCTCAAAATTCATGCAAATTTCATTACCATATGGCATGGGTGAAATTTCACCCAAACATTCCCATCCTTCCCCTATTCATGGTAACAGCACGCTATAAAGCTAACGCTTCACTCAGAAAAGCACCGTGGAAAGTTTCGTACTGTTAGCTAATACACTACTATCTGGGTGAGATTTCACCCACATCCACCTATCCCACACCCTCGATGGGTGACCCCGCTATAACCTTCCTCCGGGCCTAGGGATGCACCATGAAAAGTTTGCTCACGCTAGCTCGTACAGGGGTCGAATCCATGAAGAACAAACAGACAAACAAACGGACAGACATTCTTTTTTATGTATATAGATTAGAAGCATTCCAATTACACATTTAAATCAACGAATCATCGATAAAAATTGATTCATCTTAAAATCCTAACAAAATTCGCTAAATTTCTCAAAAATTCGTGCAAATTTCATTGGCACATAATTTGGGTGAAATTTCACCTAAACACTATCATACTAATCCTATAAATCGTAACAGCACTCTATAAAAACCGCCCCTAGACTCAGAAAATCACCGCGGAAAGTTTGGTAATGTTAGTTAAAACAATACTATCTGGGTGATATTCCACCCACACCCCTCACCCAAACTCACACCCCCGGTGGGTGAACCTGCTATGACCTTCCTCTGGGCCTGGGGAGGCACCATGGAAAGTTTCGTGGTCGTAGCTTTTACAGGGACTGAATGCATAGCGAACAAACAAACAAACAAACAGACAGACAGACATTCTTCTTTATATATATAGATAACTGATTGAAAATAAGCAGTCGGCTTCCTTCTATTTTCTTTTCAACAGAACTCTACCTTTCGTTATTAATGGCGTTGTTGTTGGTGGTGTATCTCTTTTTTTCTTGATGACAATAATTGGAATAATAATGGATAGTAAGATCAAAATTGCAACAATACTAAAACCTATAATCCACATTAACTTTTTTCTTCGAAAAAGTTCATATCTAAAATAAATTATCCTTTTTAATCATTTTTTACAATTTTTCAATAAACATACAGTGTTCTTGATTCTGCAGGTGATTTGTCCGACTGAAATAGTGGAAAAAATATAGATTATTTTATACTATATTTTTTAATAAATTATATCACAAACTTTTATGTCGTAGAAGTTCATAGATAATGGTTTAGAAATTGTTGTAATACTTTTCGTAATTGAAATCTAAAAGAGTTATAAAAGAAATTATACAAAATAAATTTTCTTCTGAAGATTTTTAATCTTATGAGCTAAATATTAATGTCGTAACGCATCAACGACCAGAAATAGGAATGTATCGAGAGAGAATCTCTCAGTCTCGATCTCGCTATTCTTGATCAGTCTCAAGTGGGTAGTTGATTGTTTGTGTAAGTATAAGTAGACATGTATCACACCCAAATTCAAACTATTTTATAGTTAAGGTTTGGATATATAAGTTTTAGTATGGGTTTAGATTTGAATCAGATATTGAAACTCATCAAATTGGTTGGATTTATGTATGATTCTTTTTTCTATACTTTCTCCTGTTTATTTCAAATATTTAATTATATATGTTAAAAAGAACTGTATCATAATGCTTCGATTCTATGGAAATTAGGCAATGAGAATTCCATCATCAAAGTTTCAACAAATTGCCCAAGTTTCACTAGAAAATCGGCAATTTGTCATAGTCTGGCCGAAACTTTGATAATAGAAAATATTCTCAAAATTCCTATTCAGTGATGAGTTACAGGGATATTGAGAAAGTTAATGGTAAAACCCTATAACTTAGACAATTTGTTCAAGTTCCACCAGAATTTTGGAAATCTTTATATTGTCAAGATTTCGGTAGAAATACGGCACATTGCCGATATTCTGATGGATATTGGGCAATTTATCGAAGTTATAACAACCCAATTTTCATTCTACTAAATAGTGCGTGACTAAGCTAAAGCTCAGATCCAGAGTTGCCACCTCGTTAAGTCAAAAAAAGCGGAAAAATTGCGAAAAATCGTTCTATCACTCTTTTCTACATGTAGTTGGTGCCAAAAGTTTCGAATTTCTCACAATAATAAAGGATTTAAATTATAATTTTTTAAAGTGGGTGTATCAAAAGCATATTTAGCAACACGTATCAGGTTTTGGTCGATTATCTGCGACTCGATAATACAAGAAGATGAAGATTTTGTCTAAGAACATTTTTAATTTAGCTAGTACCCATTTTCGAACTTTTCTACCGGCTGATGAATTCAAAACAAGATACTAATAGTAATGAATGCTCCGACTACGCATTTTATGGATTCGAGGATCGCAGTCACGTTTTTCATGACCGAATTTTGTAGTGAATATTACAAATACGAAACTGATCTTCTATCACGCTTATCCAAAACTTATTTAAGTTTTCCATTTTCTTAAAGCAATGATAAGATAGCGAATGACTTTCATTAATGTTCTAAGACAAGCATATCAAGCAAATCTTAATAAGGAATCACCATTTGCAAAGATTCATACTAATATGATACTCCAAAGGCTCACCTATTTTAGGAAAAAGTATCGCTCAAACTCACCAAACCACAGTTTACTGCTCGTTTTTTTGGCTACAGAAAGTCATGTATAGGATTGAAATGATCTTCATTAGAGCAAAATGGTGTTTATTAACTTAAATCCATTTTGCTTGACATGTTGAATAAGTCAATGTTATAGAATAACGTTTCTTTTGATCTATAGCTAGAAAAGTTTTAGATAAATATTTATGTTAAGCAACAGCTTTCATTCAGAAACCGAAAGTTTTTCAAGGAAATGTATAACAATGGTTTTCCCGGTATGATGCTGTTTGGTATAGTAAAGATAATATATAAGCAGAAGAGAAAATACTTTTATTAAAGATATTTTCAATGAATTTGTAACAGAACTTTTTTACACAGCAAAGGCGAATTTAAATATATATACCATTTTGACAAAATCAATAATTTTGATTTAGAACAAGGATTCTTACAAAAATAAGAATCGTAGACAATGTTTTGTCACGAGAGAGACGAATCTCCAACGAAAACATATAGGACAGATAATTCATGAACATGGGCAATCAACTATAGTGAATGCTTTTTTTATCAAAAAATGCTAGCTAGATGAAATGATTCATTTCATTCAATATCACGAGGAAATTGGGGAAATGAGATAATACCAGAAAAATAGCGGAAGAAGTGGTAACCCTGTTTGGAGGGAAAACGATATCAAAGAGAAAGACTCTGTGCATTAGAAAAAATGACTAATTGTCTTTGAACACTTTGATAAAAGCTTTCTCTGCATTGAAAAACAGTAGAATTTCCATGAAATATTCAAAAAAAGCTGCTCCTCGTTTAGTGAAATTAGATATTTCTTTTTGAAAACTGACGGAGAGGAGAGGAAAAGAAGTTTTCTTTTTTGCATAAATGTGTCACACTTTCCTGTATAGATAATACCAAAATCTAGCCAAATAGTGGACAGAAAAAATCTTCTGAGAGAAAGGCCAAGCACAAGAAAAATTTTAGAATGGAAAAATTCTCCAACTCCCCCTCTTCAATCGTATACACTGCTCAAGGCAGTCGCTCGTTCGCCTAAATATTCGCCCTAATTTACTTATCTACACATCCATGAGGAACCATTAGGATCTGCTTTTTCCTCCTTGATTTAGCAACTTTTCAAGGATAATTAAATAGAGTTATTGGTGTACGACTATCTTCAACTTTATTTAAAGAAAAATACGGAGTATAAATAGGCAAAGAGAAAGGTGCACTGAGTGGAAACGACTTGCACGGTCATATGTTAGGCAGCTAAATAAAAGAACAAAATATATACTTGAAGAAAGAAATGTAAGAATATATGAAAAGGCAGATAGTAGAAAATAATACTAAGAGAAAGATTATGTAACAAGAGCTACTCTTGGATAGCTCTAAAAAGTTGTTGTATTATATTCTTAAAGAAGTGGTAAAATATGGATATGGACTTCGATTTGACCGCCGACAACTTTGGTTCACTTGATAGAACCATCTTAAAATATGTATTTAGTACGGATCTTCATTGTTTCAAAAGTTGTAGATCTGAAAATCGCAAAATACAATTGAGTCTAGTACAGTATTCTGTAGTCTAATTTCGAAGGCAAACTATTGAACTTAGTCTACATTTTGAGTCACATATTGGACACGATTTGATATCTTAGGTCGATAAATCGATAGAGATTGATTCATGACTGCGTGAAGAAACGTTACTTTTCGATGAAAATTTAACTGAAAAGAGAGGAACATCTGGGCTTTCCAATGGTAGAGTATTGGTAAAACAGGCGATGTCCCATAATGTCCGATATTTTTTTTTGCTAATAAATAGGTGTAATCGAGTTAGATATACGCCCAAAATATCAGACTTTTATAATGTAGTATAAGAAAATGGTATAGGACCTACTTTCTCGCTTTTATATGTGAATTATAAGGTTTAAAGTTTAAAAAGTTACCCTTAGACTATTTTCCTTACATTACATTATAAGAATCTGATATTTTGGATATATATTTAACTCGATTAAACCTACTTACTGGCAAAAAATATCGGACATCATGGGTCATCGAGGGTCGAAAAAATTAATATTTATTTGTATATCTCTCTTATTTCATAATCATTTGATGATCGTGGATCTTCATAGAATCAGTTTGGTGAGCTTTATTTTCTTGTGATATCAGTTGCTGATTTAGGGTTACCGTGGGTCATCACGTGTTTTAAAAATATTCGTGAGGGTGATATGCTCATATAAGCATAACGTCTATTGTCGATATCAGAAATATAAATTGATAAATCAGTATGGATATGAACAGTATATATTTGATAATCATATTAAAACTTAGCAGACGCCATACATTTACCAGCCGATACAATTTTATTAGATTGATCAGGAATATCGAATGATTGTTTAAGATTAAATGTATATGAACAATTTCTAGTACATCAAAGAGTATGACAAGGCAAGACAAAATAAAAGAGAAAAACAATGAACTTTATACTGAATACTATTATTAAAAATAACAGAGTGAGAAGGTTTTATTGACATATATATATATATATATATATATATATGACTATATTTTGTGTTACTGCTTTAATTTTCTCTACAAATATTTATTTTTTATTCTAAAAAAGTAATTTAATAATATAATTTTTTTGCATATGATTTTTAATCTACACATACGATACAGAAATAACATATAGATTGAATAGATGAAGGACTAGAAAAGAAAGTAAAAGCAAAAAACTGCATTAAAAAGGAAACAAAATTATAGTTTGGCTGAGAATGTGGATATAACATATATTCCAAAAGCAGTCACAAACGTGACAGACATTCTTAACAGCGATGCATCACAAACATAAAAGACATGTTAAGAACGTGTTATCATAGACTGTAACGGATACCTTTAACAACAACTTTCTCAGTTGTAAACTGTGACTGACATTTTAGCAACTTCCTATCACAAACTTTTGCGCACATTATAGTATTTCCTTTTGTACAATCCCAACAGCTTCTTCGTATTTCACATTTTAATCCAGCAGAGATTGTGCTATCAACTTTTTCAGATACATATATATTTTTAATATTCATTATTATTCATTTCGGACAATAAAATTCTGTGTCTACAGTTATCATAAGTATATATAACCTTTCATTGTCAATACTAAACAAGTATAGAGTGCGTATTGTTTTTCCAATCAGTTATTGAAAAATAAATGCAAACACAGAGATATCCGACAGACAATCAATTTAGGCAGTTTTGTGAATCTGTAATTCATAAATATATTTGTACATATTCAACAGATTAAGAGGATTGTTTCTTTTTAAAATTAACCAAAACTTAACTTACTATCAAATTTCGTTAATTTTAACTTGAACAATTTCTCTTGTTTTTTTTATTATGATATAATATATTTCTTCTAATTTAGGTTTGAAAGCAAATATATATTTTTTATTTTATTTTATTTTAAAAATAATTTATGTGACGTTACTTTGGATAGAAACAGATTTTTTTTCTTAAATCTTATTCTTTTAACATATACCATTCTTTTTTCATTTTACAATTTCAAATGGAATTATTTTAGTCTTGAAAAAAATTTTTCAAAGGTAAATATCAATCTATCTCGAGAAGAAATTAATCGATAAGCAGAATTGTTTATTAACTAAAATGATATGGACAAGATGGTTATAGAAGAATATATAAATCAGATTACACTAACATCTCATATCTTTATCAGACTTGGAACCGGACCGGCCAATCTTCATCGGTTTTTGCCGGTCTTTTTTTAATTTTTAAAAAAATTTTAGGGCACTAAAACTTGCCTGTTTTGCTCGTTTTTAACGGTTTTCATAATTTTACTGATTAAGGGATATGATCCTGAAAGTTTCCTACTGATAAATTTTCACTCACTGTTGAAATTTCTGCTCTATATATTCATTATAACACTATCATCCTAGGATGAGAGCTTTGCAGCATGTTGGGTGAATTTCTCTATGCTCACGAAAAATGAACGAGACATCAGAAATTAATATCGGTCTAAACTATAGATTTTTCACCTCAAAATTTTGAACTCAGTTTTCTGGACTAATTTTGACTTATTCTGATAGAATCACAATAGCCGGTAAGTTTCAGGCTATGTTTTCATAACAACATATCAAAGATGATTATGCTTTGCTACCAAGATCTTGTTGACTACTTCCATCATGTAACTGTGAAAATACTTACATATTAACAAATCTTAAATAGGAAATCTAACATAAAAAGGTACATTTAGCTCAACTTATCAGTCTGTTTGTAGTACCGTCCTTCTTATAGATTGAAATGCTTTTCGGCTGTATTAAATAATTATGTCAAAAAAGAAATCATATTACTATTGAAAAAAATGTCAGCCAAAACGTAGTTAGGTGTTGTTCAACATGAATTACTGTGAGTTATTAGTCAAAAATTTTTGATAAAATCTTCATTCATTCTTAATGTTAGCATACGAGACGTAATGGACTAAAATGAAAACTATTACTATTAGAAACTTCAAGAACTATGGGTTTGACATCGAATATCTTCATCAAACTGAAGTAATAGACTATCGTTTGAAAGTTCTGATTAGTTGATTGATGCACGAAATGCACCGATTTTTTATCGGTTAAGAAATAGTATAGTGTATATTGTATTCATTTATTTATTTTGATTTTGTTGAAAAAAAGAGAAGACATAAAAATACCTTCTAATATGATCGTTGAAGATGTACAGTAATTAGAACGTTAATCTTCTTCAAAAGTCATATAACTATATAGATCTGCTGATAATTGGAGGCAAGCTTACTTGGTAGAGCACGGCGAGTACGGGTAACCAATACATATGGATTAATGTGTCATGAAAAACAAGTTCAATCCGTAGTTTCGAGTTCTTACTTTTCAGCCATCGACTTCGACAACAATCAGAAATAAACTGAATATCTATGTAGTAGCAAAACAAATGTAGAATTTATTTGCTAATGCGTTTTGCATTCTTTATAAAAATACTCATCAAGGGTGAGGGAGGGTTGAGACAAGCTACCCACTCTAGTTTAGATTTTATCTAAAATCGAAAAATCCAAATCAATCTTTCTTTAAGATAAGTCAGACGCACAGCTAGGTATGCACTGAACCGAATTTGAAGTCTAAGGCCGAACCCTCACCCTCACCCTCACCCTCACCCTCTTATGCTGAAAATTAGACTGAAAGGTAAATATTTCAGTAAGGAAACAGTATTAGCCCGAACTGACTGGAGTTCTTTTATATGTCATTAAGACGTACATATGGACAAAAGATAAGCTCAAATGACATTGCTCTTCATGGTTTTCTTTTGTTGTACCATAATGACTGAGTATGGTTGCTATGCAATATAATGTAACAATGAAGAAAAGAAATCAATCGAACAATAAATATATTCTTAACAAGCGAACAGTATAAAAAAAATCTGTTGCTATTCTTATGCCATTTAAAGTAATAAAAATTCCATCATATATTATTTTCTACAATATAAATGTTAGATTTCAATCGAAACAAATTACAAATGCAGAATAATGTAAAAATGCTTTTCATGCTATATACTATTGCTTAAAACTTTTAATATATAAATACATTGAAAAATATTTCAAAGCTAAACCTGATAAAAAAAAACTGATTGTTTGTCAGGTTGTGTTTAATATGCGTTTCATTCTTTCGTTGATCATACATTCATTGATGAATTCAATACAAGAAATGATGTCATAGAAACAACATCACTTAGTCATAAGAAAAGAAAGAAAAACAAAATATAACAATAGAACTTTATTTTTCTGTGTTTACTATAGTATTTATATCAGTTGCAAATAATATAAGAAATAAAAATATATCGTAAAACAGATATAACCTCAAAGTGAAATCCTGACATTTACTCGATACCATTTTCTAAATATGTAAAATTAAGAAACGAAATAAATTGAGAATTATATAAAGAATATATCCATTTAAAAGTTAATTTTCTTTTCTCGAGTGTTTTATTTGTTGATTATTCATATGAATTTTACTATCTTACTTTACATTTTCTACAAAATGTTTAGTATGTTAATTTATTATTAAAACACTGGTTTTCTTTTTGTTTTATAGAAAAAGAAAAAAAAAAGATGAATTTTTGGAGAAACACCAAATACAAAATAAACGGAAAAATTAAAAAATAAAAGAAGCTCTTATTTTTGAATAGCAAACAAAAATAATAGTAATAATAATAATAAAATGTTTGTACAGGAAAATAACCGGGATAGATTTTTATTTGTATGTTCATATAAATTTGATTTTTATTTTAACTTGCTGCTGTAGTTGAATGAGCTACATGTCCAATTAAATAAATATTATCATAAAGATGACCAGCTAAATCATCACTTATTGTTCCATTAATTATAGCACGTCGTGTATTACGTATAAATTCACGTTTAGACATTTTATTTTTAACATGTGGTGATGTAAGATCAATAGAAAGAAGAATTAATGAAAAACATAGAACATAAATTGTTTCTAGAAATACAAAAAAGTAAAATATTTTTTTTATTTTATAATAAAATCTACACACCTGTTGTTAGACCAAGATCTTTATTACATTCATGAAAACGTTTGGAAAAATTTTCGATTAAAATAGATAAATATTCATTACGATCTTCTGGTGCATCAAGTTTAGCAAAAAATTGACGTAGAGCATTCGGTAAAAATTGATTTTCATATGATTGAAGTTCAATAAGACGCTCCAATATATCACGACTAAAAATATATATATTAATGTTTAGAAATATAATTATTCTATTATAAAACCTACCGTGTTTGTAATAATTTACGTTTTTCAATAGCTCGTAATTTTCTTGTATTATGCATAAATTTACTTATTTCTTCGCATGTATCATCAAGTAAATTATTTTCAATAAAATATTGTAAGCCCTAGTAAAACATACAAAATAACAAATTAAAAATTTATTTTTATTTACTTGTCCAGCATTAAATCGTAATGTTCCTTCATCAAGTTGTAAAAAAATTCTACGAAATGATATACCATTCTCTCGAGCTCGATTATAAACTGATGCATAAGCCCAATTAGTTTTGCATAAACTTTAAAATTAAAAATAAAAAAAAAGAAAAATTAATTTTGTTTTTTTTGTACCTAAGCCAAAGTATTTCATCATTAGCTAATGTTTGCCAAACACATGCAGCAAGACATAAATCAGTAGCATTTAAATTCTTAAGAATTTGTAAAGCTAATTCAGGTGGTAATTGTGATATATCAGAAATTTTCGTGACTAGAATAATTACATAAAAAATAGAAAATAAAAGAAAATTGTTAATTTTTCTTCTTTTATTGAAAATAAAATTTTTACTTTGATTTTTATTATGGCGTGTCGGCTCGGCATCTTGTCGATCGAAAATTTGACCCATCGTCAATGATTAAAATCAATTTTTAATCGAACGAATATGTAGCCGAGCCGACTTGCTACGGTGACGTGGACAGAAGATGTCGACGTGGAAAGGTAAGCAGTATGTATGTCAGATTAGAAAAAAAAAATACTTTTTTTTCTTCGTTATTTGTTGAGAAAGAATAAGAAGAAGGAAAGCAAAAAAAAATTACAGAATTGAACAAGTTTTTCTTCTATATTCAATCATTGGTCAAATAAATAACCAATAAAAAAATAAATAAAATATAAAATTTACTAAAAATTATTCAATTTTTTAATTTATTCTTTTTTATTATGATTATTAAAATAAATAAGAACTTTTATATTAATCATATAGTTGCTAAGTAACCCGTTTGTAAGACAAATATCAATGGCATTTACTTTTAGCAACGTATTGTATAGAAACAAATTTTTATAAATTTTATTTATTTAAAAATGTATCCTTAAGTTATATATTTTTCAAGGTTATAATTTAACATAATATTTTCTTATTTTTAAAAATTCTCGACTAGTTTAGAGATTATTTAATAGAACCGATTGAATAAAATCTCCTATATAAATTTAGTTTTCTTATTCGATATTTATTTGATTTTTCCGAAAATATTTTTCTCTTAGTGGAACCAAAAGACGTAGTGAAAATGACCTGGAATATATTATTTTTTCTAGATCGTTATACAAATTTTTATAGAATTCAAAAAAAAAACAACACAATGTCAATCATTCCACCAACTGGTTCACTTGTTCGTTTTGATAATCCAACATTAATAACAGCAGGAAATGAAAAAGATCGTAGAGCACTTGGTGCTGGTAAACAACAAACAGCATTAGATCAACAAATGATGGATGTTACAGGTGGTGGTACAAGTTCACCACAATTAGGTAGAAAACAACAAAGTATAAAAGATTTATCATTAGAAGAAATTCTTGATAAAATTCTTCCACCAAGGTGAAATTATTTAAATTTAATTTTTAAAAGAAAAAAAAGAAATTTTATTTTTGCTATTATTTAAATAGAATTACAAAAGATCCAAATAATTCTGATTTACTTTATTGTCAACGTATATCATCAACACCAGCAACACGTCTTGATGTTATTAATTTACAAGAACAATTAGATATGCGTTTACAACAACGACAAGCTCGTGAAACTGGTATTTGTCCAGTACGACGTGAACTTTTTTCACAATGTTTTGGTAAATAAATAAATTTTTCGAGTTTTTTTTAAAATTTATAATTCATTTTATAAATAGATGAACTTATTCGTCAAGTTGCTATTAATTGTGCTGAACGTGGTTTACTTCTTCTTCGTGTACGAGATGAATTACAAATGACTTTACGTGCATATCAAACACTTTATGAAAGTAGTGTTGCATTTGGTATGCGTAAAGCATTAATGGCTGAACAAGGAAAATCTGAATTAGAACGAAAAGTTTGTTATAAAATTAGATTTGTTTTTTATTTATCTTAATATTATTTTAGTTAGTACAACTTGAAGAAGATAAACGTGATCTTGAACGACAACTTAGAGAAACAAAAGCAAATTCTGAAGCAGCTGAAAAAAAATTAAATGAACAACGACAAGTTGAAGAAAGAAAACATATGGAAGAAATTAATTTTTTGAAAAAAACAAATCAACAACTCAAAGTTAGATTTTAATAATAATAAAAAAAGAAGAATATTTTTTCTTTTAGGCACAATTGGAAGGATTAATTGCACCAAAGAAATAAATATAATAATAACATCAATTTTGTGTGTTTCTTTTCAATATTATTTGTCTCTTTCTTTTTTAAATAAAAAAAAAATATTAAATAAGAAATATAAATTTTTTTCATGCTATAAAACTTCAGCAATTTATGTTTGCTGACTTCGACGAAATCGAAATCATATTCAGATTTTGAAGTTTCTTAAAGCTATTTCATTTGTATATCCTAAGCTCTGAAATAATTGATATATTTTTTGATTAATTCAATATATTAGCGCCATCTCTTTTTCAAAGAGGATAATCATCGACACATTGTCAAATGTTTTCTCCATTCAAATTTTAATATATATTTCTTTAGTTATTTTCCGTTATATTTAAATTTTATACTTGTCAACTTTTTATACGCAATTAATAAAATGAGCAGTGGAAAAAAACAACAAAGTAAATATAGAAATTTTATTTTATTTATCTCTAATTAGCAATTTTTTTTAATATTTAGAAAAACGAAAACGTCAATCATCTCCACCATTCAAATCTCAAATAGCTCGACGATTAGATAAATTACGTAGTAGACCAAGTAATCTATGGGAAGACGATGATGATCATCAACAATCAAAAACAACAAATAAAAAAACATCATATATTGTTTTATCAGATTCCGATGAAGAAGAAAAATCCTCATCATCACCATCATCATCATCACCACGACGACGATCAGAAAGAATTAAATCAAAGAAAAAAACATTACAAAATTCGAATGAAAATAAAACTAAAAATCCAACATGTTTAATCTGTTCAATAGTTTCACAATTATCATCATATAATTGTTGTACACAACATTTATCTATTCTTAAAAATTCTTCTTTTAATCAACATCAAACAACAAATTTTCAATGGTTACCAGAACATGTTATGATCGTACCAATAACAGATGAAATTGTACAACATTATCTTGATCCACAACAAATTCATCATTTACGAACACAAACATCAATTAATAAAATACCTTCTTCTGAACGTAATAATATATCGGTCAGTGATATAATTCATTTTTCTTTACAATAAATAATTAAAAATTGATTATTTTCTTTTAGACTCGAAAATCAATAAATAAATCAACAATGACATTAAATCTTTCTGATATACAACAATCATCAAAATCACCAACAAAGTACATCATATAAAATAATTTAAATTCATATTTACATCTCATTTTTTATTATTATTATAGTTCTTTTCAAATGGATATACAACCACTTGCTTCAACTATTGTTGTCGAATCAACACATTCTAATTTACAAACAATTCCACCTGATATAACTATTACAAATGTTCCATCATCTTCATCAATATCAATTATAAATAATAATAATCATAATACAGCGACTATCGATAAAAATCAATTACAACAAACATCTATTCAAACAATTATTATTGATGATAATCAACAAGATAATACAGTAATAGAAACTACTGATAATGCTAATAAACAAATTGATCCATGGACATCAATTGATGATAAAACTGATGCTGCTCTTGAAGAACATCTTATGCAAATTGATTCATCTTCTGATCCTCCACTTGAATTTACACCAGCAACAGTTCGACGTACAGAAACAGATATAATGGCTGCTCGACTACCGAAAATCCCACTTAAACAAGGACGATTTCGTTTAGGTAAATCAATTACTAATCGTACAACAACTAATGCAGCCAATGAATATCGACCATTAGCAGCTGCTCAATCATCACCTTTAACATCATCCATTACAACAACTAAGTAAAATATATTTTCAATATTATCATATAAATTTTGTTTTTTCTATACATTTATTAGTGTTCATTCATCACCTATGCGAACTACTATTGAAAATGAACCATCATCATCATCATGCCAAACTTTAAAACAATCTGAGACTATAACCGATAATCGTAATGATATTAATACCAGTTGTATATTTACACAGGATGAAACAAATCAACATAATACTATTCCGACAACAACATTTATTAACGACGGTATATATTTCTCTTATAAACAAAAAAAAAGAATTAATATTTTATTTTCTTAGTTCCTGCTCCTGTTTCTGTTATTAACGAAAATTCTAATATAGAAATTGAAATAAATCGAACGAATACAATACAATCTATTATTTCATCTCATACGAATGAAAGATCAATAACACCAACAAGAATATCTTATCGTATGAATCCTGATGGTACACGAGTTAGTATATCCCGACCAACATTACCAACAAATCATCAATCACCATTAAGAAATTCTTTACGTCGAGTAAGAAAATTAATCTTTTCTTGTTTTGTTTTTTTTGTAAATATAATTATTATATTTTTTTAGACATCAACTGATGTAACTCCTATTCGACCTAATACAAAACAAGTGTAATTATTTTGATTTTTGTATGTATTTGTTATTTTGATAGTTAAACTATAAATACAGGATAGAATAGTAAATCATGTGTTCAATTATTTCATGTGAATGTTTTGTTCATTAAATAATTTCAATGAATTATATCCAATAATAATTCAAGAGTAGAAAAAAAATATAAATTTTTATAAAAAACTCTCTTTACGATAACCAATTTGATCCCAAAAATCACAATCATCTTTTAAATAATTTTCTCGTATTTCTAATGGATCTTGAAAATACATATATTTTTCATTTTCACCAGTTACATTTAACCATGATATTGGTATAGATAATGGTTTATTTGGATTTTGAGTTTTAGCAAAATTTGTCCAATAATTTGCTATACTTTGAGATATACGTCGACCAGTATCCGTAAAATTTAACCATCTTGATTCAAATAGATATGGTAATTCATCACCATGACATACATGTCCATTACAAAATGCATCATTTTGTTTTTTATTAGAATTTAATGGATAACCAAATACATAAGAATATGATGCAGCTTTACGAGCAAATATACGTGTTGGACAAGAAAATACCCATTGAGTTGCAATTTGAGATAAACGTGGTCGTTGATCATCTATACCTATAGGTGGATAACGTTCAAGAACTTTCAATGTTTTTTCTCGAAAAAATCCAAGACCAATTTCAATATATAAATTAATTGAAATTGGTTTATTCCATTGTTTATAAATAAAAAATAATCCTTCATCAATAACTGTACCTGTAATAAGAGGTTTTAAAGGAAATGATACATTCTGAATAGTTTCATATAATTGACCATGAACAATAATATTATCAATTACAGGTACCCATGGTTCAAAGAATAATAATGGTTCTAATGAAGTTATTTTTGTATTTACTATCTTTTGAGCAGCAGTTATATTATCAACAGAAGCTGAACGAAAGCAAGCAATATCATTAAAATTACAATGAAGTTGTTCAGCTAAAAGAACACGAGGTGCAATATATTCTGAATAAGTTCTAAAGAAATAATATAAATATAGTATATGATTTATTTTATTCGTATACCTAAATGGTATTGCCATAGGTGCACTTTGAATGATAGCTTGCTGAAAAAATGATTGCATATCATTTGCCATATAATGTAATGCAACAGATTGTGCACCAGCACTTTGACCAAATAAAGTAATCTAAAATAAATATATTTAAAAAAAAAATTTATATCATATTATTATTATTTATCAAACTTGATTTGGATCTCCTCCGAATGCATCAATATTTGCTTTGATCCATGTAATAGCTAAACGTTGATCAAGTATACCATAATTACCTTTGATATCATTTGGACCCGTTCCAGTTGCAAAAAATCCAAGAACACCTTTATAAATATACAATTTATAATGAATAAATATTTATTGTACTTACCAAGTCGATATTGAACGAATACAACAATAACATTCGTTGTATTAACTAAACGTTCAGAGTTATAAGCTGGTGCAGATGCATCAAGATATTGAAATTCACCACCAGGAATAAAAATCATAACAGGCAAAGGAGATGTTTGTGTTGATAATGGAGTAAAAATGTTCAAATAAAGACAATCTTCCGAAAACTATATATTTCATAAAGAAAGAGAAGAATCGAATTTTTTGATTTAGATTAAAATATTTTACATATGGAGGACAGAAAGGAGAAGTTGGATCGCATGATGGTTGAGGACAAGCAGGTGCTCTTGTAGTAGCATTAATTATTTTTGGAGACCATTTCTCAATTGGTACTGGTGAATTCCATCTAAATATATTTTATATGTTAATATCGAAAACTTACACATTTATAACTACCTTAATTTATTAATAGGTGGTTGAGCAAATGGAATTCCATAGAAAACACGAGCTAACGATGTTTGATAACCAAGTATATCACCATATTTTGTATGAACAATAGTAGGATCATTAGCATATCCATTTTGCATACAATAAGCGAGAATAATAAATACTAACATATACATTATCATCTTTCGAGGTGAAAAAATGTGCTTTTAGTGTTTTTTGTTTTTTTACTGATAAGAAGAGAATATTTTATGTGGAATAGAATATATGTGGCTATTTTTACAACTACAGACAATTTTTTTGGGTCCTATTTAAATGATCAGTACTTTTTGATCAGTAGATAATTTTTTTTGATAAGTTATTTCATTTATATCAGTGAAAAATAGTACAATTACAATTAACAAAAAGTTTATTGAATAAGTAATGCTTTTATTGCTTTTGAAGATCAACCTCGACGTGTTTTTTCTCGAATTTTAACACCTTTCGCCGCACGGTAGGTGAAGGTGTGGATGTAGAACAGAAACCGTTACCTTCACCCACAGCCTCACGTTTTTAAAAATCCCTTTAGGGTACATCATGCTTCGAAAAAAACAAAACTTGGGTTTTTAATCTGAAGTTTTGCCAAAATAAAAATCTCATCTGGACTTGTCTGTACGAAGAAACTCAGAAGTTTTAGAAAAAGTTTTGTCAAATTAGAGCGATTTCATTATATAGGTTCTTTCCCATATAGAATACACATTTTGAGAAGTATTATATTTCGACGAAATTTTGTCTAAAACTTCTGAGTGTCTTCGTGCAGACTAGTCTAGTTGAGATCTTTATTTTGGCAAAACTTCAGATTGAAAATCAAATTTTTGTTTTTTTCGAAGTATGAGGCCCCCTACAGGGATTTTTAAAAACCTGATATATTGAAAACATGGTAGTTCTGTTAAAATTTACTATTAACTCGAATCCCTCTCAGTTATGTAGTAGAACACCATGTACTATATGATTATAAAAGAATCATTGAAATTATAGGGAACATTTGGGAAGATTCCCTCCTAAATAGAAAAACGATTGATGGAAGATATTATGAATCTAGTTCTTTGTTAAACTGAAATAACTATCGCTGTAAATGATATGTTCATCTATCATTGTACGATATCGAATAGCTGTAATAATATTTAAAACAAGGTCAACATATATGTGATAATCGATGGATGTTACGGAATGGTGAAGACTGATAAAAATACGATGATTCACTGACCAAATCCAATTGTCACTAATCATCAATTATTTTACTGACAATTGAATTTTTTTACTGATCATTTGCATTTAATAATGATCAAATTTTACTGATCATTCGTAATAAAATACTGACCATTTAATTTGCACTCATTTTTTTTTCTATCATATATCTGTTCTTATGTCAAATAGGAAATACAATTATAATAGTTGTTCAAATTTATTATATTATTTTATAATTCTAGTATATTTTACGTCAGAAGAGTGTCACGATAGGATAATGATATGTTTTCTTATCTTTAATGGCTTAAAATTGATAAAAGCAGACTTATCATATTTTTATTAACTATTTTTGATTAAAAATAACAAAATTGAATACTAACTAAAAGAAGAAAGTGAAGGTAGAGGAATTAATACAAATAGTCTAAAAGAAATTAGATTTATATCTTCTTGTCGATAATACTAGATCAGGGTTGTAGTCTTGTACTTTCAACGCTAAGTTTTTTTTAAATTAATCTTGAAATGAAAATTCTTTGTTTTGAATATTCCAAGCTTACAATTTAAATAATCAATGAAAAGATTAAATAGAAATTTAAAAATATCTTTGGTTAATTCAATCTATTGATATGATAAAGTTCATAATTATAGTCCAATTAACCAGTTATTCATAATATTATCTATTACTTTCTAAATTTATTAACAAATGTAATACATCACTACCTAATCATTTCAACGATTTTTCAAGCCAATAGATCTAGGAAGACATAATAAATATTATGATACTTTGACTGTAGTTGGATTAAATAACAATCTGTTTGGATCATCATCTATAAGCCATGGACAAAGTGTACATGATGATAATGCTTCGCACGAAGATGACACGACGTCAGTACATAATGAACGTGTTAAATCTATTGCTTCATTTTATCAAAGTATATTGTCTAGTATTGGTGAAAATCTTTCATGACAAGGTAAAATTTGATGATAGATTTTTCTATCAAATATATCCTATTTAAAGATCTATTGAAAACGCCAAAATGTGCTGCATATTTCTACTTAATTAATGATTATTTTATTATTTTTGTAAAGTTTCTGTTGAATATTTACCTAATGTAAAGATCATTAGATTAAGTAAGATAGTTAGATAAAAATTATTTATTTTTTTTTAAGAATTATCGAAGTGTTTAGTCGTTGTCTTCAATGTTTGATTATGTAATGTATTCGATTTACAATTTTTCTAGTTCAAAAATGACTAATTTGACAAATAGTTCAACTAATAGAAGAAGCAATTCAACCATGAGGTGTTGCTGTTATTATTGATTACGCATGAGTAAAAATTAAGATAATAGTTAAATTTTTCTTATTTTCATCTTGAAGTCATGCATATATAATATTGATGAAACACAACAAATCAAATTTTCGAACAACAGCATCTTCGATCCTTGATATTTTTCGACATGATCATAGAACATATGAAGAACATTTAATGCTTGCGTGATCTAATTAATTATTAATTGATTTTCCATTAGATTTGTAATAAAATTTAATGTATTTTTATAATAATTATAAACATTTTAATATAACAAATTCAACAGAAATATTTTATTTATAATTTATCAAAAAAATAAAATAAAATAAAATTGCACCCAAATAATCAAATAAATTTTCAAGATAGTATTAGTTTTATATAAATAATCATGAGCATTTGACAATATTTCTCGAACTGTATGTTGATTGCAACCATCATTTGAACATGTACGGCTACAATAAACGTCTGATGTATTTTTTAAGTCATTTATTGATATTGGTGGATCACATTCATGTCGGATTTTATCAATTACCGAACAACCACGATGAATATACAATCCTAGATAAAAAAGAAAAAGAAAATAAGATTAAGATTATTAAATAAATTCTAATAATTTATTCGATTAACTACATATGTAATACTTGAAACTTGAATTCAAATTTAAAGTATAATATTATTGGTTTTATATATACGAAAAAAACATTCGTTTTCACGTGTATAGAATGAAAAAAAAACAATATGATAAAGAAAGTAATGACACGATATTTTTTTGCTTCCGTGCAGGGTACATTTATAAAATAGATCGATGAAAATGATTCACTGTCGATTAACACGACCATTCTTTTTTATCTTAATCTTCGTATAAATATGAAATATAAATGCGTAATAGATATTTATTCTTTTATTTCTATCTATTACGAGGAAGAACAATGTTTATTTAATGACACATTCAAAAACAAAAAAAAGCGAAAGACGAAAATAAAAAAACAACATAGTAGCATATAAGTATATGTTAGTCTCTTTTTTTTTCTTTATTCAATAATGGCTTCAACTCAATCTACACAACGTATTATTATGATTCGACCAGCTTGTTGTAGTTTTAATACAGAAACAGCTGAGTCAAATTCATTTCAAGATATTGAATATGCTGATATATCATCAACAGAAAAAAGTCAACAACAAGCATTAATAGAATTTAATCGTATGGTTGAAAAACTTCGTTCATATGATATTCATATTGATGTATTTGATGATACATTATCACCAATAAAACCTGATGCTGTTTTTCCAAATAATTGGTTTTCAACACATTCCGATGGAACAATTATACTCTATCCAATGCTTGCAGAAAGTCGTCGTCTTGAACGTCGTCAAGATATTATTAAAACATTATCTCAAAATTATCAAGTAACTGCTATTATAGATTTAACTCAATATGAACAACGAAATCAATATCTTGAAGGTACTGGTTCATTAGTACTTGATCGTATAAATAAAATTGTTTATGCTATACGTTCACCTCGTACACATGAAATAATTGTTGAACATTTTACTAAATTAATGAATTATCAACAACCACCTATTATATTAGATAGTGTTGATGAAAATCAAAAACCAATTTATCATACTAATGTTATAATGGGTATTGGTACACATGTTGTTATTATATGTTTAGAATCTATTCCTAATAAAGAACAACGAAATACTATTGTTAAATCACTTGAACAAAATGGTAAACGTCAAATTATAAATATAACACTTGAACAAATGAAAAATTTTGCTGGTAATATAATTGAAATACAAAATAAACAAGGTCAATATTTATTAGCTATGTCTAAAACAGCTTATGATTCATTAAATGATGAACAACGAAATCTTATTGAAAAAACTAATACTCAATTAATTTATTTTGATATACCAACTATTGAAAAATGTGGTGGTGGAAGTGTTCGATGTATGATTGCAGAAAATTTTTTACCTGAGAATAATTAATATTTTTATATATATTATTCATTTTTCTTTATATATACATAATATAGAAGTTTAAATAGAATTTTTCTTACCTCTTCTATTAAATCCTAATTTGTAAAGAGCAGATACACAATTTTTAAAAGATGGAATAGATTTATTAACTGGTTGTTCACAAGGTAATGGTGCTAAAGAACCATCTAAACAAGAATGATCCCAATTTCGTGAAACACGTCGAACTGGACCAGTACATTGAATACATGATAGACCAAAACCTATTAGAGAAAAAAAGATACGAGTTTATGAAAATGATCTTTCTTTTTTATGTAAACAATACTTACTAACTCGAATAATCCATCCAATAAAGATAAGAATAAATTTATTCATTTCAAAATACATTTTCTTATAAACAATAATAAATATCCATTAGTCCTATTATTATATGATAACTACAAAAAAAAACAAAGATGTTTTTTTTCATAAAAGACAACTGATTATTATAAATAGACTAATATAAAAAAAATGTAAAGCGGATGTAAAAGCAACGGATGTTGAAAACAACTTCCTTGGGTAACTACTTTTTTTTTCATAATGACGCTTGCTGTTAAATCATTCATAAATAAAGAGAAGAACCGACGTATTGTAAATAAGAAAAAAAAAAAAAAAAAACTTGAGAAAATGCATTCTATACATTTTTTTTTGTCTTTGCCTTTCTTAATAATCAGTACAAGTGAAAATCTTATATTTTGTTTCTTAATTTGTTTAATTTATAGATAATTATTTTTCACATAACATCATGAAAATTCTAAGGAAACAATTAATATCAATTATATGTAATATATAAATTTCTCATATCGAAATCTAGTATTAAAAAAAGTCATCTATATCAGATTGTATTACTTTTGGGATAAACACTTCTTCTTTTTCTAAAGTGTTAAATCTATCTATCATTAATATATCATATATATTGATGAAAATTCTTTTTATTCTTATTCGCAATAGATATAATAAAGATAACAAGACTATTGTTAAAAAAAATATTACGCACTATTTACATAATTCATCAACATACATAGATATGCATACAATAGTAATAAAAATTTGTTTGATTTTCTATTATTGATTTATTTCTAATGAAAACAAAAACATTCCATAAAACTAGTGATTTTAATTAGATAGATTTCATTAAGGTCTTTTTATTATTTTTTTCTATTGAATATAATCAATCAAGTATAAAAGAACATCGCCGATCTACTAGTATATTCAAATCTATTTTATCATTTAATAATATGTCGACCGAAAAATCTTATTTGTCGATGAATAAAGAATAAAAAATATCTTTATATTATTCATTGGATAGGAAAAAGAAAAGATCGTTGTTCGGAAATATATTCAATGTTTTTTTTTCTCGTTTGATCTTAATTTAAAATTAATATATAAAAATCTAATACTTTCTTTTGTGTTTGCTATTCTAACGATCATTGGAAACTATTTTTATAAAATGAAGAGAAAAAAAAAAACAATTCTTACAATATTAATTAAACATTAAATATGAATAAAATATTTTAAATTTTGTTTCTCTTTGGAAAAGATTCATTAATTAAATTAATTAAAACAAAATAATCAACTATCTTTTTTATATTAAAAATTTGTTATGCTGTCATTTTGTATCATGTATAAAATAATCTTATTTATTGATATTTCAATTCATAAATTCGAGATTTTTTTGTGGAACTTACATATGAAAATGTGAGTGTAAGTTTTAAGTCGAAGTTTTGCGGCTCCCCTCTCCACCCCCTACAGACACTTCCCATTACAGACAAGCAAGATAAAGAAATTGGTTGTTATGTTTATATGTGAGTTTGAGATTTTAGTCCTAGAGAGGCTGCGCTGACAAGCTGTTTTTCGATAAAAAAATATAATATGTGATATAATAAATAAAAATGATAGAAATCATGCGCATATTTTTTTTTGACACGTTACACTTCTTATAATCTTGGTAAATATTTAAGTACATAACCAGCAATTTTTGAGTCATTTCTCATCTTAGATGGAGGACCATCATTAATTCTATTCAAAAAAAAATTATAACTGTCGTTTTAACCATAGATGAGGATAAAATAAAATAAATTTGATAAGCTTATTATTAAAATGCCTATGGCAAAATTTACTCTATTAATTTTGTTAGCTGATAATAGCTATTGCGCTTTATTAAATCATGATTTTAAAATGCTTAAAGCTGTTGTACTAGGTTATGATATTACGTATTTTACATATCATGAAAGTACTTAAAATGCACTTAAAACATAGATTTAAATTTTGAAAAAGAATATTATATTGAACTCTTAGTCGTTCAATGAAATTTAAAATCCTTCATGTCAAGATTCTAATACAAATGGTTTAGTAAGAGAGAGAAGATTTTTTAGAATTTTTTTAAAATTTTCTTTCATTTTATAAAGAAGACTTTAAATTTATTTATGAAAATCTTTCAGGCAACTATCAGGTTCGAATTAGAAAATTTTATTAAAGGTTTTACCCAGATTTAAATTGAGTTTAGATTCAATAATCCATAAATTCAACAGATTCTGATTCGAACAAATAACCAGAATTTAATTGTTTGACGTCATATAAAATTTCTATCAGAATATAAGACAAAGTAATCTACTAGAAGATCTCATCGTATATTCACTTGGGATACGTTTTTTGGAAAGAATTAGATAATTACTGTATCAATATATATCATTTCCTTTTTTTTCAAATCGAAAGTCATAAACTGATATATAACTTACCAAGATGAAACACTTAAAGATAGAAATAAACATATTACGAATGGCGCATAAAGAATTGTGCTGTTAGTATTTCTGTAATTTCTCCTCTATTATTTCCTTGATTAGAAACACTTTTTTACCAAAAGATAGCGCTTGAAATTCTCTATAAAATCATATATGATTTAATCCAGAAACTGTTCAGATGTATCTAAAAAATGATGAAAAGTAAGGACATATAAAAAGGTATTAAAAAAATAACGGGTTGATATTATAATAATAACTGACCGTATTTTGTGACCTACTTTGTCATCACTTTAACCTACGAAAAAACACGTACATCATAAGATGTAGCGTGAAAAGCTCTACAACTTACATAAAACCATTTATTTTATACTTGCACATTCTATTCTCAAAAGAGACAAAATTCTAAGCGATCAAATTGCGTCTGTAACACAATAACATTTTTTTTTGCCCAAAGATGACTTTGTTTTTTTATTCTATCTTTCTATATAATTGCTTTTTGTAGATTGTAGAACTTTTCACGGGGCATCTTGTGGTGTATTTGTTTTCAAATACAACATATCAGATAACAACACCATGATGAGATAATAAAAAAATTAATTCATCTTCGAACAAAAATAATCTTATTTTCTTACAGTTGAAATTTGATCATTCAGAACTTTGTCTCTGTGGAGGACAAAACATGCAATTATTAAATAAACGATCTCATGTAAATTGTAGAGTTTTTCACGGTACATCTTTTAGTATTTGTATGTGTTTAATGGGGAAAAATGATGAAAAAATAATACACAAAACGCCCTCATTTCATTTTACTAACTGGTCATTTTTTACACCTTTTTATATGTCTGTATTTTTCATCTTTTTCCAAAAACATTTTAACAGTTTCTGGATTATATCATATACGATTTTATGGAGGAATTCAAACGCTATCTTTTGGTAAAAAAAGTGGTTTTAATCAAGGGAATGATAGAGGAGAAATTTCGAAAATACTAACAGCGCAATTCTTTATAGGCCACCCGTTACTACTTCGTTAATCAGGCCCATGTTGATAAAGAAATGAATAAAAGAAAAATTGAATTACTATAACATGTAAATAGTCAATCGATTGCTGTAATGCATATGAAGAATTTCAGATATAGAAAAAAAATCTATTCTTCTTATGCTTCTGGTGATCTACGATCAATATTTTGATTTTTTCAAAAGACAAAAAGGAATATATAACGTCGTATAATCAATAATTAATCACGTACTGTTAATATCAAGTCATTCAAAATATACATGTCAATGTTTAATAAATACGAATCAACTAGTGATTCAAAGACCATATTTTAAAAAAAAGTCTAAATAAATGTAAGAAGATCAATACAAACCCATTTAATAATAAGTAATGATAGTCATATTCACATTATGATACTACTTAGGGCAATTCAAAAGTAGTGAAATTTTGATAAGATCTGTTTTGTTCGCATCTGCTACGGTTACATGTATATTAGTGAATAATTTTTAATAGGAACAAGATAGAGAACTGTAGATTTTACTATTGAACAGAAGAGATGAAGATACATCGAATTGTGTATCATAGGATTTCCTAATATTGATTTCTGAAGTATTTTTATTCAGTGTTCTAACTGTCGTGAATTTTATGAAGAAAAGGAGAAAGCACAAAAGTCAAATTCTTTCACAAAAATTGCTAGAAAATATATTATTCGTCTCAGCTTTCCAAAGTTCATACGTCTTCAATTAGTAGTTTGAATCTATAGTTAATAATTGAAAATTCATCATTAACAACTTACCAGATAGGTTTTTTCTTTAAAGAGACGAATTGAAAACCTTACAAAAATATATCACGTAATCTTGTAATATAAAATTCAATGCGCTGTCATCTTCTCTTTCCAACAGTGAAAACAGCAGCTTTCTATCTTATTTTTATTAAAATCTATTCAAAAAAACATGTACGTAATAGGCATTAGCATAATCATCACATATCAAAGAAACAGCTTGTCAGCGCAACCCCTTTGGAGTTAAAATGTGGAACTCACATATCTTCTTCAACTTCATTATTGCAATATAAAATACTAGAAATGAATTATATCTAATAAAAGAAATGAACGTGTCTGTAAGGGGGTGGAGAAAGCCGGAAAATCTCGGCATGAAACTTACGCTCACGTTTTTATATGTGAGTTTCACAAAAGAGATCTTCTTACCGGAATTTTATTATTACTAGATTAATTTAAGTATAATAGAATATATGAAAAAAAGTGTTTTAAACCCTGATATAAATTATCAAATTGTCAGTCTTACTACTTTTAGATTGTTCTACATAAATAGTTCTCAAATTCTCTAAAGAAAAAATTCATATATATATTGATTCTATCTAAAATCATTATTTACAAATGAAATTTCGAAGTCAATAAAAATATCTGAGATACAATTTAAAAGCGACATCGAAAGAAATGTCTCAATCTCATTGTTTTTTGTCATTTTCTAAACTTACTTACAGAAAAAGTAAAAAACAAGTATATACAGATAGACTACAAAATGATCAAATTCACTTATTATAATGATTTTTCCCAATCTTAGAGGTATAAAACACAGACATTCTTTGCCTGTGTGGCTGCTCCATGTTCATCTTACGTCTAAATTGGCCGCCGGGCAGTTGCGTCTACATCAGAGTAATTACTAAAATTTTTTTAAACTGAATCTCAAATAGCAAAGTTAATTTTAATACGTTAGGGCTTTATTTATCATTGAATTTCACTGCTAATAACTTTTACTAATCTAAACATCTTAAGTTTATAATACATATTACAGACTACACCTTTATATCTTTTCTGTTTTTCTTTTAATAGTTTTTTCCTTATAATATACAGATAATGATATTCATCATTGCATTTATTATCGGAATATATTTCTCTTGTTAAAATTTTTTATATGATTTCATTCTAGAAAAATTCATGATTGACATTTACCATCCTTAAAGACTGTATAAACAATTATATACGAATCATTAGCATTGCCTTGTTCTTCTTTTTCTTGCTTTATTCGATCTCGAGATATTTTAATACTTTGCTTTATGAATAATCTTATTATATAAAAGAAAATTACATATAATTAATTACAGTTACACTTAAATAGTTTATTTTAAATATTAATTAATTAATGTAGAATTTTTTTGTTAATTTATCAAAATCATTTGTTTACAATTAAATATGAAAATAAAATAAAAAAGGAAGAAAGACATTTCATATTCTGATACTATTGATAAAAATAATTAAAAAACATTATGAATTATATTATATTTGCATATTAAATATGTTATCTGAATCATTCGGAAGAAAAATGACATATTTTTTTTATTAATTTCGATCATTCTTTGGTTGTTTACCCATACATCGACCAATACTTGGTAAAACTTCACCTTGCATAGGACCTAAAAATAAAAAAAAAAACATTCTTTAAATTCTGTCATAATTTCAGAAAGATTACTAATAAAATCATCACACAAATTGAATATGAACGCTTCCGTATATCAATCATATAGGTATATTAACCGAGCACTCTGTTATTCATGTAAGATAATTTGCGTGCTCTATTCATCTTCAATCTCATTCAGAGTGAATATTAGGAGATAGAAAAAAAAAGTAAATTCAAAATTTTATTTTACCATAAGGAACTTTTTCACCATCAATCATTATATTTCCATCTGTACCAGCTGGTACTAATCGAAATGCACGTACAGGCATCCATTCAACAAAATCATAATTAAAATGTTTTCCATCAGATAAATTTATAAACATTTTAAATAAATTCATACGTAGTGAATCTGTAATACGTATAAATTGTAATGTTAAATATCCATCAGCTAATGTTGATGGTGGAGTTGTTAAAGTATCTTTTGACATAGCAGATTTTGATGTAATAAGTACATAAGCAAATGGTCCTTCAATACGACGCCATTTACTTGTTGTTGGATCAATTGGTATAGGTTCATTAAGTGGTAATAAATGATGATGAAGTTTATCAATTGTTGTATCTGGTGTAATCTGATTTGTTTGAACTGTATCATCGGTAACATCATACGGAAGATAATCAATATAACCTTCATAAATTCTAGGTCCTAAAATATAATATAGAAACTATTTTATTTTATTTATTTTATCAAAAATATCGAAGAAGGTTAATTAGTAATTAGTAGTAAGAAGTTTATTTTTCTAAAGTGTTATATTTAATTTATACCTATTTAACTTGAATTATCTTATCATACTTTTGATATATATATAAATGATAAAGTCAAGTGTAGATATTTTTTTTCTGATATAATAGAAAAAAAGAAAGAATATTAAATAAATAAGATCATAAAATATTCATTAATACCTGTAATATTTCTTTTAATAAGAAAATCGATAGTACAACTCTTCTAAATATTCTCATTACAAATTGAAAAGAGTATTTATATATATCGATATATAGTATTTTCATTAAAAAAATCAATGATACTTACGAAGAATTCGTTGAATAGCTCCAACAGTAAATCGCATTTCACCTGAAGAATAATACAGAAAAAAAAATAAATAATTACTAATTTTTTGTTTTGATTTACCAAGAAATCGATATTTTTCACTTTCATAATCAAGATCTGCAATAACAGCCCATTCAACACTAAGAAACGAAAAAATTCGTTGTCCATCACATAGATCAATAACAGCCATATCAAAAGGTATAACTTGATGTGTAGCTAGAAGTATAGCAGATTGAACAACAAATTGTTCCATTGATTCTGCAATTGGTTGTCTATTTATATTAAACCAATAATTAAATATTAAATAAAATAAAATCATTTACTTGCTATGACGAATAATACTTGTAATAAATGCATTACCTGAACCACATGGTAAATGTCCAATAGGTAATTTTAAAGCTTCTTGCCAATCATTTCTACTAAAAAGACCATTGATTACCTTTAATACAAGAATAAAAATTGATTATAAATTATTTTTTTTCTTTTACTTCATAAACAAGTCCATCACCAGAAGCAACAACAATTCCACTCCATTCACTTAATTCTAATGATTGTACATAATCTCGAGCATGACCAGCATATTCTAAAATATATAAAAACAAATACTTTTTTTTTTATTATAAATATTTAATTAAAAAAACCTGTTAAAATAATTTGATAATTAAATTCTGCTTCACTCCATACACCAACAACATATTCCATAACCATTCGATAAGCATTACCTGCTCCACCAGCTGGATTAACAAAAACAATTACACGTTTATCACGTTTTGTTTTTACAATATCAACTAAATTTATATTGAATAAATCTCTTTTTTATTATTTTATTCTTGTATATTAATTCAATAAAAAACATACGAGGAAGTTTTCGTCGTAAATAAATTGCATATGTTACATGACGATGCCATCGTAATATTTCAGCATAATTTATTTCAAAATTATTATATTTATCATATGTAAATATATGTTGTGATCGATGTAAATTAAGTTTTTTTGATACTATTCCACTAATACCATTTGGTTGTCTTAAGACATATAAATAAAATGTTAAATGGCATTGATTAGAATTTTTCTTTGATTTCATACATAAACATCCATAAATATCATCAATTGGTATTAATGTTGTTTGTTCGTTTGACGATGATGATGATGATGATCTATTAAGATTATCATTTTGTTTTCTAGTAATTGAAAGATTTGTTGATGTTAATTTAAGTATATATTGTTTTGATAAATGATCATAAAGAAAAAATACATCTTCAAGATCAGTAAATTTCGATTCTTCTTGTGTCATTTAAGAATTAAGAATTTCTAGAAACAAACAAAAAAAAATAAGCTAATTGTTTTTACTTGGATAAAATAAATTTATTATATTAATTAAAACGAAAAAATAAAAAGGATCACAGCATTTACACAACATATACGAATGGATAAAAGTCATAGAAATTTGTCTTTTATTAAATTTAATAGTTTATTTATTCGACCATACGTTGAAGTTCAGTTGTATAAACATTAACACTTTCAGCATCGTATAAAACAAAAAATACTTGTTGAAGATTTGTTGTTGTTTTTTGTCGAAAATATTTTGATATAGCTGCTAAAATTGTTTGTGCAGCTGTTTGTTTTGGAAATCCCGCACTAATTAATAAAAAAATATGAAATTATTTATTTTTTTTTATTTTTATTTTCATACTTTCCACTACTAATACTTGGTATAGCAATTGATGTTAAATTTTCTTGATCAGCTAAATTAAGAATATTTGTTGTAGCTGTATCAAGTTCACCAATACATTGATCTTGTGAACCAGCATTCCATGTTGGTGAATTAACATGAATTAAATGTGTAGCAGATAAATTTGGTGCATCAGTAAGAACCACTAAATAATAAAATATAAAAGATTCTTTTTTTTTTTTTTCGAATTTTATATATTACCATCTCCAACATTAGTTAATGATTTATTTTTTGCTGCTTGAGTTAAAGCATCTTTTAATTCTTTTCCACCTGCTTTAAATAAAGCATGACCTAATAAAAAAAAAACAATACAACAGAAGAATAATTTATACTATATAATATACTAACCAACTTCACCACCCATACTAAGTGAAGTACTTGTTGGATGAACAATGGCATCAGCTTTAATATTAATAATATTTCCTTGAACAACAGTTAACTAAAATATATATACATTTAAAAATTGAATTTATTTATTTTCTTTATTTTAATATACTTTTTGTCCACGATTAAGAACACGTTCAGAAAGTGTTGTTACTGCAGTACCTTTAAGTGCAACGGCCTAGAATATTAAATTATTTATTTATACTTTTTTTTATATTAAAGATTAATACTTTTGGTTTAGGTGCACTAAAAACAGTAAAACTTCCTGCGCCACCTTTAGTTAATGTTGGTTTACGTCGACCAGTAGTCTTTTTAGTTTTAGTATCTGTTCGTTTTTTTGTTTTTGAAGGTTTTTCTGACGAGCCTGATGATGATTGGTCTAGACTATCACCAGTATCATTTTTTTGAAGAAATGGAAAAATGTTCGGAAGAACACCACCTTGAGGAATAACACAACCACGAAGTAACTAAAATCAAATGTATCTATTAAACATACGATTATCTTTCATTTTATTCTACTTTATTAAGTTCTTCATCAGTAGCTATAGCAAGCAGCGTATCTCTTGGTATAATTCGAGAACGTCGATGATCTCGTGCTGCATTACCACTTAATTCAAGTACTTCAGCTGTAAATAATATTTATGTTACCCTTTTTTATTCTATAAATCAAAAGAAAAAATGAATTTTAATATACTTACCAACAAGATATTCAATAGCAGCTGCTAAATAAATGGCTGCACCTTTGGTTACTCGTGTTGTAGAAATTGGAGCCGATTTAAGATAACGATGCATACGAGTGACTGGAAAAATAATTCCAGCACGTGATGAACGTGATACACGTCCTTTTTTTGATGAAGATGGTGCCATTTTTTTTTTAATTTTAAGTAATATCCCAAATTCAAAGTATTTTAACTAAAAATATAATATTATTCTTTCTTTTTTCTTCGAGCAAACGTAAAGAAAATAAAAACTGGCATTCTTGCGGTCTTTTTCTTGTCAACAGGTATTGCACAACGCTGTTGCAAGTTCTGTTTTGTTTTTATCTGTATTACCTTGAATTTCACAAGAGTTGTAATTTTACGAATCATAAAAGTTACATAATTGACATATTGAGGTCACTACTAACTAGAATTTTATTATGAATTATATTTCATAAATATTTCAAAATATAAAATTGAAAAAAAATGCCTTTGGATTTGAATTTTTTGCATTTAGATATTATTAGTTATTACACAATGTTTTGTATATATATTTTTTCTTTGCTTTTGGATGAATGAAACTAACGTCGATTACCTGCTGTTACCTATATTACAAACGGTGGATGCTACTCAATAAATAAATTTAGAATATGGACAATTTGGTCTACTCTGAACACCATGAAATCACGGTCTATGGTCTGCAAAATGACTAGATCAAACTCAATTATGAAATTTTAGCCTGACTTGATCCATTCATATTATAGCAATCTAACGTACAGAAAGGGCGCAACTTGGTGGCCTAGGGATGATGTAAAGCCTAAGTCAATCTAGCTGCGTCAGATCCTGTCATATGAATTAAAACTCGGTGGGACATAGCAATCAGATTCGAGTGGTTGCTTTCTCCTATATTCTTATTTTTTACATTGTTTTGTCAATGAGACAATTCTCTTCATATGTTCATACTGTTATTGGCAAAACATGAAATAAAAATGAATGAGTTTCAAACAAATTGAGATATCAGAATTTTCTTTAAACTTTGAGATAATAGATAATATTGAGTATCTATCGTGAGATATAAATTGATCTCAATCAGAACTTATCTAGTGACGATAACCAATATATTATAATTAAGAGTTCAAAATTTGAATTTCCAGACCAATCTGACACTAGATCTGCTCTTTCTCACAAAGATATACGGACTGATTTAAGTTATTTAACAATGAAGATGTTTGTATTGATAGTCAAAAACATTGGGTTCTGTTCCAGACAAATAAAAGCTCTCATGGTTAACTTAACAAGATTAAAATATTCGTGGCTATTGGCTTCTAATCATTACAAGAGAAAAGAAAAAAAAATTCTGCTAGAATTTTGAACCCGTAGGCATCTTACATACAATTACCGCAAACACCTCTATCATATAACACTTGATTTTTATTAATTCTTTTTTGCTTATATTGTAAGTTTTGATCATTGAACCGTTTTATTAAACAGAAGAAAAAGAATGTATTGATCCTTAAAAATTTTCATGGATTGCCTATCGCTCTAGAACTTTCGAATTTTATGTTATTATTTCTTGCAAAATAATAAAATATTAGGGTATTTCCACTGGAATTTGATCACGGTTTATAGATCTCTTAATTCTAAGCACTATGACAAAAAAATTTTCTTGAAAAGCTTTTATTTTCATACAGATAAACTCAAAATACTTTTGATGGTGAAATGGGATCAAAAATGAATTTCAAAATGATATTTGTGTTATTCATGGAAAGGCGCATCGAATGACATCATTTCATCTTGACAAGCCGAATTGATCAAAATAACGTCACCGCGTATTCAATAGAGCATCACTTAACCTACAACTTTGTTTATTGAGAATTTCCAGCGTTTTTTTTAATAGAGAAAGAATATTGAGTCAATTTTGTTAATGAATATGCTCATCTTTGTTCTGTAAGATTGTTCAAGAAAACAAACTATTGTTGTTACAAATAACTAAAGGTCATTCGAATGATATTTCTAGGCCTTGCAGAGTTTTCAAAACTGATTATGTCATATTAATTAAAATCTATTACTCATATTTTATGAACATTTCAACATTAAAACGATATTTTTATTGAAAAATTTATTGATAGAGATGTAGAATATGTAAATATTCTTATTTCAATTTAAAGCATAAAAGTATATATTTCCCAGTCTTTGCTTAAACAAAGTCGTTTTTTATTGAAAAGATTGTAAGTTCTTGATAGTTAGTGTGTCTTATAAAGAAAATTGTGCGATCCTAATGAAATATCTAGTGTTTTAAAGATGTATGAACGTTTTTAATTTTAATCTTTCGCAGAAGTTATAAATAATGAAACAACCTTTTGTTTATCATGAAATATAGTGAGTAAGATGTATAGAAAATATTTTAGAACTCTTGGCAGAGATTCTGAATCGGAAAAAATTGTTCATTATAAAGCATTATATTAATATGAGAAATTTTTGGCAAGCGGAGGTGTTGCATAAAAATATATGATCAATTGATATTTTTAGATTAACAGCGTTGGTTTGAACAAAGTAAAATACATCATCTCGTTCCACAATCGGAAAAGATGCTCATGATGAAATCTTGAGAATCTAATTCATGCTTGATAAATGAATGGATATCAGAATCAAGCTTAAAATGAAAAGCTTTCGAGTCGATCTTACACGTTACTGTGGAATCAAATTCATAAAAACTACGAATATTCACAGTGTGATCTATATTGAGCAACACAGATGAGCACATTCATTAACAAAATTAATCCAATATTCTCCCTCTATTAAAAAAACGCTGGAGATTCTCAATAAGCAGAGTTGTAGGTTAATTGATGTTCCATTGAATTTGCGGTGCCGCTATATCGAGCAATTCGGCTTTTCAAGATGAAATAATGTCATTCGATACGCCCCTTTCCATAAATAACACAAATACCATTTTTGATCGCATTGTCCTAGATAAATTTATCAAAGATGTCATTTTTTACATTTTATCATCAAAAATATTTTAAGTCTATCTGTCTATGAAAATAAAAGCTCTCAAGAAAATTTTTTTGTCAAAGTACTTAGAATTAAGAGGTCTATAAGTTGTGAAAATTCCCATGAAACTCAATAATCAATATTCTATAGTAATAACCATTATATAAAACATAAGTTTAGCTAGTTTTTTCTTCTGTTTTCATTCATTTGATTCTATCATATAGATTAAAAATAAATAAGAAAGAATAAATAATGTTTGTTGAATGTATCATTGTTAACTGTTCAATAGCAAGAACACGACAAAAAGAAAAACGATTATATAATAACAAAAAAAGAAAAGAAGTCAGTAACTGGACAATTGTTTGCCTAATTAAATCTCTAGTTTGAACCACACATACCCGTACTTTCACTCATTTAAACACATCACAGCATGAAAAAATGAACAATAACGAACACAGAAAAAAAACGTAGAGGTCAAACAAAAAAAAACACCACAAAGAAGCACCTGTTTTCAATATGAAACAAAAGGTTCAAAAAAGAAAAAAGAACAAAAAACTAGGAAGCAATATACGCAATCTAAACACTCCTATATCCTTATTAATAAACACACACATGCATATACATACAAATAGTAAATCAAAACAAATGAAAGACAAATTCTAGTTTAGTTTTCTTCGTTACGTCATTTACAATAAGCGATTATTTATATACAGTCGCTGTGGAAAGTGTATGTTTAATAAAGACAAAAAAAAAAAGAAAAATGCTTTACGCCGATTGTATTATCATTGTAAAACTAAAATAAAAAAAATCAATCAAGAATGTTTTTTACTTAATCTAAAAAACAAAAATGAATTATTTTTACTTGTTATTTTTTAATTAAATATTTTAAGTAATACGTTTTCGTTTATTTTGTTTTCTACTCGTTAATTTTTTCGATGATCTTTTTATTGATTCTATAAAATAAAAACAAAATATTTTTTTCAATATATATTCTATATATATATACCAGTAGTTTTTTGTTCAGCTTGTTTCGGTGGTTCAAGTTTATATCCAACAAGTTCACACCAACCAATTGGATAAATATTTGTTGATTGACAATCAATCCATTGTTCAAAATCATCACTCCATCCATCAAAATGAACACGTATTAAACTATCTGCTATTTGTGCTACTGTCGCAACACATACTAAATGTGGTGCCATCATATCTACAGCTTCAATTTTCATTCCAATTGAAAATGGATTTGTTGTTTTTTCCTAAACAAATATAAGATAAAAAAAAAAAACGATTTTATATAAATATATTTTATTCATTACTTTCATAATTTGAAAAAGTTCTTGTGGTGCACTAACAGAATTTGTTTCAATTAAATATTTTTCCCATTCAAATTCACCTTGATAACCTAAAAGAAAAAAAATTGTTCTTTTGTTTTTTTTTTCCTTATTAGAATATATTTGTTTTACCAAGTGGTAATGATAATTGAATATTATTTGTTTTACAAAAATGAATTGGAAAAATAAGACGTGAACTTGAATGATAACAAAACCAATCAGAACCATCATCAGCACTTGATCCATCAATTGATAACATAAAATAACCATTTTTTAAAACCTATAAATAAAACAAAATTTTATTTATTTTGTATTAATAAAAATTTACTTTTCCAATTGTAGCTGGACAAATACGAGACATTTCTAATGGATCAACAGCTTCTAATTTTTGTCCTTCTTTAAATTGTTCATCAGTAGATGATAAAATTGGAACCTAAAAAAAAATAAAAATCTTGTTTTTTTCTTTTTTCTTTTTTAGTTAATTCTACTTCCTACTTGACGAAAAAGTTCTGGTGGTGCAACATTTGATGGATATGAATTTGTTTCAACCATTTTTATTGCTTCAGTTTTATATTCTTCTGCTGCATCTAATTCATGTCCAGTTATATGAGACCAACCAACTGGATGTATTAATTCCGAAGTATGATGTACCCAAAAATGTTCACCGGCATTCTAAAAGATTAAATAATGTTTTTATTTTTTTTTTTCGAATTAAAATTTCAAAAAAATATATATTTATATTACATTTTCATAATTAATTCGTAAACGACCACCAATCTTAACAAATAAAATAATTTATTTCGAATACAAGAAATAATAATTCTTATATAACATACCACTTCCGATATTTTACCAACACGCATATGTGATACACGAAATTTATCAATTACTTCTATAAGCATATTTTTTTTAAATGGACATCGAAGTGATGATTGTATCTAAATAAAAATCTAAATCATCTATAAAATTAATATTATATTTACTTTTTGACGAAAACTATCTGGTAATGTTTTTGCACCAACTAATTTATTAATAAGAAATGTTTTCCAATCAGTTTGTCGATGTTCAATACCTATATTAAAAATAAAGTTTAATAAAAATAAAACAAAAACAAACAAACAAACTTCTTGGTGGAGCTAATTTAATACCATGTTGTCCACACCAACCAACATAATGAACATCTTTATTACATAAATTACACCAAAAATCCATTGATGAATCATCATCACATCCTTCATAACGTAATAATGCTAAATAACCTTCTACTCGAATAATATATGCAAACCAAAAGATTTTTTCTTTTGTGTCATGTGAATTATGAGAACAATCTGTATTTATTACTTCAACTTTCATACCAGGTGTTAATTGTCCCCATATATCTTGTAATGGCGCCTAAATAATATAAATAAATTAAATATTTATTTAAAAAAAAAAATGAATCAAAAATTTACATGACGAAAAACGCTAACTGGTGCTCCATGTGCACCAGTTGTTTTTAAATAATTACCCCATATAAATGAGGCAATAGCATCAGCTAGAAAAGAAAATATATTTCAATTAATTATATGTATATATATATATGGATAATATACCTGATGCAGTTGGTATTGATATAATAGTTGCACCATTTGTACGTGAAATTTGTTGTGATGGACTAATATTATTTGATGTTGTAGAAGATGGAATAGATAATGTTTCATCGGGAGTTGTTGCCATTGAATATATATGTTAATATATCAATGATCTCGGCAAAATCTAAAAATAAGAAAAGTTTTTCTTTAAGTTTTAACCCGCCGAAAAAAAAAATAACTTAAATGAACATGAAATGTATATGATTTGATGAGTCATGGAACCATTAAGAAAAGCGGTTTATTTAATCAATCGAAATTTGATTGAGATTATTTGAATTTTATTTTAATGTTTATAATTATTAGGCCTCTTTTGAATAATTATATTATTTTTTATTAATTCATTGACATTAACGAGATGAAATAATTATCGATAATGAGCGACATCTGTCAAAATTTGTTTCACATTCAATGTTAGTCTCGAGGAAGTTTTTTCATGTTGAACATTCAATGAAATTTTTAAAGTTTCCTATGGCTTGAGTTAATCCAACTAACGAATGATTTGTTTTTAATGTTAATAACATTCATTTTTTCTTTCTTTTCATAGTAATAAAGAAGAAAAAAAATCAATTAAATTTTCAATTTGAACAACATGATATTGCTTAACACCAAAAAGCGCTTCACAGTCGACAGATTTTGTCTTATCAATATTTCTATCTTTATCGTTTGATTATTTTTATTCTTAATATAAAACTATTTATGATTTACTTTCTAAATATCTCTTGAATATAAATTTTAATCACAACATTTATATCTCCTTTGCTAAGTATTATCGATTGTAACATGTGTCATTTTGTCGTTTAGTTTAATAACATATTTCTATCTGATTCTGTTCATCTCTACTAATACGTGCTCAATGGATATCTTGTAAAATAGATTTTCTATATTGATAACAGTTGATATATGTTTGATGATTAATAGGAAATTTATTGTTATTTTCTAAAAAACAAAATAGTTTTTCTCATTACTTTCTTTGTGATCACACGAATAAACACTTATTTAAAGTCACTTTTTGTCGTCATCGTTAAGTGAACAGAGGGAAACCGTTAAGTGGCATCGAACATAAGTGGTCTTTACTCAAGAAAGTAGACAGGCAGTTAGAAAAATATATACACTAGTTCATTCATATTCATAGATGATGAGAAGAAAACGAAAGAGAACGAATCGATTAGTTGAGTGGAACGCGCGTTAACTTTTTTGATCATCATGGGCGGGTAGCAACTTGTTCAAAAAAAAAGGGAAATAACTTCTATCAACTTGATGGTTCTTTTAAACGTTCAAATGTATTCTTGATAGCAACCATAAATGAACGTGTACGTATAGGAATATTTTCATCACTTGATGATGAAAGTGATGAATTTGATGAACTAATAGAAATTAATGGTAATAATTCTTGTTGTTGTATAAATTCATCTTGTTGTATGATCAATGATGGTGCAATAATTTGATGACAAGAATAATCTTGATATTCATTATCAAAAGAATATTTACGTTTCAATGGTGCAAGAGATACTTCTTCAATTAATGATGATGTTGGGGAAAGAATATTATTTGCTGTAGTTTGTTTAGAATATGAAGTTAATTGAACGGATGATATATGTTGATCACCAGCTTCTAATATATAAAAATGAAATTTTCTTGTCTTGTTAAACTGAATATATCTTAGTAAAAATACATGCTCAAAATTCCTACACTTGAACATAAGCAATATATCATTTAAATCAGTCAGATTCATTTCATATCATCCTTTTTTCTAGCCTACCATACAGCGATACTTCTTTGTCGTTAGAGACGAATTAATATGCATTTAAAGACTATAGATTTATATAGAACAAGATGTTCGACTTAGATTTGATAATATCCATTGGTATTTTAGTTGTATGAGAGCAGACTGACAATATAAAAACTGGAAGCAATGTCTTCTTCTTAATAAAAGATGATACTATAGATCAAATAGATCAAGGTATAGCCACAAGGCATCTCAAACTTATTAATAATATTAGTAGTAAATTATTTCTAGATTTTTTCTAGTAAAAATTCTACCAGATACAATACTAATGTTATTATATCCATCTAATATACCTTCTTGTTTATCTAAAATGAAATTAGAACGATTAATGCGAAGCATAGCTTCTACTTTTTGTTTTATATTTATTGTTTGAAATAAATTAATGATAGATTCTATATCATTTTCATTTTGAATATTTAATTTTTCATATATTTGTTCAAATAAACGAATTTTTAAATATTCATTATCATTTGTACATTGATTAGATAGATAAATATAATCTTTAATATTAATTTTTTTTGTTAAATTATTCATATATAAAAGAAGAAATTGTAAAATATCAAAACGTATTTGATCTTTATTAGAAAATAAATTAATTATATTTCGTATATCTAACCAATCGAGATTATAATTAGATAATTTATTTCGAAGTGTTTGTAATAATTGTAAACGTTGTTCATCATTTGACATTCGAGAAAGTATCGTTAAAAGCATAATATTTTATTTTTTTTAAATATCAAAATGAAAAATATTTATGCGCGCAATTTTTTTTCTTTTTCTGTAACAATATAAGTCTATTCATGGTTCGATTGTTATTATTAGTTTTTTGATCAATACCAATCAATCAAATTGATTGTATGTTAAAATATTTTAATTTACATTTATTGTCATCATAATGTGACGAGTGTAAGCGCGCATGATTTTGTTTGATGAACAGCAATATTTTTTAATGAACTGCTCATTAGAATTTTTCTATGCACAGCAAGTCAAAACTTTCATCTTTTTTTTATTATATTATATTTCAAAATAGATACATGATTATTTGATATTACTGTTTGAAACAGTTGGTAAATGATAAGTTTGTAAATCAACAGGTGTTCTAAAAGAGATAATTAATTATGCAAAACAAAAAAAAAAAGAATTATTTTTATTTTATACCTTGTTACATTTGCTGATGGTGATCGTGGATCAACATTATTAGTAGATTCTAGTTTGGTTTCAATCGTATGAATTGATGGAATTTGAAAAATATTTTTAACACGTTGTGGAATATTGCTCATTATTTTAAAATAAAAATGAAATGTTGCATATAAGTATTAGACTGTCTGTAAGCTATAAAGGTTTCTTTTTTTTTCTATTCTATTTTTTAATAAAACACCTACTCTTAAACATGCATATACTTTTTTTTTTCTATTTAATATTTGTTACATATGCGGGCGTTAGGTTAATAATGAAACAAATACCATTTATTTGATGTCATACGTGCGTGCATATTTCACATATTTACTTAAGATTCGCTTCTTGAAAATATCTCGTTTTTTTCTTTTAGAAAAATATGTGCCTTAAGGCATCTACTCATCATATTAGAGTACGAAGTTGACAAGCTAACGTTACTCTTTTTTTTTCTTGTTTTTTGAAGCGAAACAAAACAAGAAACTATGATGCATACCGCTCTAGTGGTAGTGGCATAATCACAGCTTGATTTGATTTTCAATCGTCTTTATCATACACGTGTCAAAAACGTTACTTCTTTTATAAAAGATTTCAACTATAAGACATAAACATATGCATTAAGAAAAAATAACAAAAATTTTACCAAGTTGATATTACATCAGAAGAATAATAAAATAATATGTATGATTGATTGAATGTATTCATCATGATTATCATGAGTGACTGCTCGTGGCATATTGTCAACATACCTGTAAATGGACGTATCAATTACACCATCATCATTTGAGTGGGTGGAGAGAGCTTGTGAAAAGCACATCTGTTTCGAGAATGTCAATAGCGTTAGCAACAATAATACTGAACAGAGTGTCAAAAAAAAATATAGAAAAATCGATATTCTACACTTAACATTCGCTCTTATCAAATATTATAACATAGTAGCTCACACTATGTAATCTTCGAACATTCAAAGAAATATTCAGTATATCCGACATTTAATTCAATATATCTGGTTAAAACTTAAAAGATTAATTTATTACTATAGAAAATTTTTTCTTGTAAATTCATAACAAAAAAATGTACAATGTAATACTTTGATATCCTAAAAGTGCTAAATTTCGAGATTTATCTGTATGATCTATAAATAACATTTTGTTATATGGTGATTTAAATTCTTATTTTATTTTATATTTATTTAAATGATTTTCTTTTACTACATGTTATAAAGAAAAATTTCATATGTTTGATCGTTTCTATGTTTACTGAGCCTAGGGGATTGAGTTGTACTATATGCCGATCAAACAAGCTCGGCAACACTATCAATACTAATAAGGGGACTATAATGTGCGAAATGATGCTGCTGTTCTTACACGCTTCAGCGATGATCATAGAACGAAAAAGATTTGTTTTTTTCGTTTCATTTCATAGCCAATAAGATATATTTTCCAGTCTATGAATTGAAAAGGAAATAAAATTAAACCAATCAATCGAAAGAAAAAAAAAAGAGATAGAGAGAGAGAGAAAGAAAAGAAAATATTCTATCGTACGATCCTTTTAAATATAATCAATTAAATTTTTCAACAAGCATATACAAGCAACTTGAAATTTTATTAATGTAAGTTAAAAATTCTAATAATTTTAGATTTTAATAATTAAATAATCGGCTTTACTTCTCTCATTCTAATCAACCATGCTTGTTCTCGGCATGAGATTTGTATGTATTGATAGACTAGACCTCCTATGTAGTTTTGTCAACTGAAAATGACAAGTACAGTACATCATCACCTGACGCCATGTGATGTGCGTTTTGCCGAACTGTTTGAAGATAGAATCCAGCTGTGTAATTTCGTTCTTCTTTTTTTTTTCATAGTCTCATCTTTCTCTTTTCTGTAATCATAATAACAGACATCGTATCATTGAAAACTATCGATATATAATCTAATGGATATAATATTTAGATTTTATATTTTATAGATGACCGATACATTTTTATCAATAACATCAACAATATCAAATGATCGCCAACGAATACGTCAAATAAAATATCATATTAATCAATTAATATCTGAATTACGTATAATTGAGTCAAATAATAATATTCAACCATTAAATCTATCAATTAATTCACAAATAACAACAATATCACATAATGATAATATTTGTCCATATTTATTATGTAAACATAAACCAGCTAGATTACATTCAACAACAAATAATGAATATCGAAAAAAATCAAAAAAATTTTTATTTGCTGCATCAGCACGAGCAACAAGTACACCAAAAAGTTCTCCGATTCATAATAAAATTTTACTTAAACCATATCATACATCAACACCAAGACGTAATAATAAACGTCATTCAACTGCTTTAGCTTTATCACCAAATAATATTATTCCACTTAAATGCATTTTATATAATAAAAATATTGAAAAATCTAATCAAAATAAACGTCGACATTCAGCTATGCCTTTTCCTAAGCGTCGTTCAATTTTTCCACCTTTACATCCTATTGAAGAAAATACACAATGGATTTAAATCTTTTGCCTTTTTTTAATTGTATTATACAGTCTATTTTTTTTTCTTATAAAAATAAACAAATATACCATCTATTTCTTCTATTTTATTGATTATTTGAATGTCAGGAAAGAATTTTTTGCAAAAAATGTTAAACTTGTATAACAATAATCCACATTATGATTGATCGCAAAATTATTAAAAAGTAAGGTGCTGAAAATGTAAATAATCAGAAGAAATTTTTTGTCTTTTGTACGTCATTTGATAGGACATGAGTTGCTAACCATGAAAAACATACCTTTTTTTTCAAAATGTGCAAAATTTTCTTTATCGTTCTTTCTTCAATTTCAGCATCAAAAAATTAAATATAGACAAGTTGTTAAATCAAGGTTTACAAAATCAATCAATATGTATTGCTGTCGGCAGGTTTTGAAGTGTTAGCATCAAAAATTTTTTTTGGGAGCTAGGATCGATTTAACAACGTGTTTGTATTTAGTTTCAGATGCTGGATCTGAAAGGAGCATTTATTAACGCCAAAAAAATTTGTTTTTTGTTATCATCAGTTCACACTCTATTAAATGATGTAAAAAACAGTAGCTAATAAAGAAATTTTACTGGACATTTGAATTATCTGCGCTATATGATCATTTTAATAATACTTACATATCTAGTGTTAACACATAGATCTGTTAGAGAAACTCATATCTCTAGTAAATTGTATCTTTTTATCAAAAGAAAATATTTATTCTACTATTATATATGAAATTATTGTTCGAAAGCGATGAAAAGACTGATGAAATTCTCCAGATGGTATAAATCAAATCATTGATTGACAATTCTACATGTTTTCTAACACATAGTCCAATCAGCATGATCTTTAGGTCGACAAGCGGTTGGACATTCACCAAACGGATAATCTGGTGGAATACAACAAGGTCGTACACATCCGACAAAACAATTAGTATCATTCGACGGATGTGGACGACGTGTTGGCCATGGTCGAGTACCTTTGTCTTTGAATGTATTGCATAAAAAACTATCATGAGCAATAACATCATCTTCAATATGAGGCCAGACATAATCTTGTAAAAAATTTTGATCACCTCGACCACCATAATGAATAACTATTGACCGGTCAAGTATTCTATGTAGAATATAATTAGTGAGTGATCGATTTAATGCTGGACGAGATCCCCACATACCACCTAGGAAAGAAAACATCTGATAAATTGTTGTATAAGTAGAAAAATTTCTTACCAAGCATTGGAACACCATGTTCAGGATTATCACGCATTGCATGCCATGTTTTACCTGATGATATCCAGTCATTCACAGCATCTAATTCTCGTTGTGATATTGGTGAATCAAGATCTCGACTACTCATTATATCAACTAATTTATCACCAAGTGGTAAAAATCGCCAAATCTTTGGTGGCATATAACTACTTAGACTACCTAAATTACCTAATGAACTTGCATTACAAAAATCAACATTATGATGAGCACATTCTATTGGACATATGATATCATCTTTAATGGATGTATCATGATAAATTCTTAAAATCCAATTAGGATAAAATTTTTTCATATCAACAATTAATTCACGTAAAAATTCCATTGATGTATTAAGAGCAAATAATGAATTTTCTATTGGACCATACATACTAATAGAAATAATACGTTGATTAAAACCTCGTAAAGTTGCATATTGACTACATAGTGATGTTAATGTTTCATCAAGAATTAATAAATTAGAATTTTGTTTAAGAAGTGGACGTGTACATGAACATGATTGACGTCGATAGAAAAGTGTTTTTTCTATACGATTTTTATTAGATGGAGAAGAATTGAGAGAATAGGAAGTTTTAGTACGTGTTGTTCTATTGTAGATGTATTGAGCAAAACTAACTATGAGTAAAGCAGTAACACATATAACAATAAAAGAATTCTGCTTAGGGCGTATTAATGGAATTCGTTTCATTTGATGGATATTTGGATTAGGATGCCTAAAAGAATAAATAATTTCTATGAAGATGAATTTTATATAACAAAAAAATATTAATAGTAAATATCTGTATACAGATTGATTCACTATATATTTAATAGATTTCTTCAATTTATTGTATTTTTATATGATTGATTAGAGAAAATTCAATTGTTGTAGAAATGATCTTAATTTGAAAAGAATTACGGAAAAAATCTTTCTACTAAATATTAAATGAAACAATTCTGTAATCATCGAGAACTGTTTATTTTAATTTTTGAATTATCTAGTAGTTTTTATCATAATAATGAAAAACAAGTTTTAGGAGTATTCGTATTATGTAGAATGCATGTAAAGATCTTCAGCTGAATCAAACTCAAATTTAATAATTCGATAGGGAAAGAAACAATCTTTTTTTTCAATGATTTTTTACAACTTTACTAAATCCTCAGTCAATATAAGAGATAAATTAAATGGATAGAATAATCAATGCTCTATCAAATTATATAAAAAGAGAAAATCTGAAGTGTTATAGGAATCTAGCAAACGGAAGAAAACTAGTATAAAAACTAGATGGCATTCGAGCTTCACTCGACTGCGAAATGCGGTGCGAAGCACCAAATCTCGATTAACGGAAAACAAGAAATCCTAAAATCGCGGAAACGAATTTTGAAAACTAGACATTGGCGTATTCATTACTAAGAGAACTCTATCAATGCATATCAACATGTTTTAGAAAATCATTGTTATTTGATTCTTTAATTATTTCTATGATTCATTATCTAACAACAGCTGTATTTACAGCTGCCATAAATAAAATCAGTTGTTCAAAAAGAGTGGCGCCTAACTTTTCATTATGTTTTCGTTTTAATTATCTCAAATATAGAAAAAAACAAAATCCTTTAAAAATCGTCATTTTGTGACGCTCCCTGTTACGAAACGAAACTTTCTATTGAAAATCGGAAAACGCATGGTCATAGTTCGATCTTCATATTTTAATTTCGCGTTTCAACGAATATTTTGCGACTTTCCGTTCACGAAATAATCGTTCCACAAAATGACTATTTTGATGTGTACGTCGAGAAAGTAAGAAAAAAAAAAAGAAAAAAAACTCGCGAAGGACTCCAGAAATGCTGTGCTTCGCACCGCATTAATAAGTGAATCAACCTATATTGCATAGAAGATTAAATTATATAATGAAGTAAAAGAAATTACGAACAAGAAAAAAAAAGGACAAAAGACGAGCAGAATAGAAAAAAAATAAAGAGTAGAATGATGAGGGGGAGAGACACAGACATTGTAACAAACAAAAATAGGATAGATTCCATATAGATAAATATTCAAGCTATTGAAGAAAATATGACTGATACCTTTAATGCATATATTTCACTTGTTTTATTCAAAATAAATGTATGAGGTGATCAATTTTACTGTTATAATAGTAAATTTCAATCAATTATATCATTGTACAAAAAAAAAGTCAACCAATTTAAGTTTACTTTTTCGACTGGTTTTATTCATTTCCTATTTGAAGAAAATTGATGACTTGATAAACAGGAATGAGAATACATCAGTTTTAATCAATTTCAAAATTTTTTCAAAAGTAATTCTTTTTGAGTTTTAGAATTGCAAAGAATGTAGAAGGAATATTCAGATAAAAAGACGTTTTTTGAGACAACTCTACTATCTTTCATCCGTTTTAATTTATAAGATATTCTTTGAATGCTTTCAGTTGTTTTATTCTATCATTTCTTACTTGTTCGAATAAAACTTAGAGATGTAAATTCTTTAACTAATTGTAGATTTTGCCGTTTCGTATACACTAACCAACTACTGGATTTTGTATTAGATGAGTAAAAATCATGCATTACGATTTTAAATAAATCATTTGTTTGTTTTCATACTTTAGTGTCTCTTTTAAAAACTTAATCTTCAATTTTATTTCTTGATATATTGATTTGAATATCTACATATACGACAAGAATACAGTATTAAATAATGAATAGGTATGAGCTAAAAATGTTGTTTTGGAGTAAACCAACGGAAATATAATATATTTTCGATTTATTCTCTCTAAAGATAATATATATACACGATAATCTATTTAATCACGATAGAATTAGTTTTAATAGCCCTCCAGCCATACAAATTCTACAGTGCTTAACAACAGAATACTTGTGCCACATCTTATCGTTTGTATTTTTAGTAGTCATCATACGCTACTAGTGTTGCAATATTAATCGTCACATCATCTTTTATTTAATAAATAAATAGAATTTTGACAGGAAATGGACAACCTCGTTAAAAATCCGATTGCTTTAACGACATTGTCGATTCCTATTAAATCTCTCAGGCTTTTTTTTTAATGTATTTTTTTTTGTTAAAGATTTGCGCTGTTAGTATTTTCGAAATTTCTCCTCTATTATTTCCTTGATTAGAAACACTTTTTTTACCAAAATGTAGCGTTTGAACTTCTCTATACACTCACATGTGATCTAATCCAGAAACTGTTCAAATGTATCTAAAAAAGATGAAAAATACAGACATATAAAAAGCTGTAAAAAATAACGAGTTGACAAAATGAATGAGGGTACTTTGTGTCTTAGTTTTCCATCATTTTGCTCCATTGAAAATATACAAATACCAAAAGATGCAATGCGAAAAGTTCTACAATTTACATAAGACCGTTTATTTTATAGTTGCACGTCTTCTTCTCAAAAAAGCAAAGTTTTGAGTGATCAAATTTGGATTGTAAGAAAGTAAGATTTTTTTTTTTATTTCATCGTGTTGTTGTTACCTGATACGTTGTATTTTAAAATACATACATTTAAGTCGAAATTTGATCGCTCAAAACTTCGTTCCTTTTGAGAACAGAACGTGCAACTATAAAATAAACGTTCTCATGTAAATTGTAGAGCTTTTCACGTTGCATCTTGTTATGTATATGTTTTTTCGTAGGTCAAAATGATAAAAAAATAGGACGCAATGTACGATCATTTATTATCATAATATGAACCCGTTATTTTTTTAATACCTTTTTATATGTTCTTACTTTTCATCATTTTTCAGATACATCTGAATCTTTTAGTAAAAAAGAGTGTTTCTAATCATAGGGATAATAAAGAAGAAATTTCAAAAATACTAACAGCGCAGTTCTATATGCACCACTCGTTATAAGTCTAGCTTTTTAAAACCATAAGAAAAAGCACGTAATTTGTATATCACTTGTTAATATGTATCTTTCTATTTATTCTCTTTATCGAAGATTTTCATAACAACGTGAGAATAGCTTCATACGTCTTTTAATACATATGGAGAAAAATTTTATTCTTTATCAAACCCAACATTCTTACAAGTAATCATTCTTCTTCTTCGTCTTCCTACATTTATAAACGTTAAATGTTTCTGTTAGAGTATTTTGAAGAATGTAATAATAATGGAATGTTTTAATAAAGATTGTTTTTATTTATCCGTTTTTTCCAGTTCTTAAGTCTTTTATTTGATAACTCACTATTTCATTCTTTCATGGATGTTTTGAAATCACCAATGACATTTGTATTTTCAATGATATATAGCTCTAATTTTTCTGAAGTCTTTCTTTAATCCAAAGACCAATGAACAATACTTATTTTAACTATTCCAGAGAATCCGTTAATATTAACTCTAATGATGTTTCCAACATAAAGATATATTCTTGCTCATCTCAAATGTGCGTCTATTAATACACGTATATCTTCGCTTTTATTTGTGCTATGTTGACGCATAATCAATATTCAAAATGTAATTCACAACTCATCAACTTCAGTAAAAACGTTTTTTAACAAACTTAGTATAAACCATTTAGTAAGAACTTTGTCTCCTAACTTCTATTCTTTTGGTTGTAACCTTCATTGACAGAATTTGATCAGACTCATTGTTCGAAGTGTTGTCAGCCGTTTTCAGCAGATAAGATGGAAAGAGATGTGATCACGAAGATATACATCACTTTTGAGCTATATAATCGAATATTAAATTCATATTTAAGATGTAGATGAATCAAACGAAGCATTAGAACGCTGCAAATATAAAACATGAATGAAACGCTGATGGGGAATCAAGAAGCTTAGTTCTTGAAATCGAGTTATCTAAAAAAACCTTTGTTCTGCTTTGGAAATATGGTGTATTCTACTATTTTTGTAATAACTGACGAAATTCAAGAGCTATAGAGCTGTAGTTTTTACCAATCAATAAAGAAACATTGAAAAGTCTTTTCTCCAATCGTGTGCAAGATACAATCATCAAATCAATTATTTTGAGAAAATGTATAAAGATAACTTGGTATTTTGCTAAAAACTTGACAAGAAATAAGAAAATACCATATTTTCCAAAGGAGCAGATGCACAATTTGATCTGCTTAATATTAGAACATATATATCTTAGGATATAAAATTGAAATCCTTTAATCTAAATCATATGTGAATATCAAAATTTGATCGGAATGATAGACAGTTTTCATGCATTTTTTTTACAACACTTTCTAGAAATGATTGATTTGAAAATAATTACTTTCCAATCGTAAAATACAAGTTGATTGACCTCTAATTTTGATGAATGTTAGCAATCGTTCACACGTTTACTCTCGAGAGATAGAAGTACTAAAAGCGAAATAATTCAATTGCTTTGACATTTTTACAATTAGATAGACTAAACTAATTATCTGCATTAAATAGTGTATTAACACAGTACATTTATTTGTTAAATAAAGTATCTGTTTAGATATATAATCTTAGATGAATAAATAATTTTTCAAAAAGATGATGCACTTTTTTATTTATGAAATCGAACTATTGATATACATAAAGACACATTACGTATAACTTTCAATCATAAATCTTTCAATTTTTTCACTTCTTATACTCGATTGTAGAAATGAGAATACCCAATATTTTTTACTTACCTATTTTTTTTCTTTTTAATATTGTTCATTAAGAAATTTTCTCTCGCTTATACTATCACCTGCGATTAGAGACCAACAAGAAATTAAACATGTACATGTCTAATTTTTCCTGTCTACTTAATTTGGCTTACTATAACCTCTTTAGTCCCTTTACTGCCTTCAGAAAATTAGACGTGTGTACGTCTGACTTGATCGTAAGTATAATGTATTGAAAAGAACAAAAAAAAATGATTAATTTCTAAAAATTAAATCTATCTACTTACATAAATACGATTTTCAATATATTTCTATCACACGTACATATTTACAATATTATTTAATGATCTGTGATATATGAAAGTAAATCAATCGTTCCAATATTCAAGTATGCCAATATTTGCTCATCCTTCCACTCTATGAAAAATGAAGTGAGCATAAAGCCAAAAATAACTTTTAAAATTTTCTATATACACAAATGCTTACAAAATTTCTTACATTGTAGAATTATTTTTATATATATTTATTGTCTACATTCTCTTCATGTGATAGTTAGTTCATTATGAAAGACAAGCAATTTATTTCTCATTGACAAACAATATTACGTATGCTATCCAATAAAGAAACCATTGGTATTTACTATATAGTATTAATAACTAACAAGAACTAGAAAAATTGATTTAGAAAAAAAAACAATTATATTTCAGCCAAAGAAAATATATAATAGAAAAAAAAATACATAATCAGAATTCTGATACTAAAAAAGATGACTAGCAATATACAGTAGAGTGCAAAAATAATTGCCATTTAGTACACAAACTTTGTTTAAGACTACTTCATATATTCCTTTACCGATTGTTCCAGCAGTTACCTACAAGCGTTAGATACTGACTTTATGCATTCAGTGAGACTGATATTGCTCGATAAATACTATAAACTTGTAGAGAGAGCGAAACTTTAAGTGATCAGTATATTTGTAGAGTATACAGGAATTATTTCTGCACTCCACTGTATATTTTTCAAGAATAAATTTCTATCGATTAATTAAACACCATAAATATGCTGAGCATTTTTTCTTAATTGACAAGCAACAACATAAACAGATAATTGTCGAATTTGTGCTATAATTTCAATAACACTATAGACCATACTTGGATGAGCACAACATGAAAGATGAGAAAGCTAAAATGAATCTGTATATTGTGTTTTTTTTGTTAAATAAATAAAAATATTTACTTCTTCAGGTATAAAATAAGGTGAATCAGTTTCACATAAAATTTGTGTTAAATCAAGTTGTTGAATAACTGTATGAAGAAAATTTTTACGAGTTATAATTGGAGTAAAACCAAATTTTATTTCAGTAAAATAAGATGTAAATAAATAAATATCTTCGATTGTTCCGACAAAACAATGTAAATGAATCTTATGATTAGGTTTAAGATACTATTATAAAAAACAACAATAACTTTTGGAATAGTTTTACAATGATATAAATTTTATATCCAAGATGTACTTTCAGTGCAAAAATTTTAACATTCTCGTTTGTGGAAGACTTCAGTATTTAAAAATAGAAGTGATGAAGAAGGTTATTAATATAAATGCCTGTTCTATTGCCAACACGATACTTCCCGTCAAAGATATTGCTTTGTCTGTAATCATACCACTCATGGTTCGAGGCAGAAAACAAAAATAAACTGCGAAAGTAGAGAATATACTGTTCAGTTTTGTGTAGGTTTATATGTCAAGATCTATCGTAACAATAGAAAAGACTATTTTAAACTTCAACCGTACAAGAACTATTATTGCATGAAATTCAAATAAATTTTGCACGAAAAAATCTCACTATGAAAGGCTTTCATTTCATTCATTATTCGATCATATTATAATGAAATTAATTAGAAATAAAAGATATTTCTAAATTTAAACATTCTTAAATGATATTTTTTTTCTTTCCTTTTATTTACTTGCTTCATTATAGAAAATGTTTGTTTATAAGAATCTCTTGAATGTATAACAATTGGTTTAACCCATTTTACAGCTAATTTAAGTTGTTCTTTAAATACTCGATATTGTTGATCTATATTACATGTATTTCTTAAAATAAAAAAATAAATATAAAATCCTATTAAATATAAATCATATATTTACTTTGGTCCAAAATCTAATCCAATTTCTCCAATCGCAACTATTTTTGGATGTTTAAGACATCGTTCAATATCTTCAATAGATTTTGTTTGTTTCCATGATGAACTATAATGTGGATGTATACCACATGTGCCATAAATACGTTCATCATTTAAATATTTTGAATAACAATTTATCCAATTTTCTATTTATTAAAAGTATGAAAAATATTAATTAATAATAATAAGAAGAAATACTTTTAATTAAGTGTTTTGGTCGCCAAAATACTTGAATAGCTAATTCAAATGAAAGACCAGATGGATAAAAATCTTTATAATCATTAAAATATTTTTTTATATCATTATGTTTAATATAAAGACTAAAAAAAGTTTATTTATTTTCGATTAATTTTAAAAAAAAAGAAGAAATAGAAAAACTAAATACCGATCAAATATAAGATCAAAATGACAATGTGTATCAACAATTGGTAAAGATTTTATTTTTATTAATCTTTTAGATATATTAATCATTGTTTCACGTAATAATACTGATGTATGAGAATTATTTTCAATTGATGTTAATTGTTGTTGATTACTAGAAAATAATTTTGCTTTTAATACAAAAATAAAACAACAATATAGGAAAACTTACGATTCACAACAATTAAATAACTCTGGAGATATCAACGATTGATTAAGAATAGAAGACTCATTAGTTCTTAATTCTGATGGATAAGATTTATCAATTATTTCACGATTAGTAGAAAATTTCATTTTTGAATATTTATTCATACTATCCTCATCATCGATACTGTAATAAAGAAATTCAATATTGAAAAAAAATTCATTCCTTTTTATACTTAGATAAATTTGATGTACTAGAATCAATACTTTCTATTGATTTGAATTCATTTTCATGATTATTTGAAGATATAATAATATGACGCAAGGATGTTGAACATTCTTTATCATTGGAATGTATCACTAAAATTAAAGAATTTTTATGTATGAAATACTTTATGATATACTTTAGACTTTTTTTATTTTCAGTTAAAATAGATTACCTTCTTGTTGATTATCAATGTTTATTTGTTCATTTTCATAAAGTAAACTTTGAGGTATTACAATACGTGTTGATGAATTTTGAATATTTAATTCTCTTCAAAGAAAATAAAAAATAATTAAAAATAATTTTGTAAGAATTTGCTTACTTTGGAATAACAGTTCGTTGATATGAGTAATTATTTAAATTTGATTCTGTTAAAGAATCTAATAGAACATTTCGATTTGAAAATAATTGTAAATTTTTTTGTTTTTTCATTTCAATTTCATCTGAATAATTATCTTTATTTACTTTTTCAATATTATTATTTGATGTTATATTTTGAGTAATAATTGATTTTAAATTTAATAAACTTTCTGAAGTTACAAATCGTCGTTTTCTATCTCTAGTTGATAATAAAGTTAGATTAGACATTACTTTTATTTCGAAATAAATTTTTTAATGATGTTAGTCTGATAAAAATAATGGTAAATCAAAGATATCATACTGACCACGATTTTATGATAGATAGCGCCAATTATCGAGTGTATTTGTTGTTGATTAAGACTTGTAATCAAATATGTTTTTTACTGATGTTCAAGATTATTTCTGTGAGAAAATATACAACAGACTATTCTATTAAGTGAAATTCATTTAGTATTATGCTTTAAAATACTGTAATTATTAGATCTGCCAATTTATCTGACTATTCAAGGTTGACACTTTTCCGTAAGAGTTAGAGTAGTACTTCGTAAATAACGAGAGAGAACTAACATATTTTGATGAATGCCTACTTTTTAAGACAAAAAACAGTTACTCCTATCATAGGATTTTTATTAAAACTAACGTTCACGTTTAAAACAAAGTCCGTGTTGGAATTCTGTGGTGAGTGATGCATGACCGAAATTATTAATCTTTATTCTATCGATTTCATAATTTTGACCAGTTCAACATTAAGAATTAAACTCAAGTAATTAATAGAATTAGTTTGTTTTTTTAATACCTACAATTTAATTTACATTAATTTTCATATTGTTTTATATAATAAAAAAAATGGTCATTATATTTGATATTGTTCTAAATATCCATATGTTCGAATGAAAAGTATATTTTTATTTTCAATAACATTTAATAAATTTCTTCCTCCATAAATAATTTCAGCTTTTATATGACCATCATTTGTTATTTGAAAAAGTATATCACCACGAATATTAACAATAATCCATTGATTATAATTAGATAAGATTGATACTGAACATAAACCACAATCAATTGGTGTTAAAATAGACCAAAGTTGTATCATAGTATAATTTCTTATTTCAAAATACCATTTATGTTCATGATTTGTTCGAATTGTTAAACCAAATTGATTTATATTTGAATTAAATCGTAACGAATAAATATTACATTCATTTATATTATATTGTTTTAAAAATTTTAATGATAAGAATGAATATTCTTCAATTGATGTTGAAGTAGCTAAAAATAATTTATTATGAATATCATCTATTGTCATTGTACAAATATTTTTATATGATTTTAAGAGAATAGTATAATGAATAAAATCTTTATCGAGTGTATAAAGATTTTCACGTGTTAAAATTAAAAATTGTTGAAAATAATTTGACCAACAAAGATCAATAATATTAGATAAATCTGTTGATGATAAAGTTATTTGACGATATAATGATAATGTATCATATTCATATAAGCCTAATGAATGTGTTGTATCTTGTAAAAGAATAAATTTTTCATTGATAGCTATTGGAGAAGCATCAAATTTAATTTGACATGTTCGTTTAGGCATTTTAAGATCAAGTAATGATAAATTAGATATAGTATCAATAAATGAAATTAATTTTGGATCAATATAAAGTGAATTTAATTGTAATGATGGTATATTATCTTTAAAAAAATTTTCAAGTGTATTTAATTTATATTCAAAATTTTTTATTTGTTCATTTGTGATAAAATTTGATTGATTTGAAATAAATGGTTTTATTTGATCTTTTATTTGTTGAAGTTGTTCATGAAATTTATTTTTATATTCATTGAATTTTTCTTCAATTTCTTGCTGCTTTATTTGACAATATTTATCAATTATTTGATGACTTGTCTCTTGCCATTGATATAATTTTTCGATTAATAATTTTTTTTCTTCATCAATTTGTAAATTTTGTTCAGTTAAATTATTTAATTGATCAATTAATGGATGAATATTATTAGAAATAGTTTCTTCATGTTCACGAAAATGTACACGACAAAAATTTTTTGAACAATGCAAACATTTTATACTAGCTGATTGCTTACATTGATCACATGAAGAGGGTGACGACATTTGTTTTTTTTTTGTTATATATATTTGATGATGAAAAAAAACATATATCAGTATAGGTTTTGTTTTTTTTCGTTTCGTGACAGGACGAAGAAAAAAACTGAATCAATATAAAAAGAAATTTAATCTTCCTTCATAAGAGATTTTATGTTTCGATCAATGATTCATAGCATTTAGAGTTGACCAAATGTTATGATAACATTAAATAATTTATATAAAATTCTATCCGTTAAATGAATTTTTAAATTTTACTTTTCGAATATATTTAACTATTTTGATGGATATACGTCCCAATGATTTTTCATTTATTTGATTAGTTACACTATGCTTAATACCATATAATTACTATGATCCATCACGAAATTTAACCAAATTTTCACAGTAAATTCTAGTTTGCCGTTACTTCCCATGTGACTTAGCTTTTCTTATCTTCAGATGATGACGGATAATTCATTTTATTGTGCTATGAGAGAGAGAGAAAAGTTTCAAGTATAATATCATCATACGTTGAATGTAGATCATTATTGATAATCTATAGTACCAATTTAATATTTGCACCTATAAGTTCGAAAAATCGACTAATAGATCGAGTGTCATCATTGCCAACTTCTCTTGCTTTACGAAAATGTTTTGCCTACTTTACAACTGTTCGATATGATAAAATTCTAACGCTATTATGAGTTCTTTATGAATTGTCTTTGAATCTATTTTTTTCATAGACCGAATTTTAATATTGCATCAATCGAATTCATTATCAGAAATAGATAGTTATATATAGTATTATAGACAAGATATTTTACTGTTTAACTGATTTATAAATTTATCGGTCACATTATGCAATTTTTTTCAAAATGTATCTTCGAAATAAGCGAAAATGAAATAAAATGGACTAAAGAATTCAAATACTTAGGTTATTGAATTACATCTAAACTAGAGTAAAATAACATGGTTAAAAAGTCCATGTTAAAAATAAGACAGATCATCAAAAGATAAATTTATTTAAATTTGGCGGCGAGATGTCTGCCAAGCTTAGAAGAGTTCTGTTTTCTTCATATGTTTTATCTTTATTTACCTGGCTATGCCCAATATTTCCATTAGTTACAGTTAATCAACGCAATTGGTTGGACCATTTCTACTACATCTGTCTCAAACGTACGCTATGCTGTCTAGGATGGAGCGATCACTTTTTCGTTTGCGTGTTTGATGAATTATCTTTGTCTGATAGATGCGCCAGATATTGGAGTAAATATTTCGTTGCGTTAGCAGACTCTATAGATGGGGAAATGCTTTTTGAACCAGCATCTCTGAATGTATTTAGACAATCTTGGGTTCAGAGAGTATTCCATTTAATGTCTACGTGTTTCCAAGAGGTTTGTACAGAACAGTTCAGTACTGGAGAAATAGCTGAAGTAGACTTCTGCTAACTCCTCGTTAGGTTCCGTGCCTCAATACGAGATGGAAGAGATTGATACTCGACGAAATTTCCCCGAATGGTTTTTTTTATAATAATGTGTACGTTCTTTTTCTCTTTATGTTGTCCTATTCACTATGGGTTCTTCTTATGGAACGCATTCTTTCTGTAGTATTCACTAAGTGTGTGTCAATATATGTAACTTGATCGGCTCTTTGCGTTTATCTTCCTTTCTTATTGTACATAGTCACTTCCGTCCTTTCTGGTTGACAATATTACTATTGTATTAATTCGGTTATAGCCTTTTCTTCTTCTTTTTCATACTCTACTAAATGTGCCAGCATGCGCTTTCCTTTCTATTTCCTTTCTTCATTATCTATACTATTTCTCTGATAATGTCTAAGCTTGTACAGTATGAACCTTAAGGTTGCCAGTGATCGCATAAAAAAAAGAACATTTTATTTTTCGACGAAATAGAAATTAATTATATGACATATAATTAATTTTATCATGATGAAAGAAAAATAGACCGCTTTTAACAATAAACAAACTATAGTGGCTATACTTTTCTAATATATATTTATGATAAACATGTCAATTACAGATAATAACACATATTTCTTATAGAGTAAATATACTTTTGATCCCCAAAAAAATATACTTTTGATCACCAGATAAGTTTAGATACAAATGATCACCAAAAAAGTATACTTTTGATCACCATTTTTTTCTGATACTGTATAACTATTTTATTTTCCAAAAATTATATATAATAAAAAATGCGATTATTTGTGAAATTCGATTGACAACATTTTAACTGATTCATTAATGTCTGTGTGTACATTAAAGCTGTGCCGATTTTTTTCGGACGCCCTCGTGGTTTTCGTTTACCTAGTTAATGGTAGAATACGTGTTTGATCACTAACTTGATAGAGATAAAATTTGACATTTTATAACTATTGATATTACTCTGTTGTTTCGCAGAAAATCCTGAGTTACTTATAGACTATATGAATACTCTTCCCTTAACTATCATATGTATTTTCCTTTCGTTCCTCTGTCATATGTGTTTTCCCTTCCGTTCTTCTATCATATACATTGTGCTTATCTTCGCTTATACGTTGTGTTTCTTCTTTTCGTCTCTTCTCTATCTATCTTCTATTTTAAAACATTTGATGATCAAAAGTACATTTTTTTGGTGATCATTTGTATCTAAACTTATCTGGTGATCAAAAGCAGGGTTCCGAATAGCAAGTGTACAGGATCCTAAAATTAGATCACGTAATATCGGAAATGGCCTAATTCAGATATTACGTGATCTAATTTTAGGGTCCTGTACACTTGCTATTCGGAACCCTGATCAAAATTATACTTTTTTGGTGATCATTTATATCTAAATTTATGTGGTAATCAAAAGTATATTTTTTTGGTGATCATTTATATCTAAATTTATGTGGTGATCAAAAGTATATTTTTTTGGTGATCAGAAAAATTGTCACCCTTTCTTATATCGAAAGGTCAAATAAAATAAAATCATAAGAAGAAAAAAGTAGTATATAATAATAATAATAAAAAAGACATGACCGACTAATTATTTTATTATAACAATAGCTGTCATCTATTTAATGAAGAATAAATTATTATGATAACGGTCAGATAAAATAAATCAATTAAGATCAGTCGTATAAAAACTCATCGTATTCTAACATAAAATTATATTCTTCTTCTCATAAATAAAATGAATCATTTCTATTTATATTAAATAACTTTTACTGTTCCAAATCTAATAGTTATTAAATATAGATAGAAATAATTTATTCAATTATTGGGATTTCTTCTTCTTCATTTTTATTAATATAATGAGCTATTATTGTATTGGAACAAGACAATAATTAACTATATCAGTAAAGAATTCTTTCTTCTCTCATCTTTTGTTCTATGAAGTCAGTCTGACAGTTATATATTCAACACAGAGAAACTTCCTGTTGAAAAGTACAAACTATACCGTGAAGATCGTTAGAATGACTATCATTTACCCTAAATCGCTATTACTAAATCAGTCCCTAAAAAATCTCTAAACTCAAAAATTTGTTTTTCCATTGATTTTGGGCGAAACCAACGGAAAAACAAATTTTTGAATTTAGGGATGTTCTTAGGGATTGATTTCGGGATAGCGTTTAGGGTAAATGATAACCTACCAGGTCGATATATCATACATATACATGCTCATATACATATATGTATATGTGTATGTAGATGTATGGATTACCTTACCGGTGGACATCGTCCTATTGTGTTCTTTCAACTTGACAGAGTTTCTCTGTACGCGCGCGCGCGTATCTCTTAAATAAAAAGATATTTCCTATTTTTTTTGAATGTTTATTTTTCAAATAGAAACAAAAAATACAATTACAATTTCTTTTTTACATCTTCAACCTTTTTCTTATATATTTGAAGATGTGGGTGATTTTCAGGTAGTACACGTTGTCCTATATCCAGAGCATGTTCATAAAACGAAAGTGCTTTCTTATAGTCACCTTTCTTGTCATATACACCACCAATATTATTGTAAGAAGTAGACAAATGAGAATGATTTTGAGAAAGAGTTTTTTGTCGAATTTCAAGTGCTTTTTCATGAGATGAAAGTGCTTTTGAATAAACACCCATTTTGGAATACACCAAACCAATATTACTGTAAGAAGTAGCCAAATCAGGATGATTTTGAGAAAGAGTTTTTTGTCGAATTTCAAGTGCTTTTTCATGAGATGAAAGTGCTTTTGAATAATCACCCATGTTTTTGTACACCAAACCAATATTATTATAAGAAGTAGCCAAATCAGGATGATTTGGAGGAAGAGTTTTTTCGTAGATCTCAAGTGTTTTTTCATAATGTGAAAGTGCTTTTGAGTAATCACCCATGTTTTTATACACCAAACCAATATTACTGTAAGAAGTAGCCAAATCGGGATGATTTTGAAGAAGAGTTTTTTGTCGAATTTCAAGTGCTTTTTCATGAGATGAAAGTGCTTTTGAATAATCACCCATTTTGGAATACACCAAACCAATATTATTATAAGAAGTAGCCAAATCAGGATGATTTTGAGGAAGAGTTTTTTCGTAGATCTCAAGTGTTTTTTCATAATGTGAAAGTGCTTTTGAATAATCACCCATGTTTTTATACACCAAACCAATACCACTGTAAGAAGCAGCTAAATCAGAGTGTGTAGGAGAGAGAATCTTCTGTTTGATTTCAATTGATTTTTCATAATATGTAATTGCTTGTGTATGTTCTCCTCGACCACTCTTGATCATTCCGAGCATATGATAAATATGTGCTTCTTCACGCTCATCATATTTTTGATCAAGCATAATTTCATAGATTTGTTGAGCTTTATCAAATTGTCCAACTTTAAATAATAAATTACCCATACGATCCCATCCTTTTGCATGTGGAAATGTTTCTTTGCGTATCTGTTCAGTTAAACTATGTAAATCATGATCATTATCACTTGTTAGTGTTAATTTCACTTCCCAGAAACGATTGTTGTTGTTGTCCATTTGTTTTATATCTCCAATTCGAAACACGGAGTGCATGGAGAAGAGAATTTCTTCTTCATCTTCAAAGTAACTAACATCATGAACATTGGCAAAAGGTGTTGAAGGAATGGATGGATCAATTTTCATGACGAATAAAATGCCTACTAAATCAGAAGATTCCATTATTTCACGAGTAAAATTAAGAGAGACTTGTGGATTCATACTGGTGGATAAAAAATTATTAAAAGATAGTAATCCACCTTTTGTTTTGAATAATTTATCAAAGTCTGTTTGTGAAAAACCTTGACCACGATACACGATAAATGTGTTCGAATAAGTAAGTCCAGCATATTGTTCAGAGTGAAGTTGCTCAATATGCTTGTGAAGATCTTTAACGAAAAAACCCATAGTTACAATTAAGTCAGCTTCCATCATTCGTAAAGCACGATTTAACATCGAAAAAAGAAAACATTGATAAGTATACCACCAGATTGGACGATGTTTGTGATATTCTTTTTCGAGTTTGTCGACATTTTTCAGTTCCTTATTACTACCGATAAGTTGTTCTCGACAGTAGACAATAAAGTCTCTGATATGCTGTTGTTCAAAATCAATTGTTAAGAGAATTTCCTTTAGTATTTGAGTATACATAAAAGATTGATCGAGTTGATCAAGATTTTTATTTGTTACATCACCATTCGTGACTACAAAGCTCATCGAAATGGTGTTTTGATCACATTCATGGGCAGCTTGCTTCAGTGCTTCACAGATTGGTTTAATGTCTGTGAAGACACCTCTAACTTTTGACCAAATTTTTGCCCATAACTCATGGCCAGCTTTATTTCCACAAAAAATATAAATCCTACTCACCTGTGGCATATTATGAACAACAGGTACTGTTATTTCTCCAAATGCACCCGACGAAATCAGGAATATCTTCTCTTCTTCAATGTCACTAATAAAACCGACACATTCATCCGCCGTGGTGAATGTATGTACAGTATTCACAACTTCTCGTAATTTGGACATTGTATTGATACAATCGGCATTGCTAACTTCATCAATACTGCTGTCAAGCCAGACCAATAGGAAATTTTGAATACGATGAGCATACGAAGCTCGTCGTGGCATCGTGTCGGTATGTTGTATTGGTCCTCCTTTTATCACTGGTTTTGTATACTTAGTTGCCATAATGTATATAATTCAGAAAAATGTGATGAATAATGATAATAGAAGAGTGAAAAAAAAATGCTTAAATTTATAAGATGTTGCATTTTTTTCAAGGATTTTCTGTTCGTTGTTATTTTTGTCGTCGATCGTCTTTTTCTCTTCCAACTTAAGAGTTTCTACCCTATTTTGTTGTTTGTGTTGCCACAAGAAAAACGAAAGAACGAAACAAAAATGCATTAAAATTCTGTCTTTGTTGTCAGTAAATGAATGAAATCCAAGAAAAAAAAGCTGTTTATTTTTTTTCTTGTTTGTTTTTCGGCGACTTTTTGAGGGCATTTCTTCCACCACTGCAATATGTTGTTATGTATATAAGAATGAAAAGCTTACTATTATTGTTTCAAAGTACGTTACTGAGCACGAAAAAACTTATGACACAGCTAATGACGAGCAAATGTAATAAATTCATTAATATGTTGTTCGAAAAAGGAAAAGAATTCTTATTTATTTATAGGAAAATTACGTTTTCTAATTTTAATATTATATCACATTTCGTTGTTCTTATTATGTATGTATGTATAGTAAATATGGACAAATAATTTATTTCTCTTTTTCTTTCTACTTTGTATGATGCTATTGTACATGTAAAAATGAAAATAATATATCTTTTCGGAATTATTAAAATTTATACGGGAAAGATATTACATTGCAATTGTTCTATTGAGATGATATAATTAATATTAAAAATTATTCTTTGCGAGTATGCTCAATATTGGTGTATAAAAAAACAAGAAATATACAGGAGTATCATCATTTCCTTGTTGATGAAAAGAAGCACGTTAATATTTGATTTTATTGTCTTTAATCTTCATCGTTATTATTGGTTTCTTGAAATAATGCATACTATCATATATGGTGCTCATATTGTGATTAGAAAAAATTTATTATTTTTTTTTAAAAAATTATTTTGTTATAGAAAAATCGTGAAAAAATAGATTTTCCTATATTAATACTAAAAAAAATGTCGAATCGATCTACTCATATTGGCTTTAAAATTCGGTTCGAAACAAATGAATAAACTTAGTTATAGATCACATAGATGCTGCTTTTGATTGTTAAAAAGATTTACAATTTTTTCGATACAAAGACTAAGGCAGATTATATTATATTATGACCATAAATTAATTATTTAATATGAATGATTAATTATTTGTTTCAATTCATATATTAGTGAATTTGTCGTAGAGAAATTCATAAGCTTCCTTTTTTTGTTTATTTCAGGTGATAATTTAATATTTTTCTTTCACAAAAATATCGTCTTCTTTCATTTGTTTTACAAATAATATCTCGAATATTTTCCAGAAAAATAAAAATAATATGAGATAAATTTTAATAATAATTGTTATTCCATTAAATTCTACCTATACAGACAAATAATTGATTAATGAATCAGAAAAATACAAAGCCAAGATACTTTAAACGATTAAATTTATTATCATTGCCTTATTCAAAATTCCCTGTTCATTTGTATTTTATAAATTATATTCTTTTAAAATATATTTTAATAATTTTGAATTTGGAAATACATCATAAAAATAAAAATAGTTTCAATGATACAATCTTAGTGGCCATACGTGTTTTCCTTGCGTTGACATCGAATAGAGGCCTGAAACATTTACTTTAATGTTGGTTGAGGAATGGCATCTAAATTTTCATCAGTACTCTTTTCTCATTAGTTATAAATATTTTTTTTCAATTAAAAAATGAATACTATAAGTTATTTTGATTGAGATAAATAAGTTTTCATTTAAAAAAGTGACTTATTTATAAACAATAAATAAAAGTTTTATTTGTGACATACATTTATTTACTTATCAAAACCCATACTCATTATTTTAGTTTAACACATTCAAGGCGATGAGATCCACAGGAGGGATCCCCTACAGAACGATCCAGAGATTCCTTTGGCACAGAAAAATTTGAAAATCTCTGACATATTTTGGCCAAACGAACTAGTTCTTTTATCATTAATAAAAAAATCTTTATAGATCATATCTATAAGAGAAACATTGACAAAAGCTGTTTTGAAGTATTACAACTGCAATAAATAAAGAGACGCAACGTTTCATGAATTATGAAAAAAATAGTATTCATGTCGTCGTGGATGTGTTAACAGTTGAATTTTCTCTTCAAATGATAAGAAAATAAAGATGAAAAGCTGTTCTGTCCTGCACAATGTTCTATATTTTTGTAAAATCAAATGAAAATTTTGTTTTCTTTGTATGCATAAAAACAGTTGTTCATTTGATTTGGCAATAGAAATTTCTTTGTACAGCTTTTTTAGAGCTTTTCAACGATGCATCTTTTGCAAAAAAAATCAAAGTGTCATCACTTGCTCAAAATGAAATACAAATAAAACAAAAAAAAATTTTTCGAGTATTTTAATTATTCCAACGATTGTACATATTGATTCGGATTAATATGAAATTCAATTACTATAGAAATAGTTAGGCCAGATTTTTGAATAAATTGATCAGCATCAGCATATTTATTCTTTACTTATGTGTGTGTGTACGTGTGTATGAAAGATACGCAATTTATTAAGCTAAATTATTTTATTGATTTGTGAAAAATAATCAATGTTTAGATTGTTTTTTTTATGAAGACAAAACTTTATGTAAATGTTTATGTTCATCTTCATATTTATCACCTAAATTTTATTAAATTCTATCTACAATCCATTCTCCCACACACGTCTGAAAAATTTTATAACTCAAAAAATAATAAAAAGAAATTTAGTTTTCCAATAACTGCTAGATATAATGTTTTCAATGAAAATTTAGTCAGATTCTAAAAGAATAATTAAAAGTGAATCGTCTACTGCTAATATTAATTGTTCTCTTGTTATATACTTGGTTTTTGCGCGATTGCAGATGTATCCAGATACAAGTAATGTCAATAATGTATAGATGGAAAGTTTTTAGGCAAAATATCAAATATAGATCTAAAAATTTCGTGTCTGTTTTTGTTCGAGAACAGTGAGAATATTTTTGAGTGACATGAACAATTAGCTCGGATTAGTGAGCAAAGAGATTTTTCTAATCACATGTCATTTTCGTAGAAATGTTAACAATGGTTCAAGTCGGTAGCTTCGTATAGTAAAACCTTCTTTATCAAATTTAATAGTAAAATAAATCATAGTTTTTGTCCTGGCAATGCTATGCGAAGTTTCTCAATAGATACTTTTCATCTAAAACGTTAATATATGATAAAAAATAACGATTTTGAAAAAAAGTGATTAGTTAATTGAAAACTATACTAAATTCCGTTTCTTTTGTAAGCCTGCTCATACCAAACTGAAAAGAGATACATATTGTATTTGAAAAATGATTTGTACATAAAATATCTGAAGATCATGTACATTGATGGATCACTTTTGATTAAATAAATTCTTTCGCCTTGATTGATGATGATATGAAATCACAATCAAATGTGAATTTAAGGTACTATTAAGTGATCTTTTAACCAGTTCTCAACATGAAAATAAAGAATAAAAGCTCCTTCAACTTTAATTCAAGATTATTTTTATATTGATACATCAAATTCATTCATCCACTTATTTTGAATCTGTGGTTGATATACATGAAAGATGAAAGTCAGAAAAATTCCAACAATGTTTCCAGTTCTAAACTTAACTACTTCTGTGACTATAGCAATAATTAAATGAATATTTAGCACATTGAATTGATCGGAAAATATCTTCGAGCTTCTATGAATGGCTTGCAACGTAATCATTGTTTGGTAGCATATATGTATAAAAAAACAACTTAATAAAATCGACTGCACCAAAATAATGTTAACATTTGTATTATCAAATGGAAGAAAACAAGTTTTTTCTCGATTGATGATCTAGTGACAAAATCATCCTGATCAATGTTAATGTGAATAGAACTTTAATAAAAGTTAGACTTTTGACAAAGTATATCATGCTTTATTCGTTTTATTTTTATTTCTTCTTTTTACGATCAATACTGAGACTTTTCGAACATTTTACATCATTCATCAGACTACGTAGTTAGATGCACACAATACTATACTATTGGTCTACATTTCCATAAACAATAATTAATGACAATATTTATGAACAATCTAGAATTAGAGCTAACTCGAGATAGTCTTCTAATTGATTGTATATTTGCCGATTTATAGAATAAAAGAGACTGATCCTTGGAGTTCCTATTCACGTTTAGATTCATCGACGATGAAACAAATATAAATACAGTCAATTGCAAGATTTATGATTGAGAAATTTTTTGTAACCATTTATAGGTTTCCAAATCAATTTCATCGTCAACTCTGATATTGTCCGTTTTATTCTTTGCAAACATAACTATTCAATAAGAGTGATTTTTATGGACTGCATGTTTTTGAATTGATCCGTTTTCGATAATATTGTATATTTCGAAATGTCTTACATATTCAATTTTTAGCTTTTTTTATACAATGTAGAGTTAATTTTTCATATGATTATTTCTATTTTTGAAGAGAGAGACATACTAAATATTATTCGTTTTACCCAGGTTTTATATTTATTTATTGAAATAATGAATAAATACACATCTGAGGCTCAAACAGTTCATCTTGTTTCTGTCACATTTTTTAAGATTTTCAATAGAAAACTTGATTTTTTTTACACAGGAAAGAGAGTTAAAAAAATTGTATTACAAATGAGTTGATGCTAAAACATTTAAAATAGATTTTTTATCGTTTTGACTGAACAAAATCATAATTACTAATATACTGTGACCATATTATTTATTATTAAGAAATTTCTATGATCTATCTATGAATTTAGCAAGGTTATTGTTGGCTGATTTTAAATGTTTGTTACTGTGATTTTATATAAAGTATTCATCATTTCTTATTATTTTATATTTTATATTCATATTATCATAAAATATGTATCCTCTTTAACTAGTCTGCAAAATCTATTCACAAAATTCAAAATGAAAAATAATTTTTTTTTACCAAGTTCTAACTTATTCTTTTTCATTTATTTTTCACTTATACGTAGTATACTCAATTAATAAATGTTTTATTTTACTATTTCATTCCAATCTATATATGATTTATTTTTGTCTACTTAATAAGATAGTTTTGCATTTTTCATTCAAATGTTATCATAAAACTAAGATGTCAAAAAAAATTCAGATTGTCAAAGTTTTCTTCTTTATTAGTTTATTTAGATCCTAGTTTAAAAAAGTATGACGAAAATATATGATCAATCATTTACAAAAAATTCATATCTGGAATTATAACCTATTTTATTGATAAAAACCTTTTTCAAGATTAAAAATCAAACAATAAAAAATCTACTATAAAAATAAAAAATATCGTTTATTTTTTCATGACAACATTAAATTTGTGCATGAAGATTATCTATTAATTTCCGCATAAGAGAATCAATAACAAAAAATCTTTTATAGTCAATAATTTTTCAAAACGTTTTTCAATATCGAAAAATTTCTACCAATTCGCCTTGGTGCAAATGGATAAATTTTGCATGGCTGAATATTTTGGAAAAAATCATTAGAAAGGAAAACCTTGATCTTTTCATTCATAACTGTTACACGATACAACTCAATTTTTGAGTTTTTGCTTTACTCGTATGCTCTATTTTTCTATGCTATTGAATCATGCTTCAATTAATATCGTGATAATAAATTGGAAGATAAAATTCTCTGCGATCAGTTTTTGCAATGTCCAAAATTTGACCTCTCAAAACTTCGTCTATTTTGAAAACAAAAAGTGCAACTATAAGATAAGTAATTTTAGTTAAATTCCAGAGCTTTTGATGCTGCATGTTTTAGTACATTTTAATTGGTAATACAATGGATTAAGGGATTGAATACTAATTTGGCTCATCCATTGTGAACTAATACTACGAACACAAATGATAGCAAAAAAATTCGTGTCTTCTAATTTATTATCGCGATATTGGTTGAAGAATGATCAAATAAGCATAGAAAAATCTTCACATCCTTTTCTCTTGAAGATTATATAAGAAGAAGGTTTCTTAAAACTTACTTTATAGTTCAGTAACGCTGGGATACGAACTTTTGGTGTACCCTCAGTAAAACTAATATTAAAATCATAGTTTTAAAATAATCATTGAAAAACTAAAAAGAATTCGAGCTTTTATCAACAATCAATTAGCATCATGAGGAACGATATCAGCATTAAAACACATTGTTTATTCAAATTAGTTTTAGCTGATTCAGTTGTTTAACACCTCTTAAAAAAAAAGAGAAAGTACTAAAAAAAATTTCGTTTCGCAAAAACGTAACTTTCCCTCTCAGGTAATTTGTCCTTGAGGAGATGGATCCTCCTTCTCCCTTGACTACGCCTCTCACTTTGCGTCAAATAAAGTTGATCTGCCTGTAGCGAAGACAAAACAGCTTGGAGAAACTTTTATAAAAAATCTTCACAGAGGGGGAATAGGGAAGTTTTCTATGCTTTGGAAAATTCTGCACCTCTGATGATATAGCACGAAAACTGACATATATTTTCATACAAGATGCAACAAATCCAAAATTATAGTAAAATGTTAATATATATTTGATAGAAAAAAAATTCAGAAGGATGGAATATCGCATTTTTTCGATAAAACTAGATAAATTTTGGAAATGATGCCATATTTTTGTTTTTTCATTATCTTTACCTGTTCAAACTAATTTTTCATGTTCCTTATCTGCAACTAAGTATAATGAACTGTATTCTCTAGTAGAATCTATTCAAATATATATTTCAACCAACAAATACTATGCCTTACTCGACTTATATACAAAAGTTATAGAAGCTAACATGATGTGTACATAAACGAAATTTCCTTTAAAAATTACACTTCATCAATGTAATAACTATACATTTTCAACCATTGAAAAGAATTTAAGATTGATATAGTAGTGAAGGAATATATGTAAGAATAGATGACATTGAAGATTGAATGGATATGTCTAACATAAGATTTATCAAAATATTCAAATGGTAAATTTTATATCATGCCAAAAAATTAAGTATTTGAGATTTTTTGATTATATATTGGGACCATGGGAAAATGCCGTATATGCCATTTTGTAGACTAAGTCTAACTTCCTATGAGGTCAGATTATAAATCCGTCGAACTCCATGTTTTGGTGCATATAGAAAATTATTTTCTCTTAACATAAATTTATTTTATGACACTAAATTCCAAACAATAAAATTAAATAGGTATATATTTATACATATATAATTTTCTTTTAGCTTCTTTAAAAGAAAAACAAACACGACAAAAATACAAATAGAAAAAAGTCAAAAAAATTCATCTTATTGCACAGTATTTTCATCATCTTCTTCATTTAATACTTGAAATGTTGGAATAAATATTTCGTCATTATTACCAAGTGTAACTAAATCACGATTGTCACTATCAATATTTGAACGTATTGAATTTAATTTTTGATGATGATTATATGAATATTGATATTGATTATTATTTAAATTACTTTGTCGACGACGATTTTTTGTTACACTTAAATAAAGATATGATGTTATACTTGTTTTACGTGATGAACTTATTGGAAAATTTAATGAATGATGAATTTGAAGTAAACGTCGACATGAACGACGAAATTTTGTTGATAAAATATTATAAATAATCTAATAAAATAATTATTAGAAAGATTAAAAAATAATTCATTTTTTTATTCTTACCGGATTTGCTGTTAAATTAAGAAAAAATAATAATTTTGATAATTTCCATATCCATATCCATGTTAAATGTGACATTATTGAGGTATTTCGTACACGTATATACATATCAATTAATTGTACAATACGTA
>JAJEKB010021278.1:466-38511 GCA_022393335.1 Macrotrachela quadricornifera | reverse complement strand
AAAAAAAATAGGTGATGAATCAAAATTCTCAAACAAAATATCAAAAAATACAGTTAGATATAATGCTCGCTCATTGAATAATTCCATTGTTTGTTTTATTCTCAAACAAGAATAGTACTTAGCTCTATCCAAAAGTACTATCGGAAGTATGCATCAGGTATCATATTAAAAGAGCTGCGGGCAGAATTAGTTTTGTATGAAACTTAACTTTAGTATTATATCATATTATCATACATTTCTATTCATATTTCTGATTTCGTCTTTGTTCTTCTCTTCTGTTTTTTTACATATTCTTTGTGCTGCTTAGCCATTCACCATATCCTATTGGCTGTGTATATATGCAGTTTATTCATGTACTTTTGAAAAAGTCAACAGATGAAAATTGAATTAAACATCGACATTATTTACCTGTTCCAAATAAGTAAGGAAAACTTTAAATTCTATGAATATTAAAATGCGTATCATACTCGTCACCATTCAAACAAGAACTATTCATGAAGAACCATATTTTGTTTATGATGAGCAAGCTTCTTGAAAAATAGTGTTAACTGATTTCGTGAAGGTTAAGAAGAAATTCGAGACAAAGTACGATCTGGTATACTTATTATAGAAATAACGTCTGATAATACTGAACAAGTTCATCTTCTTAGTATTGATGATTCTTGTTTATAATAGAAGAAGTACAAGAGTTAACTGATCTAAGCTAAGGCACGACTAAGCAAATTATCTCGTATCGATTAAAGCTTAAGACAAACACCGTTTATTATATTCAAAAGTAATTGACAGATTTCCAATGAAATGAATGAGTTCAGATATGCAAGCAAAATTTAGTAAAATCTAAAGAGGGAGACTAGCACTTATGTGATCTAGTGACAAGTAATGACTTGTGGTTTTATCACAAATAAATTGGGCGAAAGTCATCAGATGCTTCTTGGTTAGTAAAAGGTGAATCTTCATTTCATAAGCGGCGGAGTGGTCTGAGACTAGGGTATAGGCTCGAATTTTCAGTCAAATCAGCTCTGAGAATGGATTGAAAGAATCTTTTCATTTGTTTAAAATGGTAAACGATAGAGATTCTTATGCTAAATCCACACTTTATAGAAGTGTGATAACTATCTAACACATTATTGTTTCTAATGCAATAAAAACTGACCGGGCAATATATTGAATTTTCCTACTATTGCCGAAATCGGTTTCAGAATTATAATATGAAAGCATAGATAATTCTTTATTTTGAACGAAAAACGTACAATTGACAAGAGCAAAGCAATCCTATCAACATATTTAACGTAATCTTTCAATTATTAAGTATAGTTACGATATTATCCGTCTACTAGTAAGATACTGTGTAAAGCTCCAATACAATGATGATTTTTGGTTGCCTGTTCTTATTGGTTATTTCTGCTTTATTTGGTTTGGTGAATTATATTGACAATGATCGATATGTGACTTATAAAGTACATTTTTCAGTGCTTTTAACGAATATTTTAAACATGGAAACGCAACATCACGATAAATTGAACTCATATCATAGAGAAATATGAGCAGTCAGAAGTGATGGATCTTAGGAACCTCGACGACCGACCATAAGCCATCTCTTGTGCTTCACTTTAGAAAATAACAAAAGAAATCTGAACGATTGATTTTGATAAGTTATCGATTTTTTCATATTCAACATGAAAAGATTCACAGTGCATCTGATCATTTAAGTAGAAAGCGAATGCCATTTAGTATACATTGAAAATTTGTTTTTCAAAATTTAGCTTCATACAAGTCCCATTAGAATGTATACGATGATAGTTATCAACTAACAGTTCGTTTACATAATTCATATTTTATTTGCACAATATGAATTCATCTATGAGAAAATTTTCAAATACTATAAATGAGTTTTGCATAATTAGTATAGATCATATGTTTGTATTATCTTTTACTTTCAGTTAAAATATGATAGATGAAGGTGACTTTATGATTTAACCATAGTGTATGGTGTAAACGCTCATATTTTCTCATTTTCCAGACTTTCATAGTCAGCTACCTTGTCTACGCGAGTTTAGCACGAATAACAGCTGAATATACTTTTTTTTAATCATCTGTTGTATCACATGAATGCTCTTTTTATTGCCTTAAATGAACGAAATACTAAAATAGGATGTAAATAGTATTTATGTTTTTTTAGAATCAGACAGTTCAATAAAAGATAGTACCTGAATGTAATTCGTATATTAATAAAAAAAAATATTCTATATTATAATCAAAAATCTTTTATATACTTTTTCTCTATTTCTGAGTCATATCTATACAATGTGAAGAGTAACAGCTGTGTTAGAATAGAGAATAAAAAAAAATTTCGTAAATATTTATGCCCGAGGACAGAATTGAACTGTCGACCCCTGGTTTACTAGACCAGTGCTCTAGCCACTGAGCCACACGGGCGTGCTCTTTTATTATCAAATTTATATGTTCCATTTGATTGAAAACAGTCCTATAAGAAAGGTATTGTTGAAAATTCTAAAAATCAAAATTATTTTGAGTAACTCAATATTGTTTCCGAAAATACGTTCTTGATTTCTGTGTTTACAAAAACATTAATCGCACTACGTATATTCAAGATAGAAAAAATAAATAAAAAAGTTTTTGAAATCTTGAGAAACATAATAGACAACATACTGCAACTTCCCACTAGGTTGTATCAAAAGTGGTTGATTGCACTAAAAACTGATGTATTATTTCTAGAAATAAAAGATTGCATTATACATTGATCTAAACCTAAATCTAAAGATCATTAATTTATTATTTCTTATATCGCTTACTATAAGTTCCTTGTTCATCTGTACAAAAATTTTTGCCTGGAGTATACAGAATCTGAAAAGAAAGTATTCCATTAATATTAGAATATAGATATATGTAATTATGAAGGACAGTGAGTGTAAACAAAGCTCTTGAAGTCTTTTTCATTCTCAGTAGCAGCAGCTACAAAAAAAGAAAAAGATGACAATAGCAAAATGGAGTGATAGTCACTTCAAAATTAAGTGATGCAGAAGTACAATGCAGTAAATTTCGTGAAAGAAAACACATGATTTTTTATTTAAGAGACATAATTAAATATCCTATAATGGCTAACGCTGATTAATCGTCACTTGCAATTTATTTTTCTTGCAGAAAATGAAAGAAAGAAGATTGCGTTCGTACGATAGAGTTGTCCTTGAAATATGAGAGAATTCATTATTGTTTAACTATGAAGTAAAGATTAATGTAGAGTATATTGCTATCTGATGAGGTCCTCACTTTTCCAAAATCAAAATCGGTCGCAGTAGTTCAAAACTCTTCTAATTCTATCAAAGTAACTTTCCAAAAACTTATACCTTTACTAAGAATGAAACGTTTAATCGATTGAACATGTAATCTTAAGCTTATGAAGACAATTATATATTATTCATGACTATTGTAGGGTCACTCGTTCTTCACCAATTTGTGTGTCTCTTTGACACAAACTAGAATGATTTATATCAATTATATGTATAAGCACCAGTAGCAAGATGTTCATAGAATCTTCGTCCGTATTGATAAAATTGTTTTTGATTAAGAGTGAGAATCTCTTATTGAAAATATTTAACGAAGTTTACAAGAAGCTAAGTAAAGTACATTTCCGATGTATATATTTTATTTATAATTTCAAATTATGAAAAATATAGAAAAAATAAAGAGAAAAATAGTTCAGAATATCAGAGTACGGTGGATTGCCATCGAAACACTATATTCACATTGTATACCTGGCTTATTTGCCACCAGAGTAAGGAGCATGGTCTGGATAAGGGCCAGCACCACCACCACGGAAATATACACTACCAGGATCACCACAAGGACCACAGCGATAACGAGAACGAGTACGATAACCAATTAGATTGAAACCGTAATGAAGACAATTAGAAGAGTCATCTTTGAGATAACCACAACAATCAGTATCACGTACACAATTATCACCATCTTTACTACAGCCAACCTTTTTATATGATTTCCTACGCCATCCTAGGAAGAATCTCTTCTCGTTTTCAAGACCGATGTCTTGCCAATCTTTGGCTCTTGTCTCAGCGTAACAATATATTTCCACTAATATTAATAAAAGTAACCCATAAGCTACTATTTTGTCGTTATTCATTATGACGAATTATTGCGATTTTATATTGATATATTCACTTTTATATTCTTACATGTCCACTGATGATGATAGAAAGAGAGATGTATACAAAACAAATATTTTTTCATTCATAATACAAAATAGATCATGACGATTGGTTAGAAGAATACACACAAAAATACTTTTTTCCTCTCACTATAGAAATAAGGATGCTTATTCTCCTTATTTATTTTACTTATTTTTTATTCTGAAAGCAATAAGTAAAGCAGGATCAGAGAAAAAATACAAAAGGATGACAGACATATTATCAAAAATCATTATATCAAATGAAATGGAACATTATTTATGCCAAGAGTAATATCTATTATCATAGCGCTTTACCTATCGACAAAGAGAAAGATATTAACATTAACTAAACTAATTTCAAAAAGATACAAATATAATACAAAAAAGTGTAAGCCTACAGTTATGAACAGATGAGACGAGAGAGAAAGAAGGGAAAAGTATAGGAAAAGGAGATACAAATAATTTTTTATTGTTCAATGTCATATTATCAAAGTTATCAAAATTTACCGGATATTTTGAAAGTATATAACTCAATAAACAAGAGAAATTGAACGTACTAAAAGATTAATTGATATAAGCGAAAAATGAGTTGTCCTTTAAAGTAGAAGAAGAAATTCATTTACAATCTTGAGGGTGAGGGTGACGCATATATGTACATTCAAATGCGTTCTATTTTTTTCTCTATGGGCCATTTGTAACTTTTCCATATGATGAACGTATAAACTCAATTCATGTAGTCGTTGTGGAGAAATCAAAGCTACAATCCTTTATTTTTATAAAAAAAAAAAACATTGAGAATTAATATATCAGGAATGGATTTCGTCTCTCTGGGTAATTATATTGCATTCAGAGCGTTTCTTTTCTCAAGATTTCTTAAAGAATTGATAAAACATGTTTAAAGAGGCATTTCAAATATTGATATTAGAACGATTGTGACGTTTCGTCACGATATTAAATCTTTCTAGAAAAATTTTATATAACCTATATTTTTAATTTTTTTATGTACAGATCTGCAATAAGAAGATGTTCGGATTGGGTCATGAATATCTTATTTTTATAGTATTTGGTTTTATCATACCGTTTTAACATGTACAATTTACAGTCATCTCGAATTGAATCAAATCAACAAAGTTAATGTAATAATTCCTTTTTTCAATATGATCTTTCCATTCATTTCATTACTTTTTATTTTCCAAAGGATAATATACTAAATTGCTTACTATATCATCATATGAGTTCAGTTATTAAATTTGTATCGTTTTTTTTTAACACGGAGGATATTTTATTTTTAAATATTCTATTACAGCTTTTGTCTGTGTTACATTAGTATTATATAAAGTAGTAACATTTAAATTGTTTAATTGTGTATGATCTCGTACATATATTGTTGTTGCTACATTATAATAAAGATTACTTTTCGATATATCTGTTCCATTTAATAACCATGTTTGACCATTATCCAATGTTTCTATTCCTGTATAAAGAAGAAACATTCCATCTCCTTTTATTGATATACCTGTACTAAGTATTTGAGCAAGTAATTGACCAGGTACAGAAAGAGCTATAACAATATTTGGAAAAGGTAATGTACGTAAAATATCATATTGTGTAATTGTTCCACGAAGAACATCATCAATACGTACAGTTCCTGCATTAACAATTCCAATACTTGTCCTATTTGATGCGGTTAAATGTAACATAGCTTTACAAATGGAAGCAGTTAGAAGTGTTTGATGATATCTAACAGTTTCAAACTTTCCATCTAATTCAATACCTGTTGGAAGACATGATACAGTTGCATTTGGCATATATCCTAATGTTACAAATCCTTGAATACCTAAATTAAACCAATAATTAGCAACAGCAGCAGTTTTTTCTTCATCAGGTACTTCAGATGTAGTTCGTGTTAGAGTACTATAAATCTGAAGTTTTTTTGTATCTAAATTATAAACACAACGATGAATATAAACAGTAAAAGCATTTGCATCAGCTTTATAAATTGGTGAATATTTTGTTCCTCTTAAATAATAATAATTTTCATGTTCATGTCCACCAATAATAAGATCAATTTGTGGAATTTTTGTAGCAAGTTGAATATCTATTGCTATATCTAAATGTGTTATAGCAACAAGTACATCATATGTTCCATTTGAAAATGTTTTTAAAAACTCTTGAACATAATTGATTAATGATGATTGATTAACAATTTGAATATAATCACCAGTTCCATCAATTGTTAAACCCATCAGAAGAATTCGAACAGTATCAATTGTTAAAATTTTATGAGAAATACTTGATCCAAATAGTTGATTATTATCTTTACGGAATATATTTGAACTAATCCAAGTAAATGTTGATTCATTCATTCGATTCAGTAAATCTTGTTCAGATAAATCAAATTCATGATTTCCAAATATCATATAATCAAGTCCAAGTGTATTCATTGTTGCAATCATTTGTTTTCCATTTAAAGTTGTTCCATTAACAATTGATACACTTAATGGTGATGGTGAAACTAAATCACCAGCAAGAATTGTATAAGTATGTGAATTTTCTTCTTTTAATAATTTTCTTATATAAGCAACACGAGCTAAACCACCTTTTTGTCCTTGATCAAGAGGTAATAACTCATAAACATCATTCATTTGTAAAAAATTCCATTGAACATATCGTCCATCATTAGGTAAACGAATTGGAAAACCAATAATACCATTTGCAACTGCATAATGATTAATATTGGAAGATGTTTTATTATTACGATATAAAGTCGCATAAACAATGGTTAAAATAAGAAGACAAATTATTATTGCACTTAATATAGTATATATAAGACCATGTGGTAAAAATGATTTTTTTAATCGATCCAAATTTATAGGTGTCATAAATAAGAATAAATCTACAAAATATAAATATTGAATCTATTAATGATAAATAATTTTCAATTAAAAAGAGAATTTTTTTAAAAATTATTTATTGATGTTTCGATATACAATTGACCTCCAAAACCTGTTTTATGTACACATATGTAATACTAATGCTTGTAGTATATATTCTTTTCTTTTTGTTTCTTTTCTTTTTATTTTTATGATAGTGGTTCGAATAGAATATGGCAATAACACTAGTAGACAACTTTACCTAGATTTTCTCATGCGTATCACTCGTCAAAGAAAACCAAAAGAAAATTACATATACATACATATAAAGTAAAGGTCGATATTATATATACATAGATAAATAAAAGAAAATGTTTTATTAAATACAAAATGCAAATGTGAAGAATAATAATAATTAGTTTAAAAACGATGAATAAATCTTTATAGATATAGTAATAATTAAGCATTTGTGAGCATATAATAGATAAGAAATTATTGTACAGCAAATTCATTCAACAATGATGCAATATATTCTAAATATATAGTTTGAATTTATTCTTCATCCTTTTAATTAATATGATCAAACTCTTTTTCTTATTTACAGATCTCAGGATATACTTATATCATAGGACTTTCTTCCCATAGATTACTGTAGTATTTGAATGTTTGTATGAAGCAAATGGCTCATATATTAGTCTGAAGAAATTCATACAATCGAGTATATATGAAATGATTTATCAAACTAAAATAGTTTTGTCTTTCTATCAACAAGGCAATAATAACTTTCATTCCTTGAGATATCGGGGTCTAATTTTGCAAAGTCTCCAATAATTATATACTTAACATTTATTAAATATCAGCCTATTTTAAGCACCAAGACCAAGAAAAACGATACAAATTACGTTCGAATATTGTAATTAAGATAGACTATCATGGTTGAGGATAGCAATGATTGATAAAATAGAATTTCTATTTTAGTTTGCCATTGTATGAAGAATTAGAGTAGTGTTATTGACATCCTTAATAATAAAATATATTGAGCTACATTATAACTTCAGTCATGTCTATATCAGTACAAACACCTTATTTTATAATAGTCATGCAAAAGAAGCGAACATCATATAAATTAATACTACTTAGTAAATAAATTATACAGCGAACGAAAAAGCACATGGACAATTATTGTCACTTATCACTTGTCATATTAAATGATTTATAACTGAGATAATAGAATGAATGCAAAACAATAAATTTAATTTCGGAATCGAATTATGACATTTATAATAAATAGTGCAAATATAGAAGCCTAAAAAAGTCTTATATATGTTTTATGCAATATGCCATTTCTCATAATTAAATGAGATTATAATCGAAAATTAAAAGCAAAATAAATTTTAGAAAATGATCTTTTATACAAGTTGATGTTCTGATTTGTGTTCTTCTCTCTACATATAGTCGTTTTTATTTGTAAAATAAAATAGAATATTCTTTCAAGAAAGATCTAAAATATTTTGAGAAAAAAATAGTATCCACTACTTCTAAGAACAAAAAAGATACGGAATATTATTTGATTGTTTTTTAAATACAAAAAATGATTTTTCATTGGTATTTTCAGGAAGGAACGATGGAGATGACGACAAAATTATTCTTTGTATATAACTCAGTATCTCTTTTTATGGTAAGAGTCTATTACCATGATGAAAAAATATGCTTGATGTTTGCTGAAATTTGTACAAGTAATATCATACTTGTTGGAAATATTTGAATAAGTATTATCTATTATAGAAAAGATCATGATGAGTTTACCTTTGTATTGTAATATAGAACAAACTCATTTTTTTCAGAAATAGTGTTTTTCTGTTCATTGGATTCAATGTCAGTCTCTGATATGACATCAAATGTTATATAATCATAGAATATTAGGTACAAAACATAAGTATTCATCTCGAGTTAAATCAGTTTTGAATGACTTTTTTTTTAACATTTGAAGAAGACAAGCAAAATTTATGTCAGTTAATAATCTATTACTATTAAAATGTTGTTGTATAAGCATTTTATTACCATTTTCTTTTTGCATCAGTTAATATATGAACATCTTCCTCACTTCAATAATTTTTATTTTGTAAAATTGAGTTGAAGTTGAAGAATAAATGAATTTATAAAATGAAAAAAAGAGTCTGATAATACTCATATTATTCAATTCTAATCTTTTATATTATAAGTATATATGTATTCTACAAAAATCTACAGACCTACTGAAAAAAAGGAAATCTTGAATAGTTGTAAAAATTTTTCAATTTAAGTTAGATTCATACTGAACTTATTAATATTTTGTTTTTATTTGATTAAAAAAACAGAATTTATCAAGAAAAATGCTGAAATATATGATTATAGTATCTATTTCCAATCGTCGATAAGTGTCATTTAATTAATAATGCTATAATACCACCACAGAAACTGATTATAATTGCAACAACTCCTATAATTGCTGCGGCACCCATATCCAATTTTGATTCAGGTACGGGTTCAAGTGTACCATTAGCACCAACTGCAACACCAATAATTCCCATGACAAGACAGGCAAATGCAAGACCTTTTGCAGTCAAGTGTAATATTTGATTAGTACCATTACTAATTACTACACATGCAAAAAAACATAAAGCAGCAATACCCGACAGAATGCATGCCATTGTGATAAAAGCTCTAGCAGCTAATATTTTCTTGCAGAAGTCTAAACTGTTATCCACTGTTGAACAAATCTTTTCACATATCCTTCCATTCGGATCCGAGCCACAACTTTGCCATAATCCAATCGTTAGTTCTGCTCCACCTTCACTGTGTCTACTCCTAGATAAAAATCATTAGTTTTAGTAATTTATAAGAATTCTATGATGAAAAAATTTTTAGCTATTTTTAATTATCATCTGACAAAACAGGATAAAACCGGTCACCAAATGTTTCGTCGCTGTCATTTCGAACATTCATGTTTGACATCTGATGTGCAGAAAAAAAATTTTAACAGATACCGCAGCCAATAAAATAGATGTTTGTAAGATTGAAAAGGGATGTTGGGAATGAATACGCTTACACAGAATTACAAAGGATAAATGTTCGTAGAAGATTCTATCGAGTGTTTGAAACGCAAACATACAGGTATTCGAGATAAAACAAACGGTGTTTAGACTAACTTCGATATAGAGCTATAAAGATGAGATTCTGAACTTTTGCTGATTCGACTGTGAATTAGACATGAATTAACAGAATTCTTATTGACTACATTAATAAGCATAGACTATGAAATATATATTCTAGCAACATTAGCTTCAGTCTTCATATGCATCTGATACTAATCTGGCACTCCATTTCGTCCCTTTCCCCTCCTTTTGCTCTTTTCCCAGACAGACAAAACCTTTAAAAAAACGCGTTAAAACGCGTTAAAACAGCGTAAATACGGCGTTTTAACGGTAGACAAATCGTAAAAACGGCGTTTTTACGTATCAATAACGCGGAAAAACACGTATAAATATATTTTTTAACGCGTTTTTATTCTTTAAGGGGGGCCCCCCCTGAGATGCCAATGATGAGCGGCAAACCCAATGCCAGATAAATCAATATCAATAAAATAAAATAATCCTCTCCCAATAATGTGTAAGAGAGAGAAACAAATGAATATACTATGATAATATACGTATATGCGTAGTATACAACTAGAACACATACACCAAATAGAATAATACTGTTACTCTCACAATAATACAACTCTCTATAATGATAATGATAATCTAATGATAAAATAAGGCGCTTGACAATGTAACTACATGACGATAATGCGCACAAAAATGATCAATCAAGGAAGAAGAGAAAATAACATAATCAAAGATATAAAGAAAAAGAGAAGGAAGAATCAATATAAGATAATAATACAGGTGACGACACACCGTGCCGTCACACCCCCCTCAGAAAAATGTTTTTTTCGAAAATAACTCAATATTGAATTTTTAGTTTAGGAAGATGCGCCGAAATTTCCTCTTTCAGAATATGTATGGTTTTTCGAAAAATGGCTAGGTTTCAAAAGACTTATCAAAAAAATTTCTACCCTACTACTCTGTTTTCCTAGAAATTTTTATGGTTCTCACGTTTTGAAAAACTGCTTGTTGTTCCATATAACCGCATTGCATATAACACTTTTTTATATCAAGTATGATAGATGGCGTTAGCTTATTCGCTTGTTACGCGCTTTCAAAAAGTCCATTGACATATATTGAAAATATACCATGTAAACATGCTTTTTGGGATTTGGCTGTAAAAATCCATTTCTAAAACTTCTTTTGCGTTTTTCTCAAAATCAATTTTTTCGACCATATCGTTTACGCGGGCAAGGATTTCTCAATAACGACTCAATAAAGAAGGGATTATTTTTTTTTGTTGAATAGAGGAGAGTTAGGGCTAGGTCCTCCCAGGCTCCGATTTTTGAATTTCTCTTTTGCTAAAATAAAATACTGAGGCATTTCATTTTTATTAGTGCCCTGAATTTGAACATTTTTCGAAAAAGTATTTTTCAAAATCAAATAAAGGGAAATTCAAAAATCGGAGCCTGGGAGGATCTAGTCCTGAGGGCACTCTACAATCTAAAACGAGCCCGACATGATTAGCTAATACCCTTATATCGAAATCCTTGCCCGCGTAAAGGGTACTTTTGACCAATAATTTGACTGTAACTCATTCGTTTCTCAGAGATTTGGGGAGATATTTTAACCACAGTCTCCCCTGGCCAAGACTAACATTCTCTGAAATTTTCGTTGAAATCGGATGAGAAATGACAAAGTTCGTTTCTGAGGGGGGGGGGCCCCTTAAAATGTGCGCTTTTCCGTTTTTTTTAAGCGTTAAGTTCTTAACGCGTAAGAAAAGGGAAAAGCGCACATTTTAGGGCAGAAAAAAGCGTTAAAAACTAAATTTATACGCGTTTTTCTGCGTTAAAATGTGTGCTTTTCCATTTTTTTTACGCGTTAAATTGTTAAGGCGTAAAAACTATGGAAAGCGCACATTTTAACGCAGAAAAACGCGTATAAATTTAGTTTCTAACACGTTTTTATTCCTTAAAATGTGCGCTTTTCCCTTTTTTTTTACGCGTTAATTGATTTATATGCCGTTTTTACGCGTTATTTTTCGTTGCTTGTCTGTCTGGGTTCCTCTAAAATTTTTCGTTTTAGTCTCTTTTTAACAGAAACATCCTTTTTTTTCCTCTTTTCTTACGAAAAAGTAGGTTGTTGGTGAAAACATCCATGAATATATTGTTTAATACTACCCTATACAACACAAACTGATATGTCAATCAGTCGAGTTGTATAACTAGGCGGTTAAAGTATATGATTTTAGTGATGAATACAGCGATATTAACGGGTGACTCATAAAGAATTGCGTCGTTAGTATTTTTGAAATTTCTCCTCTATTATCCCGTTGATTAGAAACGCAATTTTACCAAAAAATAGCGCTTGAACTTCTCTATAAAATCATATACAATTTAATCTAGAAACTGTTCAGACGTATCTGAAAAAAAAATAACGGGTTGATATTATGATAATAAATGACCGCGCTTCGCTTCCTATTTTTCCATCACTTTGCCCTAACGAAAAAACACATTTCAACTGTAAAAAAATAACATTTTTTTGGTCAAAGATGAATTTGTTTCTTTTTTTATTTCATCTTTCCATATAAATGTTTTTTGTAAATTGTAGATCTTTTTATGCTGCATCTTTTGATATTTGTATGTTTTTAATCGGACGAAATGATGAAAAAATAAGACACAAAGCTCCCTCATTCACTTTGCTAACTCATTATTTTTCATCTTTTTTCAGATACATCTGAACAGCTTCTGGATTAGATCATATGTGATTTTATAGAGAAGTTCATAAGCTATCTTTTGATAACAAAATGTTGTTAATCAAGGGGATAATAGAGGAGAGATTTTGAAAATAGTAACAGCGCAATTCTTTATGCGCCACCCATTACTTACCTTGTCATAGGTCACCCAAATCAGTAAAATAGTGATAACTTTCAAAGGAAGCATCACCAACTCAAATTCTTCTAGGACTTTTAGAATAATGACCTTAATATATGGACAAAATATTATTAGAAAGGGTAATGATCAGTTTAGAGCCTTTCCTAGTTAGTTACATCATGCTTTCCATTCTATAACAATTTTTGGCAATAATCGAACGTTGAAAAACTTTAGTATCTATAACTATATTCATTAAACTTGGTTACATACCATATTGGAACAGCATTGCTAACAATAAAAAGTATAAACGCTATGCCTACTAAGGTGCCAGCAATAGCGGACAATATTTTCATGTTTAATGCCATATTTTCTTTTCTGAATATAAAATACTTTTATTGTAAAATGAAATGGTACGCAATTGTGTTAAGAGTGCACGAGAAATTTATAGAAATCAGATTGATGCCGCCTACACTTTCTTGATAAGGATAAATGCAATAAAAAAGATTAGTAATCATAAGTAAATATGTTTGAATCCTACCATTACTACAGTACATTTTTAATTGTAGATACAAATACATAACGATTTGTTTCATAGAAACAGTTGGTGATATATGATTTTATGATATCACTGGAGTGTATGAATCACCGGTCATAAATTTTTTGCATATATTTATAGCATTTGTATACCTTAACAATTGCGTTACAATTATACGTAAGTATGTCATAGATTTTCGAAATTACAAATCACAAGGCAACCGTAACATATTTGATCATAATACAGCGTATAGATAAAATGATGTACCATACTTTTTTGTATCGTATCAAAGGTATATATTTATATCATGGCCATAAACTCAAGTGCTTTAATCGTTCAAATTAAAAGAAAGACTTCACGCAGATATTGTAAATGATAAAGCAAGCATGGATTTTTTTCAAGAATTTTCATTCAATTTTTTTAATTGATGTATTTGTGTTCTGAATTTTTTACTTTCTTTCAAATTTGTCTTTTTATTATAAATATTGATAAGTTTCTCTTCTAAATATGATATTAATGCCTTGCAAATTCTGTGCAATAAATTTTTCCGATGTTTATAAATCAATAATTTCTAGCTATAGCCTACTATTCAATCAACATATGATAATATCGACGTACAAGTGAAAAAAATTTTATATGAGATTTCAACGATTGAATTGGTTACTTTAATTCATTTTTTCTTTGAATCGTTCCTAGTTGAAGTTTCATGAATAGATTCTACATTTGTAACTACTTTATTTTACAGTCTGCATGAGATATCTTATAACAATTGGAATATAGTTCGCTTGTATTAAACAGATTTTCATCTGGATACTTACTTTTTTCTTATCACATCAGGCAGCGAATTCTTCAGATCTACTACCCATATTTATCTCTGTGTACACAGTTGTTCACATGTACTTCATAGGTCCTCGAAAAATTAATAGAAATAGACAAATGATCAAATAAAGATGCTTTGTTTTTATTCCACTTATAAATGTATAAATAACATAAAATTTGTCCTTTTCTCTTCTATGATGAATATTAGAATGATTTCAACATTTTCTTCAATATTGACATTTACTTTTTTATTTGACGCTCTAATAAAAAAATATCCTTCATATTCATTAAAACTACATTAGTGATAGATGTATAGAAAAAATGAAATGCTAATTTAATTGAGAAACGGATCGGGATTATTTTAAATCAAATGAATATATCTATATGCTATTCATTGTTTGAAGTATATAAATCAATACGAAAAAGAATAGATACGATAGTAAAAAACGAAAGAAGTTGACAGATAATTAAATTATAGACTGATGCAAATTGACATTATATGAATCACGTATTATTTGATATAAAAATGACGTAGAATACATATTTTATATTTTAATAAAGTAGAGTATCAAGCGAATTCTCTATCCAGTCTTTGCTACATATCTATTTAAAAAATCTCTCATTTAAAATAAATCTTATCTATTATGAATATCTCGATTATTTTGTATTCGATTAGTTTTTGCGTTTATTTAATACAAATCAAATATCAAAGTTGCAAATTTAAATTATACCAGTTTTCATAAATTTATTGATAAAAAAACCTATCCTAACCATGGTAATGTTACGAAATGTACATTGTATTGAACTTTCTGTTGTAAAAATATATAAATAAAGTAGTCCTCAAAATTAATTATATACCAAGTGCATAAGTTTATTTTCATTAAATTTTAAGAGAGTCAGTATTTTTCAAAACAAAAGCAGGATTTATATATTGCTTAAAAATACATAAATAAGCATGATTTGTTTTTAAAAGCAAGAGAAAAGCAGGTATATAAATATATTTTATTGTTAATCAATTGGTGAAAATTCTTTTTCAGGTTGTGCAGTAGCTTGTGGTATCGCTGTTATATTTTCATTTTTTCGAGCTGCAATTGATGGTATAGGTGCACCTCCAGCTATACTACTCGCTCCTCCTTGTTTATCAATTGAACTCATATCAACAAAATTTATTCGAAAATGTGTTGATGTACTTATATAAAGCATTGGAATCCACATAACAGATGATTTTGCAAAACAAGCACAAATAAATGTTGCCATAGGTGATACTGCTGAATCTTTTCCACGAAATACTGAGATAAAAAAAACAATTGCATATGGACTCCATGTAGATATAAAACCACATACGGTAATTACTATACCTTAAGAAATATTTATTATTTTTTCATAGTTATTTTAAATAAATCTTACTTTTAAGAATTCGTCTTTCCATTTCAATTCGTTTTTGACTTAAATCTGCTTTAGTACCATGTGCTACTTTATCTTTCATACGTTTTAAACTTACATAAATTATTGTATTTGTTGTAATAAGTATAAATAATGGAACACAATAAACACAAACAAATAAAAAAAAATTAAATGAAGTATATGAAGGACGACGATCATACCAATTTACACAACATGATGTTCGGACTCCCTAAATAATCAATTTTATTAATCAAAACAAAATTTACTATGCGATCATAATTCTATTTAAATACTTTTAATCATTTCTAAACAGATTCAAAAAAAAAATACAATAACTAACCTCCATAGTATATTCATTCCATCCAATAATTGGCAACATTGTCCAGATAAAAGCAACAATTACAGCTATACATGCACCAATAATACATTTAATGACCTAAATAATAATTAATATAAATATGTTTTTTTTAAAATAAACCTAAAATTCAACATACAGTAACCTGTTTTGCATTAAATGGTCTTACTATAATATAACATCGACTAAGACTAACTGCACAAAGTAAATATGAACTTGAACATCCATATAAAAAAGCCATAACAGCTTCAAATTGACATCCGCCACGTTTAAATAACCATTTACAATAAATAGATGAAATACCTGTTAATGGAAGTATACTACATGATGCCAATAGACCAACGCCAGAAATAAACATTAAAAATATATTAGGTGGACTACGAAGACCTTTATACCGAGCAAAACTAAAAACAAGTGAAGCATTTAAAATAATACCAAGAAATGCTGCAAGACATAAACATATTCCAATTGCTCGTACAGTATCACAATTTACAGGTGTTGGACGACTCCAAAATAATGGATCATCTCGAGATAAATCTTCATCAAGTATTGACGAATAATTAAAAGACATTTTTAGTTTAATATATGAAAAAAAATAATATAAGGTATTGCACAAAAAAATACCGGTCTTTTTATTCGTTCAAAAACATAAAAGATAAATTACTCTGCTTGGATAATTTCTTTCTTTTTTTTCTTCTCCACATGATATGTTTAATCTAGCTAATGGCAATAAAAATGATCAACGGATTTTGCACACAAAACTTCAAATAAAGAAGAATAAAAGAACTATGACGATCTTGTTGCATGTTATTTAACTATCAACATCATAAAATATTTTTCAAAGAGAGATCAATTTCCCTTGTGAATATACTAGATATTATTATATACACATCAAAACAAACTTAGAAAAAAAAATTTTCATCTACCTTAAGCAATATATTATGAGTTTTTTGCACGAAATTTACTTTTTTTTTTCATGTTATAGTTCATTGCTTATATACTATTTTAACAGTAAATTAGTCATTATTTAATCGTTGTTTTTATGTTTTTCCATGCATGTATAAAGTATTACATGTTATATGATACTCTTAACTATTGTTCTTAAAGAATTTCTATATTCTTCTTTTCTAAATATATGACAGAACAAGGCGAATATGTTACTCAGTACTCTCATATCCAAAGGCCAATTGTTCCGACTACAGTAAAAATTCTCACAGTATTAGTTTTGTTGAAATCGAACCTTTCTATTGTAGACACTACTTTGAAGTTTGGAAAATATGGTTTAACTTGATGTGCCATCAATTGACAATTACTGATATCATTGATTTCGATTCTTCTCTTTCTGTTTTCATCAAATGGAATGATAATGAACATGTTAGAAAACTAGTTGAGGCGAATAGAGAAGAAGAAAGACGATAAGTCTTTGATGAAGAAGGCGTCAATTCTGTCTGGATCATTGGCATTGAGAAAAAAGGTTCATTTTTTTATTTTCATTTAACAGTCTTAGCCATACACTCTGATTTTCAATCTCAAATTGTCATTAATTGACATTTCATCTGTATTCAAAAGTGATAAAAGACAGCTCTATCAAAGATTATCTTAACAATGATTAATCTTTCTATTTTCAAAAAAGAAACATTCATAGAGAAATAAAAATTTGCTATAGCCATCTATTTTATTCGCTAATATTCTTTCGATATCTAGAAAACTTGTGTGTCTCTTCGAAAAATATTTAATCTCTCTATAGTAGATATTTTTGAGAAGTTCAAAGGGTGTCCATTATAGAGAAATGTTGCTGTACTAACTTGAACGTTAACGTTGAACTTCTTCCACTTGATGATGTTGATGAAGTAGTTACGTGTGTTGGAATACAACCATAATATTGTTGAATTTCAAGAATATCAATTTAACTCATTTGAATTCATTGACTGATAAATGTTAGAATTATTGTTGATAAACCATTTGAAGAAAATGCATCATTTTCATATTGCATAAATGAATCATAATCGTATGGAGTTTGAAAAGGATCAACTTGAGTATTATTATCAAGATTTTTTTCTTCTAGAAAATTATCTATTTTATTCTTCAAATAACTTCTTCTTGTTACTGTAAAGTTCAAAAGATTATGCATCGAACCATGTAATGCATGATAATATGATGTAGGTTGGTAATAATATGCTAATAAAAAAAATTTTCTATAGAAACAATGACGTATTGTTTCGCTTGTCATTCAGTCATTATTAAATCAAATAAATAAATACACTCTTTTTGCAAGAAGAATTGTTTAGAAAATAAAGAGTAGAAATATACAATGGTGGTATTTTCAAGAATTTGCAGAAATCTTATGAAATATTTCATTGAAAAGTAGATTTATTTTATAATTATTTTGGATGTGCATTTCATGATTCTAATACTCAATAACAATAAATGATCGGATTTGATTATTGACGTTATGATGATAGTTCATAAGTGTAAATAGACGGAACTATAGAAAAATTTTGTATAATAATCAGAGACAACTTGAATCGCTAAAAATCAGATTCTAACGACATTCTTATTATTTAGATACTGGTTGCGTTAAAATGTGAAGAACAAACTTGTTTATTTTTTTTATCTATTCTTTTAGAAAAAAAAACCTGCCCAGTATTTCTAATCAAGAAAATTGCTTTTTTAATGTGATTTCTTTTTCATATAAATATAATTTTTTATTGATACTTCCAGAAGGTAATAATGGAGATAGAAATATATTAGTCGTTTGTGTAGTACTATCATTATTTTTTTCTTTATTACTAATATTTTTCAGTTTATCATGGTTGCAATAGAAGCAACATTTTCTTTTTGACACATTAATTATGTATTTCCTGTTTAATTGGTTTTTTCTTCCAATGATCAATGCTTTTATAAATGTTGAAATCCGTCAAAATTCATTGTATTATTCTCATTCTTTCTGTTCTTTTATTCATAATGTTTCATTATTGAATGATACATCAATTCAATCATGTATATGGGAATGTGTTTATCAAGATGACTGTCAGACAGCTGTTTATTACCATGATGAGAATATATGTTGGACAATTGCTGAACTTTGCACAATAGGTAATATTACATCATCGGAAAAATCATAGTGAGTTTATTTTCTATTTTGATATTAGTAAAACGTTCTTTCTAAGTACCTGTTATTGCCTATCGGACTATTTTCAAAGTGAGCCATGGACAAGAATAACAAACTTCAACTGCTAATGTATTAATGAGCGCTGCACAAGGTATATGTATGTACTGCTTGATCTATAAAATCATGATCGCTGATAGAAACTAATATTTGCTTCTTTCACACTATTCTATCTAACTTTAAAATATAGAGTTTTGAAAGTAAGAATAATGACTATTGACATACATCAAAACGATAGACTATTTGAATTATTATCAATTTTTTGAAAATTCAAATGTTTTCTATATAATATTTTATATATATGATCTTTATTAAGTTCGAATTAATGCAAATAAAAATAGTTTAAGATAGTATGATAAAATAACTAACCGATTTGATTGAATATGTTATATTTCAGGAACTTTAATTCCGTAAGAGATGCTAAATATTATTGGATAAAATATGTAAGATCAAAGTATTTATCTTCAATATACCTGATGAAATATAACAACTACAAATATCATATCTTCTTCATATATATCGAATAAGTTATCTTTTTACATTCTAACAAAAGTAATATAAAAGGATAACAAATATATGTTCACACATTTGTTGTGTATTTTATCGAAACCATCGATTAGTTAACAGTATTCACAATATATTCAGCTTCTTGTAAAATCTTCAAAATGGTTTAATTCTTACAAATAAAATATTGCTTTTTTATTTCGTTAATAATCATTATTAAGACAAATGAAATTTATAGTTTCGTTCTCTAATTATAAATATATATGATATCATCAGCTGATGATCTGAAAATGGCGTTGTTGTAAATAATTTACAATCAATTACTCTTATTAAAGTATTCGTTTTATCCAATTTTAATTCTTTCCTTCTATATGCTCATGCAATCAGTAGAAATTATTCAATTATTATTAATACTTGTAGATTAACTATATAATTTTAATCAAGTCGATTATAGATACTAATGAAATATTTCATATTGCGGGCGAAGAAAAAAATATATGTAATCCATTTTAAGTACATAACACAAAGTCTTGTATACAACGTATACATCTATATTAAACTTATTGATAATAATAGATTTTTCGCTAATACTTTTTGTTGAATTTCGATACCATCTTCAACACACATAAATATACATTGATCATAAATATGTTTTAACATAGTTTTTAATGAGAAATGCTATTCATGAATAATTGATAATACATTCTTTTTTCCCACTCAAGATTCTTTAGAGCTTCCTTGCAAAACAATTCGATCATTTTCACTGAAATATTTAATGTTATCACATTGAACTAATAGCAATCAGTCATTGTTTGAGGTATTTTAGGATGGAATGTTAACCTAATGATAAATGGAGACGCTGAACCGGTTCCTTATGAAATGGGTACGATTATCACATTTCTAACACGATGGAGTTATAACAGCCCAATCACGTAAGTAATCTATAATGCAACTTATGGCACAAGTTTATCCTCCTCGGATTCAGGACCAAAGTAAGAGTATTATCAGACCATTTGTCATATATTTTACTGATTTAGTGATCGCGGTCACTGTTACTTCTTCAACCATCAATCAATCTTCACTTCAATGTGGCAAACAATTAACATAACAAATCCAACTAATCATCTTCTCATCGACAATCAGACGATAAAGGCCAATTTTTCAGCCTGAATTGATGGTGTTAAAAACGAAGATGATCGTGTAAAGACCTCATTGATATTTTTTAAACAATCTTATCATACTGTAGGCAATAACATGACTATAGGGTCAGTACTTGCCAATGATCGAGGAAGTAGAACTTCATTCATATTTAAACATAAAGATGGACTCGTGCCTGTTGGCACTCGTTTTCGCACAATAGTAGTTGAAATTATCTATGACACTGGATTTTGGAACCAGGGTTTTACTGATAACATCATCGTCGTCGTACACCAGTGAACCATGACAATATTTAATTATTGTTTGTAAAAAATTCTCGTTCATTTTCATAGTTTAACTATTAATTATAAAACGATTATTTAACAATATTTTTTAATTTATGAAAAAAACAGATGTTTATAATTGACTCAAACCATTATGAACCTAACGCAATTGAAAAGTGTTTATTTTTAATAAACGATTTGCATTTTAACTAAAGGTGAACATAGATTTTTTTATTTTATTTTTATGAGTAAATAAATAAAAAATAAACTAGTCTACAATCCAATACAATGTCAATCTATTTGAATGAAACAAATTTTGAAATAATAGTACTACATAAGTTGGATAAAATTACATTCTTAAAAAAGAAAGATGTTTTATTAAATCTGAAAACGTTCTTTCGCGGATGAACAAAAACAAGTTTTCCGATTCAGTACGAAATTTAAAAGACTTCGTATATAGAATTGGAAACCTTTTTTGTTTTATGAAACTTAAAAAGTTAGATTCTTTTATTTCGTAAAAAAACAAATGGATAGTTGACATTCAATAGAATAATCGTTGCTTGAAATAGTGATTATCCATCGTTCACTTGAAACTTGATTCAACAAAATTTCGATGGCATTTTTCAATATGAAGTGATATAGAAAAAAATGTATCGAGTAAAATAAATGATGAAAATAGAAATGTAGAACTTTTTCAAATAGTGAATGTTTTATAAAAAAAAAGTCTCTGATATTATGGAATTCGATTTAAAATTGCAACAGAATAATTGATTTTGGTTTTTGAATAGATTCTTTTTGTGTCAAAGTAAAGTGTGTAAGATTTCAGAAAGTCAACAAAGCGAAAAATTGTATAAAATTTTAGAAAAAAATCTGCTAAAATTTGAAATATAGTGCAATATTCTGCATCTTTTAGTATGATTTGCAAAGTATTAAAACACATATATGGGAGAAATAGTTTGAAACAGAAAATATTTGTCCATATGTTGGTAGAAGAAAGCGTATTTTATAAAGTTGAAGATAAGTGAATGGCGATGATAATTCTTCTTTATTGATGAATGATATGCTTAACAGAGACAGACACGATCATCAGGTTGCAAAAGTGTAATAAGTAATTGCCAGGGAAATGGATATTTAGTTAAATTAATATTAAGTTCTTGTATGATACCTAATCGTTCATTCGTTAAACGCATCATTTGTCGGTCACAATCGATCAATAGCTCATAGACATCATTTATTTGAAATTCATGATTTTGTTTGTTAAAGGTAAAAACACAATGGTGATCGAGACAAGTATGCGTTCTGAAACTACTTCTAACATATCCATACATGGTATAGTTGGCGGAAGTAATAAAAATTGAATTTGTAGGTGTACTGTTTGATAGAATACCACAAGAAAAACCATTATTTGATGACAATTTTTCTATTTTAAAACGAAATCGATGTTGTTCCAATGAATATTGATTTCTACAACGAGCAGCAGCAATCTCCTTCAATGGTCCATGTGTCATAATTCGTCCACATTCACTAATTTGAACATCACCTACGATCTGATGAAAAATGTCAGTTGATGCATCATTAATAAAAATCTTTGGAATTAATATAGTTTCATTATTATTCTGATCGAAATTGACTATATGAGATGCAGTTAAATCAAGTTCTAATTTATTAAGTTTTTCCATCCATTCTTTCATATCTGTTTCAATATAATTATTTTCATTGCGAGCTTTGTTCAATTCTGTTGTGAGTTTTTCTAAATCATTTACTACATGCGTTCTATGTGTTTTAAGAGCAATCAATAATTCTCTTCGAGCATTATCAGCTGCTTGATGAATTGTATCTATCGATTGTTGTTCCCATACATCGATCCTTTTCATAAGAGGATGACAACTAGGTTGTTCTACTTGTTCAACAATTGCTTGCTGTAATTGATCACGATTTGCAGTTATCTCATCCATTTGTTTGTTAAGTTCTTGTCGATGTTCAGTTACGTGATGATAACAAAAATATTTTCCACATCCATGACAAGTTAATATACCTGTTGCTTTCTCACATAATGAACATAGTGCTTTTTGTCCGTTTGCAGTTGCCATATCCAGAACACTTTCAATTTCTTTAGATATATTTTAATGATGAGAAAGAAATTCAACTAAAAAAGAATAAACAAAAGGTGAAAGAAATATTTTATGAAACATAATAGATATGATGACAATTTAGAAATGTTTCACATGGATCATGATGAAGTTATTGGATGTCGGAAATGATTAGCAAAATTCGGCTTACTCATTTTTATTTACTATAATGAATCATTGTATGAAAGATAAAGTATTTATTTCTGAATGTCTCTACTAATCATGATTTGCTAATGATAATTACAAATATTTCTTTGTCTTTTTATGTCATGATTCTCGAATGAAATAATTTGATTACAGCTTATTATATAAAATCAATGAAAATTGTATTTCAAATAAAGTATTTCAAGAGAACGTTCAGTATTATTTCAATATGTAAAGAAAACATTTACTATCTTATTTACTCGTAAAAGAATAAACGGTATTAAATTTGCTTAATTTTTTTTTTCAAATTTATATTATGTAATATATTACTTCTTTTATAATTATATTTTTAGAAGTAAAATATTCCATTTTATTTTTTCAAATATTTCTCGATGTATGTCTCTCTTTCCTGAATAAATAAGCATTAACTGTCGAATACTGTTTCTGTTCTGTTCAATTATTTAATCTAAGATTTTTTTCATTTGGATATTACTGTGAACAACTAATTTATATATGTTTACATCATTCTATTATAACTATTCATTATAATATCTATTCAGTTGATGTAAATAAATGATAATTATCCTACATGTATAAGAATAAGAAGAAAACATAAAGATAAAATCAATAATAACAAATGAATCATTCGATTGTATTTAGGAAAATAATAAGCAAGAGCAAATGAAAATAAAAGGATACAGGGAAAAGAACAATCCATGAATATTCTACAAGAGTTGCAGGGCGATAGATGACGTTCTTTCATAGAATGGTAAAATAAAACTATGGTAAACATATATAGTGTAGAGACAACGATTTATTTACTAAATAAAATTATTCAAGTCATGAAGATCAAATAATAATCATTTGATTAATTTAAAAATTTTCAATTGTTGAAATGAAAAAATAAAATTTGGCATTGTCAAGTTTTTTAAAGGAATGTATTTGCAAATACATAATTGGTGTGACTAGTAATTAACTATTTGTGTATTCAATATTCACAATCATTTTCAAATTTTATTTTCAAAATATAAACTAGAACAAATAGAAGCTAATGAAATCAAGACAATCAAGTAAGCTAACAAAGCACAAAACCAAAGTTAACTGCTTTTTGTGAAACTCACATATCTTTACACAATTGGGCCTCAGCTAAATGAAAATAGGAACCAATTTCTGTATCGTGCCTGTCTATAATGGAAGGTGAGGCAAAAAACTCATCTTAAACCTTACGCTCACATCTTTATGTGACTTTCACAAAAAGTTAGTGTAAGTTTTAAGGTGAAGTTTTTGCCTCCTTCCTCCATTACAGACGGGCACGATACAGAAATTGGTTCCTACTTTTATTTAGCTGGCACCCAATTGTTTAAAGATATATGAGCTCCACATTTTAGCTCCAAAGGAGCTACTTTGTCAAGGTTCTTTTAGATATTCTTGATGGCTTTTCTTCAACAAGACGAACTTGATCGTTGGAATACGAAAGTGTAATGAAAAATTGCCAAGGAAACGGACATGTAGACAAATTTATATTAAGTTGTTGCCTCTGACGTGTTGTTTCAGTTGTTAAGACTATCGTTCGTTGATCACAATCCATGAAAAGCTCAATAATATTATCATTTGAATTTCTATAATTCCAATCATTGTTTAAATAGAAAATATTATTATTGCGAACGATAGGAGTTGTCCAACTATTATAATCGTGCCAATGCATATTTCGATTGTTAGAAATATTCAAAAGTGATTCCAAAGATGTACTACTTGATATAACACCACAAGAAAGATTTCCATTATATTGTTCCAACTTAAAACGAAATCGGTGTTGTCCAGATGAGTATTGCTTTCTACCACACACTGCAGCTATTTGTTGCGTTTGACCATGGACAGCAACTCGACCGTTTTCAATAATTCGAATGTCACCAATGGTATGTTTAAAACAATCAGGTGAAGCACCATTAATGAAAACGTTTGAAATTAATGCACCATCATTCTTGTCTTCACCAAAATCAATTGTTGGAGCTGAAATCAAATCTTTTTCCAAATTCTTAAGTTTTTCTAACCATTCTTTCAAATCTGTTTCAACATAATCATCTTTATCGCGAGCCTTGTTTAATTCTTGAGTGAGATGAGTTAAATCTTGTGCCACTTTATCTCGATATATATCGATAATAGGCAATAATTCTTTTCGAGCATTACTAGCTGCTTGACGAATTTTAGCTATCGATTGTTGTTCCCATACATCGATTCTTTTCATAAGAGGATGACAACTAGGTTGTGCTACTTGTTCAGTAATCGTTTGTTGTAATTGATCATGATGGGTAGTTATTATATCCATATCTTTGTTAAGTTCTTGTCGATGTTCAGCTACATGGGGATAGCAAAAATCTTTTCCACATCCACGACAAGTTAATATGCCTGCTGCTTTATTGCATTTTGAACATGGTGTTTTTTGTCGTGCGGTAGAAGCCATGTGTTTTAGTTTAGATATAGTGTAAATGTTGATAAAGGCAAAAAGAAAATTTTTATCATACGAAAAACAGAATGGTTTAATTTATAGGTGCTTGAAAAAGAAAATGAAGAAAATAAGAGATCTCTATATTGTAGAAAAAAAGAAAGATAGAAATTAATTTTCTTTTGTCTTTGTTTTCTACCATTATATTTTGTTTTAGACTAAACAGGCAAAAAAAATTAAAAATGTTTTGATATTTTTTACTAATGTTTGTTATGCTTTGATGCTAGATGTAACGCCATAGTATATTTTTATCAGATGCATTGAATTTTGCAAGCGTAAAAAGCTGTACTTTTTCACATAGCATAATGTCTGTAGACTTTTATTCATCGTTTCAAAAGCAATATGCAAAGTTATTATATTCTTCATATCATAAACAATAGCAAGCAATCCTCTTATCATCTAGTATATGTTTTACAAGATAAAAGAATATAGGAATAAAAGGTGATATATATGAAAAATATTCATGCTGGATGCTGATGTGTTTTAAGAAAATAAAGAAATTTGAGTGAAGCGATGTGTAAGTCGTCAAGTCAGTCATTGAGTGCCATGAATGTAGTATCAAAAGACGAAGTGGATGATAGCACTTGTCCAATAATTGAAATATAACGTAAAACTTCTTTAACTAGTGCTTTGGCAGCATATGTACTGATTCTTCGTATTATGTATAACACAAGCTCCTTTCCAAAAATAAGTTCACAATAATTCTTGTTATCAAAGGTTTCATAATACTACTTTAGCTGATCTATTATTATACCACGTGTACTAACGAACATCGAAAGTGAATCTAAGTCGAGAGATAGTATTTTTTTGTAGTGTTTTATTTCGTATTCAAGTAGCGCTATATCAAAGGCTATTGGAAGCCCGGGGATCGGAATGACATTAGCAGCCGCTGAGAGTGTTGCAATCATCCAAACACGTTCACGTAATGCTTGAACTTTTTGTCCAACTACTGCTTTGCAGTTAGACGTCAGTGAAAAAATCATTACCTGTTGTCTCGAATCTTTTTAATAATGTCTTGCTCAGAACTTAAAGGATGATCTTGCTGTTCACTGTCCAGATCAATATTGATTTTATTTCGCACAAGAAAAAATGGTTTTCGACGCGTTTTAGCTTGGCTCATAAGCCAGAGATCGTTGTCCGTAAATCCATTGACTGTAATAATAATCAAATGATCAAATTTGTTGAAATCAACTGTTTTTAGATAGGTATCACGTGGAAAGTTAGGAGTACCGTATTCAGATAAATTCCAATAAATGAAATTTGTATTATTCACATGTGAATATGAAGTTATTGTTTTGGTAGTTTCGTCTATTCCAACAGGTAACACCGGTATGAATTGGATATTTTTCCCATTCATTTAAATATTCTTCTAAGTAATCTTGAAAGTTATTCAAACCTGATTGTTCGAGATATGTTCGAAAATGTTAAATGATTTTTTGCATATCATGATTACCATAATCATTTGTAATAACTTTGTTAATGTCTACAATGAAAATGTCTAGGAAGACAAGATTCATTCTATCTGCAAGTGACGCACATCTTACTTTCTCTTTTATCTCACAAGTCTGCTAGTTATCTATGCTTTAGATATGAAGAAACCACATCAATATTGATGAATATCCTGTCTTGTTATCTGATGATAAGAGCTGTGAAACAACTTTTGTTGTTGTAAAGAGAAATATTTATCTCATCACAACTATCCGAATGAAGAAAATATTGAAAAGCATTGTTTTTTTTTATTAAAATAATCTAAGAGAATTTTCAATCTAAAACGAAATTTTACATTTAGTGTTAATTTATGTATTGATTATTTAATATATTCGATTATTATAATCTTCACTCATTATCATATATATATATACTCATATAAATTCATTCTTTTCTTGATTATGGTTTTTTTCAGAAATAATATTTTTAATTTCAATTTCAACAAACGTAAATGAAATTATAATAGATTAAATAAAAGTGTATCGAACTTGCATTCGTTTTTTCAAAAAGATTAAGCATTAGTTTATTTTTAAAACTTAGTATTGTGTTTTATCGCAGTATAATATACATAGAATCAGTTACATTTATGGATTCTATCAATCGTTTCGAAAATTTATAGTTCAAAAATAGAATTTATTAGTGTTTTTCTTAATTATGATTAAATGTTTTTATTATTCTGTTCATTCTTATATTTGTTGTTTTATTTTCATTTTGATGCTTTTGATGGACATTGACCTTTAGGCACACATGTACTTGAAGCACTATTTGACAGTCTTATATAGCTATTTTTACACGCACATCCTGGTGTACAAGCAAATGTTGGACATGGTGCTCGATTTGGTTCAATACATGATGGTTGACATGGATTACCACATTCCACTTTGTCTTCATCGATTCCACATGATGATTTTGATTGAGTTTCTATTAAAAAAAAACAAATCCAATTACCAGAAAGAAATTTTCTTTTCTATTAAATAATTATCTACTTACGACATTGAGCAATTGTAATACATGGACTTCCCTCAGTATTTGTAACACGTACATAACCATCATCACATTCACAACCTCTTATACATGAAACTGTTGGGCATTGTTCTATATTTCGTTTCGCACATGTTGGTTGGCATGAAATATCTTGAGCACATCTTACAACATGCTCATTAGTACTACATAAACTAGCTCCTATCAATAATGTCAATTATCAGAGGATTTTTATAAAAAAAAAAAGTATTTTCACCTGTATAAGCAATAACTGAAAATAAAAAAATAATATATTTAATGTATGCCATATTTTGTATAAACTTATAAAATGCATATCGTTTATATGTATATATACTGTTTGAAAGAGAAAGTATGTATTACGATGTTATAATTTGCATGCTGTTTTCAAACATAAAGAATACAAAAAAAAAGAACTATTGAAATATGCAGTTTATGCATATATATGTATTTGAATATGATTTTATGCTGAATATATGTCCTTAAATAATTGCTTCAGTAGAATTTTGAATAGAAACTGTATGTTAATGTAAAATTTGCGTTCTTTCAACTCTCAAAATAGGAAGTATTAACCAATAAAACGAATGCTCTTTAGACCTTCTTATTAATTCATGAGAATAGGAAATAACGCAAAAAAAATTTTCTTGCTACTAATTCTCTAAAACTTTCATGAAAAATCATTTTGATGTTAAAAATTCAATAATCATATGTATTCATTTCTACAGTTTATTCTGTCAAACACTTAGACTTTGATTAAGTATGTAAAAAGAAGTTATTTTCTCAGCGTATATTGTTCCATTTTAAGGAATTTCCAATTTCGATTAATGAGAATACATGTATATTAAATCTGCTTGGATAAAGTTGATAATATGAAATAAGGAATCTCTCCTAGAAAAGTCGATTTTTTCGAAACTAAATTAATATTGAGTTTTTAGCGTAGGAAGATGCGCTGAAATTTCCTCCATCAGAATATATATGGTGAGGTCTCAATAGACTTGTCATAAAAAATTTCTACTCTACTATCCTATGTACCAAGAAACTTTTGTGGTTTTACAGTTTTCGAAAAACTGCCTGTCGTTACTTACATCAGCATTGCATATAACTATTGAAAATATCCCATGTTAACATGATTTTTTTAAGGTTTGACTGCAACAATCTATTTTTTAAAACTTCTTTAGCGTTTTTCTCAGAATATGGTTTTCAATCAAGTAATTTGGAACCACTCCATGAGATCTCAAGCTATAACCAATGTTTTCTTTCTGTTTTAAAGGTCTTAACGAGAATAAATTTTTCATCGACCAACTTTTTTAAAGTCGATTTCGAGGCTGAGAAAAGTGAGATCTACTGTCGCTGAACCACTGTTTTTTTATGCTAATTTTTAGATCCTTCTACTAAGATGGCCATAAAAATTCTGTCCGATGAAAATTTGCGTACTGACATTGCCTTCAATTTGAAGCAACTCCGAGCTCCATACCTTGTATTGCGACGGAGTGATGTTGATTTTCATGAAGGCCAAAAATGATCTGTAAATCATCTCAAACTTCGGTCTAGTATGGGTCATCGAACTGAAGTTTTTACGAGAAGCATATCTCTCGATGATCACTCCTTTCTGAAAATTTCAGCGAAAAAGGATCATTTTAAATTGGAAATCATTTTTGAGGCGAGGGAGCTCCCCTAAACTATAATAATTCTTTTAAACAATGGAAAATCAAATAACAGAATGCTTCATTCATGTATTCTAACAATTTTTTATAAGAATATTATAAACTGATAATTTATCAATATCGACCAGGGCTCGAAATTGAGCCATTTTTGATAACCCGGCCCGATAATGCTATAAATATGTTTTATTTGCAAAAAAAGAATTTTTCACGAAGGAAATTAATGATCATTTTGGTGGCTTATTTGAACAAAGTAAAAGATTTGTTCTCATAGTGATCATAAGTTAAATAAAGTCAAAAAGTTAATATGTTGTGAATATAGCGAAACAGATAATCCTAATTATCTATTAACCCAAAAAACAAGATCTCTTTTATCAGTCTAATTTCTTGAAAGTCATCATTTGTTAACTGAAGCCTCTTTCAGAGGATAAGATCGATTACTACTTGTAACTGATTCTAATTATATGAAAATACAGTCAACCTACTCTAGTTCAGTAACATTCATATCATTTAGTACAATAGATAGTTCATCCGTGCTCCCGTTTACATGAGAGCATTATTGATCGAGATAAATTCAATTTTCATTTACTCTTCACCTGAAAGTTACACAATATTCGCATAATAAAGAATCCTCGTTGACATCAGTTCCAAGGTGCAAAACCCATATAAAAACTTCACAGTAAATCAAATTAAAGTTGATCAAAAAATGAAAAAATCAAATGAACTTTTCTTTAAAAATGAAAAACCAAACTTTATTCGTATCAAGACAGTATAATTTTTATAAGTATATCTATTGATGTTGTCTCTCGAAACGTGACGTGTTTATCAGTCTAATCTAATATTCTAGGAAACATTTATTTAGCTGAAGAATTCGACAGAAATATGAAAAGTTAAAATTTCTAACCTAAAACTTTAAAAGAAACATATTTCAGGATCACCATTATTACAATCAATTAAAATCAGATCTTTTTGTTTTCCTTACGTGAAAAGTCTTTCTTGAGAAAGCGAATTAAGTTCGGACCAGATGGTCTGTTTCGAGCCCTCATATCGATTACTCGTTGAAAAACAATATTCTAACTATTTCATCTGTTAAATGAAATTCAAAATTAAGAAAAATTATTTAAATGAGTACAGTTTAGTAGTAATTGTTTATATCTACTATGGTAATGTTTCAATCGAGAAATGCACATCTTGACAAGTTCCATATTGTCCAAGGATAATATTAACATGTATAAAATATGTTTCATTATGACAATTTATCTTTTCAACTACATATTTATATTGATTTGTATAATTTGAAAATGGAGCTGAAGAATTCGACCATTGATTAACAAAACAAAAATGTGTTCCAGTCATATTCATTACCAGATCTTTGTTAACATAGCAATACTTTTGCAATACAACACCATTTCTGTTAAATTCTGTGAAATTTACACGTAACTCATTTATCTTATCGAACCAACCAGAAAAAATATATATGGGTGCACTAGTCCATTCCATTTTCATCAACCATGCACGAAATTGACTTATATTAACATTTTGTTGAATATTGTTGTCATTAACTAACTTTTGACAATTACGATCAATAAATAAATTTGAATTTCGACCTCGACGACCATCAGGAAGAATACTTGCAGAAATTGATCCAGCTCTACTGATCTTTCATTGAAAATAAAAATCAATCAAAAATATAAAATTCGATATATTTCACATAGAGAATACCTGTTTTTCACTAATTTTAGCATCAGTCATATTAGCTGCACTAAAATCAGCTTTATAGAAGCTTGATTCGCTAAAATCAACTTTTTGTAATTTAGCACCAAGAAATTTACCATACTCAAATGAAACTGCGTGAAATGAAGCTTCACGTAAACGACAATAGCTAAAATCGCAGTAACCACATGATATAAAAATAAATGAAGTATTTACAAAGTATGCATGAGAAAAAGATGTATGACGCATGTCAATAGCTGAATCTACTGAACCTATTTGGATATTATTAAAATTGGCTTCTATAAGATTAAGATATGGTGGATTTAAAATTGACATTAAGTGTGATTCATGAAGAAATTGTAGAAGATAACCTTTACGTTTTGTATCAAGTTGTCGTAATGTAGCCAATGTTTTTGGACGAATAATAGATTTTAATATTTCTTTATTTAATGAAAAATTATTAGCAAGTAATAAATCCGATACTTCATGGATATAAGCTGTTAATTGAACATTACGTTGATCATCAACAGCCAATTCGAAATTTTGTTTATATTGTTCAGCTGCAATCTGTAAATCAATAGCACGATTAGTTTTAGCAATAGATTCTTGTTGAAGAGCAAGGATAACAGTAAATACACCCAGCAATACAGGAATAAGTACAGCAGAAATGAAATTGAATACAGTTTTACATTTGCGTCTACAAATGCGTGAACAAAAGCCAGTCTTTTTTTTACTCATTGATTCACTATTCTTCATGACAGTATATTGAGTTAAATCGTATATCAAAAATAAAACACAAGCTATTATGAATATGTTCTATTGTCAACATATTTTATACGAAACAACAAGAGATTTCTTCCATACATTTAATTTGAATAATTTATTTCGTTACTAGTTCTTTGATAAATATTGAATGAGAATCATATTTCTACTGCTATTAATTTTGGGAGACAATATATGACAACAACAACAACAATATCTACAAAATATATTCTCATATATATGTATCATAGATAGTATGATGTATAATATAAATGATTTAAATAACAACATGTATTCATATATCATTAATTGTTTGTTATTTATCAATATCATCATTTTTCATATGATATTTCGTCTATATCTCGAGAAAATCTTTGATATTCAATGTCAATAATATATTCGTTAGAAAAATAACATATGATGAAGAACTTATATCATGTTATTCGAAGATATGCTTTTTAAAAAACCGAATTATGTCGTGATATTTCTTTCACACTTGATATATCAAACTATACTTTAAACTATATAAAATAGTTATAAAAATGATAAAAGTTTTACGAAAGATTTAATGGTTGCTTGAAAATTGAAGAGTAATTCATAATCAGAGATTTATTTAATAATTATTTTTAATACATAATATTCATCGTATTATATAAAAAGATAATGTTGATATATAACATGTAAATATTGAAACTATTTTACTGTGTTAATTTTTTCTATATTAGCTACCCATACGATTCTATATTCGTCAGTGATGTTGTCTTTTGAATCGAACGCCTTTAATGTTTGAATCAAATGATAATGATACATATTCAATAGATAAACATTTATCTTATCTTACCGCGTTAGCTTCTAATGCATTAACCAGCTATTCAGTCTCTCCATTGTCGATGTAGCTGTTTGAAATACTCAGTATGGTAAGTACCTAAGAAATTTAACAATACAAGATATACAATGACGAAGTAAAGGATTGTATTTATTAATAATGCATCAGTCACACCTTGAACTCGTTCATTAATAATCCAATTGTCACTAAGAAACAGTTCCATTAATGCCTGTTTTAAATGATAGTAGTCGATATGTGATGAAAAATGGAAAATCTGTCTCATTATGTTACTTTGTAAATATTGCACTTCTTGATTTTATAATAATATAAAATATATGCTATGTATTAGCTAATTGCCTTACACCTTTATTGTCGATTTCCTATAATGCGAGATTCAATATTATAAGTGCCTATATTAAACGATAACGATCGATATGAAATAAATAATCAAAAGATAAATCTCACTATGTTATTGTGTAATGCAGCACACATTATTTGTATTGTTTCAATCTCGATCATATGATACTGATTCAGAATGATCAATCCCAGCATTAAATTTCAATCGAATCTCAAAGTATTAGCTTAAAAGAATTATATTAATATGCATATATAGTGATGGCAGGAATAGTATATACAGTTTTTTTGGTCCTCATGTGCTTCTTAATGAAGATACATGGAACAACAAAAATATCATAAAAAAAAATTTCTCGCTTTCTATAGAAAACCGTCAACGTGTTAGTTGAAGAATGTAATATAAAAAAATTCTATAGAAACGTTCATATTTCATTTTCTTTTTTTTTGCATTTCTATGACAATGTTGATATTTGAAAATATTTCTCATTTATCTAAGAGAATTTATTAAAACTCTACTTGATAAAATATGATATACTTAAAAGAAAATTTATATTACATTTATTGATTTAAATTAAAACTCATATTCAAAATATTTATATAAGTTTAATATATTATTGAACTTTGTTAAAGTATCAATACATAAGCGCCATCTATTGTAAATTAAAATACTACCAGATTCTCCAATTCGATTATCTTTACATCCAATGTATATGCAAGTTAAAGGATTAAAAAAAACTAAATTCTGAAAAACTTATTAAAATTTCTTAAATTAGAAAAAATACTTAACCTAGAAATGTCTCTTCCACTTCATTATATTTTGAATTATTTTTATTATTAATTCATTTTTCATATTTTAAGATTCATGGCTTCATCATCAAATAATTTAGATATAAATGAATATCATGAAGAAATTCTTCATCATTATATTCAATTTTTTCGTGAACAAAAAACTATTGGCTTACGATCATTTCGTGCTGCAGCTGATGATTTTAAAAATCAACGTTTATCTGATGAATCAATGATGACAGTTAATGAAGTAAATGATTTTCTTTATGAATTTATTGATATATTAGAAAAAGAATTTGAACAAGAATTAACACATCAATATCAACTTAATACACTTTTATTGAAACAATTATTTCATCAAGCTGAACAATGGTTTCTTAAATTAAATCCAAATTTTGATCAATTAGAAAATCATCATTTAATTGATCTTATACGAGATTATGAACAACAACAATTATATAGAAAAAAATCAAAAGAAAAATTAATCGATCCAATAAATGATACAAAATCAACAATACTTTTAAAAACTGAAATACAAAAATTACAACAATTAAATGAACAATTAAAAAATCGTTTATTACAATATGAAAAAGATGATAATATATTAAATCAACAATTAGAAGAAAATACACGTTCATATAATAATAAAGAAATATCATTTAATCAACAAGTTGAAACAAATGAAAAACGTTTAAAAGATATTCAACATGAATTATCATTAGCTGAAAGTGAATTAGAAAAAAAATTTAATCAAACAAATGCATATATTAATATGAAAAGAATTATTGAACAAAAAAATCAACAAATTAAAGAATTAAGACAACAATTAGCCGAAAAAAATAAAGATGAAGATGAAGAAAATTAATACAAACAAAATATATTTATATATTTCTTTAAGGTATCTAATTTTATAAATTTATAACAAAGCATAGAAAAACAAAAAATTTCCTCATAGTGATTGAAAGAAAGCTATGCGAATCTTTATTGAATAATGAAACTAACCCATTAATCATATTTACATTGACATAACTAATAGAAATCTATATTAATATTAAGATTGGCTATGATGGTCTCGATCCTGATCTCTCAGTTCCAAGACTATAAATTGACGGTGAGGATGAGGTTATCCTCAAACCATAATAAAATCCTTTGTGAAGGTTTTGTTAGATTCAACTAACTCAATATATCATAGAGGAAAATAAAAATCAACTTGTAGTATTAAACGAATGAGTTTTTGGTTATTTATCATCTTACTAAAGAACTACCGTGAACGTCGAAGCAAGAGAGAGAATAGTTCTTCTTTCCCACTGTCGAAAATGTTAGAAGATTCTCAACTGGTTTTATTCTGAATGTTTTACAATAGTTCTGATATTATTTTTCTAAAGTATTCAATAGCTACTTTTTTAATGAAGTAAAACCACTAATCACTCATAAGATGATCGTTATGCTTGTGTTAATATTGACTATGAGATGCCTCGATAGTCTCATAGGCAAATATTGTATTGAAATAAAAAATAAAAACTATTACTTTCATCAAATTCTTTTTTTTGATAAAATAATATATAAATTTATTTACACAAAACATTCTTATTACATAAATTAAAATCTAACGCTTTAAGATTATTTTTTACTTCACTTTTCTAACGTTTATTCATTACTAGAACATTTTCAGACTGCTAACAGAAATGTCCATAATAATGGTATTCAAATAAATATTTATAATTTCACTACAGTGATTTTTTGAGACTCAGAATATTGCATTTACAGACACTGCAATTCATTGTAAATTCATTCAGTTTTATAATGTTCTTCAACGAGAGTACCGTTGTAGTAGGATCATTACAATGGACATCTCCATTCTACAATAATTTGATTATGTCAAAGAGATAAAAGTAAGTTACATTAGTGATTTAATTTATTATCTATATATATTTAAGAAATATAGTCAAATAATAAATAAAAATTGTATTTATATTAAAAATTTGATTATCTTTATTTAGATTTCCTGAATCAATTTATCAATATGAAAATAATGATCTTATTAAATGAATTAAATTTCTATGTTAAATATTGTTTTGTGATTTATAAATTGTTTATATGTTGTGCGTAAATCTATTTTTTTATTTATAGATAAAAGTTTTTTTTGTTTTTGTTCAAACAAAAGTACAAATGAAATTCGGTGAAAGTAATTTATTTTTCTTTTACTTTTATTTTAAAATGAAGTAATCTTTTTAGCACTTTATACTCAATTAACTGATCGTCAATTATCAATTGATAAACGATTAGATTTAGCTGAACAATATTGGTCTATAGATTCAAAACAAATGATATTTGATTGGTTATCAGGTCTTATTATTAATCGAAAAAAGTAAGAATTTATTTATTTTTTAATTAAATAATAATAGGACATAAAATTATTTAATTATGACGAATTCTTTGATTAGCTACTTTTTTTGCATTAATTATATTATCTTGTTTAATTCTTTGACGTTGTATAAATTCATCTAAAGTCATAGATGTTTGTTTGGAATTTGTATTATTATTTATTGAATTTTGACGTAAATGTTTTTCTTCAGCATATTGTGTCCATTTTGCACGTGATGTTATTTTACGTTCAAGATTATGAAAATCTTTTTCTTGTTTAATATCTTGTTTTTGAAGAGCTTTTATTCGATTAAAATCACGATCTATAGCCACATGAATACTATGAGATCGAATTGATCTATTATGAAATTTATTTGATGACATCTAAAACAAAAAAATAACAGAGAGAAAAAAAGGGAATAGTTGATTGTTTCTTATATATTTATATACATAAAGCAGCATAAACATTTTGTATATTGCATGTGAATATTAAAAGAAAGTTATGTGCTTGTTGTGATTATAAAGAAAATTTAAAAGAGAAAAATAAATTTAATATGCTTCGTTATACTAATGATAGTTATTAATAGAAAAAGAAAGTATTGAAATGTTCTGAACAAACGTTTTTTTTTTGAATATTTAGATCAGGTTTGGATTCTATTGAATTAGTACATCGTGTTTGGCATCAATTAGTTTTTTGTTTGAATAATTTATTGAAAGAACAAGTTTCAATTAAAATATCATTTATTAAGGTTAGAATTTATTTGTTTTTTTTGTTTTTTATTTTAAACTATTATTTTATATTAATTAGGCTTTAATTGAAACATTAGGTAATGAAAATGGTGAATCAAATAATTCAGCAATTGAATGTTGTCTTTTAATTGGTAATGATAGTAAAGAACTCGATTATAAATACGAACAATTAGTTAGTTATAAATTTAATTATTTATTTTATTTCTATATATATATGTGTTTATTTAAGATTGATTTGCTACGAACTGTTTTAATGAAACATAAAGAACATGAACAACTTTTAA
>JAJEKB010021277.1:2355831-2380472 GCA_022393335.1 Macrotrachela quadricornifera | reverse complement strand
CAATTATTTTGGTTATATATTATTATACCTCCTATTGAATTAATATTAATTTGTTTACTTTTTTTTCCTGTTCTTTTTTTGAATGATATTGTTTATATATCAACAGAATATTATTGTTTTATACGTGCTACAAATGTTCGTGGTGCACTTTGGATTTTATGTAATGCATATGGAACTCCTGTTATATTTGTATTATTAATTTATTTACGTATTACAATATATCTTCGTCAACAATCAATTAATCAAATATTTATGATTAGACAACGTCAACAACGAGATTTACTTGTTATTCGACGTATATTTATAATTATTGGTTGTTTATTACTTCTTGGAATACCAGCTATGATACTTTTATTTAGTTTTTATATAACAGGTGAAGCACATCCACTATTTTATCGTATTCAATGGTTTTTTGTTAGTTTATCAATGGCTTTTTTCGCACCACAAATAAAAAATATAGTTTGGAGAAAATTTCAACATAATCAAATAGCACCTTTAGATGGTGTTTTGATTGGTACACTTCCAGTACGACAAAATACAACTACTGTATGAATAAATACATATTAATATATATAGAATTGAATATTTATTATTAATTACAAAATCAGTTTATTTAAACAAACTTACTATTTTATTGTCTTGTTAGATAGAAATGATTTAATAAGTTGTATTTGACGTCTATTTTCTGTATACTTGATCTAGAATAATAAAATAAGTATTCAAATTATGTCTAGATAAGCATGATGAAGATCTATGATTTACATATCAGTCAAATGACTTATTATTGATTTAAATTTATAATAATCAGACTTTGTACGTTTCACACTTTGTTTTCTCATGGAACTATCTTAATAAATTTTATTAATATCGTATGATTCACTGTTTCTTATAAATCAATAACGATTGATAAACTATAGCAAAATATCTTTTATATATTCTTTTCTGCATTTGTTTTATAGTTGCAATTTCTGTAAAGTCCACCTTGTGACATGTGATGAAGATAGAGCGTGTCATTTTTCAATCATAGATTTACAGGAGGGCATTGTACCTTCGTGCTCTTCGGTTGCTACACTACTAGATCATATTTTAATTAATATTATAATAAGACTATCGTTATTTTTTCCTCTTGTGTCTTTTATTAAGATTCATCGTTTATACACATAAATATTTTCTTATCTGAAAACTGTTATTGATCGAATATTTATTAAATGCTTAGAAAATGAAATAAATAAATATGAATTTATATAATCATTACTAATAATTCACAATCAAATAGCACGGAAAGAAAAAGCTTTTTCAATTTTATTATACAATATGAAAATCCAAACATTATACTATAACAAGATGGAACAGATGGTGATGTATTTTTATTAATTCTATTATATTAGTCTTTTTGTTTTTTTGATCAATGATATAATTGTTCAACTAAATAATAATATTGTAATAGGTTCGATATGCTATTTGCGAAAAAATTAATGGAATCTCAATATACCATTTTCTACTTGAGATTTCAATTTAAAGAGAAAAAAGTATTTAAATTAAACATATAATAGTTTCATTTTACGTTTCAAAAATAGAATTTATCATTATGAAGTGTTTTAAAATACAAAAATATTATATACAAGTATATAAAAGTATGTTCGATTATATTAAAGTATATCTGAACGTGTAAGATACGATAAAATATAAAATATTATGTTTTCTCCTTGAAAATACTAAACAAGTCATTCAAATCGCTTTTTTGGCGGAATAACTATGTATTTAGAAATTAATACGAAGCATTTTATGAAGTGTAAATAATGATCATTAACATTGCATTGCTTTTCCATTCCAGGTAGAAAATTAAATAAATAGATATTCAATTAATGTAATGAGAAGGTAACGCTTGAAGGTGAAAATAGATTTTTTTGTTGCAGCAAGTTATGCATCGAGCAACAGCATTGTAATTACTTTTGTTTCAAACAACATAGAAATGAGCAAGTAATGGGTATATTTATTATTTTCTTTTTTTAAATAACCTGTGCATTGTGGAATGAAAAATAATAACGTGAAGTAGACAGATGTTGTTCATTCTTCCACTGTAGAATTAATTTAGTTTTTTAAATGAGTAAATTTTTGGTTGATTCTCTAATAGTAAGTCATGATTATTCACAATTAGCATCCATAAATTTGATACTGAATTTTAGTCGAAATTCTTATTCAAAATTGATTAAATTAATTCTATACTGCTGATTATAATAATTTAGTTTATTTCAATCAATTAATAATGTGCATTTTTGCTTTTGGACGTTGGATTAAAACACAATTTGAAGAGTTGAATCTTTTTGAAAATGAAGAATCAAGAACTAATCCTTTTCATTTACGTACAGCATTAATTTCAACTCGTATCTATCTGATTCTTTTAATATCATGCATTTTCATTCTTATTACATATAATTTACTGATTGGACAAAATCAAACAATCATTATTGAAAATCCATCTTCAACTACATATGAAAAATTATTTGAACGATATTCTACTACTCTTTTCTGTCCATGTAATCAAATTGCTATTTCCTACGATTCTTTTGTTTCAATATTACCACGTTATCATCCTGTATGTACGAGTTTTCTTACATCGAGTAAATGGATTAATCTTCTATTCAATCCAAATATAAGTTATTATTATCAGCTTGATTTTCGTTCATCAGCTAGTGGTCAATTTCATTTACTCAGTTCATTATGTACTCATGCTATGCAAATATTACAAGATAATATTGAGAATTTTCTTCATGAAATATTTATTAGCACAGATGTACATAGTTTCAATTCAATTTCAACTCAAATTGAAAGTCAAATTGTATTTATGCGTACATCAGCAGCAAATGATTTTCGACGTCTTCTTCATCTTATACGTAGTATGACTCATAGTAATCAATTACAACCGGCATTGCAAACAACAGTTACCAATATTCTTTTGTTTCTTGATGACGTTAATGTGATGGTAGCCGAAACCGCTGGTGTTTATTATGATAACGATGATCAACAGTGCTTTTGTGGTATGCAACCTACTTGTAGTTTACCTGCGGGATTTTTCAATTTTTCACTTGATGATAGTATAAAGTTATTAACACCACGTATAAAACCCATAGCAAATATAACTGGATTTATGGTCGGATGTTATGCTATCGAATCATTGTTTCAATCAACACTTGAATGCTTTTATGATCCTGTTTGTATTGAAACTATTCGCAAATTTTTTCCTTCAGCTGTATCATTTGACATCAATAGTTTGATTAGAGACAAAAATCAAACACGATTTGCACCCAAGATACCTATTGAAATACTTGTTAATGAGCTCTTTCTTGAGGAGTTATCCACTAATTTTTCATTTTCTTCATATTTTACACAATGTGCTCCGAAATCATGTACTTTTACATATACGCGACATAATAATGTACTCTATGTGTTAACGATACTTTTGGGATTGTATGGTGGACTAACAGTATTTCTTCGTTTTTTTGTACCAACCATTATTACTTGGTGGCGTTCGCGAAAATTAAATGTAACAGTTGAAGTCAATCCACGTAAGTCTCTGTGAGATATATAGATGTATATTTTTCATTGTGTCTATGTTTGATAGCACGCAATTTTGTCGATTACTATAGACGAATGCGCCAATGGATTTGGAGACAAATATATACATTAAATATGTTTAAAGATGCTGCTGCTCGTGTGAATCATTTCGATTTAGTGACATCATTAATTACAACTCGCGTGTATCTTGTTCTTCTATGTCTATCTGTCGTCATTCTCACTATCTACACGTCATTAGATATACAAACTCAACAGATAACTATTCAAAATCCATCACTAGAAACCTATCAAAATCTGAATTTATTATACTCATCAAGTCTTCGTTGCCCATGCAGCAAAATCGATATTGAATATGGTTCGTTTGTTTCACTTTCTCCACAATATCATCCTGTATGTTCAAGTGCATTCATTAGTGAGACTTGGATTGAATTAACAAAAGGTCAGTTATCTGACGGTTATTCCACGAATGTTCAAGATTTTCAAATAGCAGGTCGAGCTTTTTTTTCCACGCTGTCTACTCTATGTAATTTGTCAGTAATGACGTTCTCAGATGCTTGGTTCATTTTTAAGCGGTCAGCATTGATAACAAGTGAAACATTATCAAAGAATGAACTCATAGCACGTTCAGATGTTGCCTTAAAACAATTTGAAATGAATATTGTCAATCAATTTAAGCGAGCTTTGACACTTATTGATGCATATATATACGATGCCTTTTCAAGTGCACGAACAAATGTCGATCTTTGGAGAAATTCATTTCTCATACTAGAACCTGATAAATATAATTTCAATTCAATACCACAAGAGTTAGATAATTGTTCATGTGCACTCGCACAGACATGCAAACAAATGATCGGTTTCTACAATTATATAATAGACGACGCTAATTTTATAACAGAACTCAAATTCAATCTACCAAATTTTTACATTGGTTGTTCTATAATTCAAGGAGTTTTAATGTCAACTTTGGAATGTTTTTTCAATCAAACATGTTTGAATGCAGTGCAAGACGAAATCACTATAGATGAACCAATTAATGTCTCTATTCTTCAAGCAAATCTTACTCGATTTCAACCACAAGCAACTATCGCTACAATAATTAATGTATTGATGATTGAAGAATGGCATGAGAACATTAGTTATGCTCTCTACTATGCACAATGTGCACCAAAAATATGTTCATATATATTAAAATCACGAAATAATATTCTGCCAATATTAACAACATTGATAGCTCTTATCGGAGGACTCTCAACTACATTCAGAATTATCATACCAATTATTGTTCGATATATTAGAAATCGGATGATGCCACGAGCCAATATAAATGTATTATCCGGTAAAAATTAGTATCGCCTCCTCAATAAAGAACAAAATTCGACCTTTGTTTTCCGACTACTGTGAATTATTATTTCCGATCTGTGAAGTTAAATAATAAGTTTTCTACTGACAAGGAAAGGTTCCTAAGTGTTAACCACTAATATGAGAAAACCAAAAACATTTTCTAAGCTACTGATGTACTTGAAAGTTCTTGTAACATAGTAGTAATTGAATATTATTCTTTTCGATGCATAAAACTTAATTAAATTGCTATAGATTTAGTATTAATACAAGTGTTCTTCTGTTTAGTACATCGCACTTTTGTTGATCGATTGAATGATAGACGAGTTTGGCTACAAAGAAAAATTCTTGAACTGAATGTGTTCGAAAATGAAACGACAGATATTGATGCTCAACAGCGTCATTCACAAATAATTGCTACTCGCTTCTATATTATATGGATGATTTTAGCCATCATTATTATTATCGTTTATACATTATTCAACATTCATTTAGACCTTATTACAGTCTATCAACCGACTCGAACAACATTTGTTGAACTTCAAGTATATCCTACATTGGATTGTCCATGTCAGAATATAACTATTCCGTATAGCTCATTTATTTCTCTTTCGCCTCGTTTTCATCAAATTTGTTCAAGTGATTTTATCTTAAATAGTAAATGGATCAATCATTTTTACAATCGCTGGGCAAGTTTTAACTATTCCTATGATGATTACCGTCTTTTTATTGTGCCCCAATTTCAATGGCTTGTTTCACTGTGTACAATTGCTAAAGAGACACTTACCGATGCTTTAACACTCTTTCCATCGAATTTTCTCATCTCCAATCGAGTGCAATCTCATGAAACAATTGAAATGCAAATCAATACAAATCTTCTTGCATTTCGTTTGTCAATATCTCGTACTTTTGTAAATTCACTTAATCTTATTCGTAATATATCACAAGGAAATGGAATCCTTTCATCTACTCTTTCTAATTGGTACTTCGTTGAATTAGAAACAATATACACTTATACACCACTGCGAACTGCACCTCGATCATTCGGTACTGATCAATGTTCTTGTGGTACAAATGGTACATGCACTTCATTAGCAGTGATAGATGGATGGATTATACCTGGCTTTCGTATTGGTTGCTATCCACTTGATGCACTTCTTCAATCAACTTTGGAATGTTTGTATAATATAACGTGTATTAATCATCTTCGATCAATGTATTCAGTGTCAAGTGATAGTATTACTGTACTAAATTCCTCACTGTCTGATTCTTCAATGACTGTTCAATCCCTTGTTCATAAACTCATGGTCGATCAATGGGAAACAAATATATTCTACGATCAATACTATTCAACATGTGCACCTCTTTATTGTACTTATTCGCTCAATCAACGTGCTAGTTCTGTATACATTGTGACCACTATTGTTGGACTATATGGAGGATTAACAGTTGCATTCAAGCTTCTTATTCCAATTCTAGTTAAAATAGGTGACAAAATAGTCAGACAGTATCGTGAGCGACGAATGATTGCACCAACAATAGCCGTAATTTCTGTTCACAATTCGATTTAAACACCATCACCATTAGTATTGACGGTAATGTAGGCGTCGAAAATACGATTTAATTCAAAAAATACTTTTCAACTATTCACGTTTAATATTTTCACTTTTCTTGCTTCAACAAATCGTCAATATGTGGCACGGTCATTGTGATGGTACAATTTGTATAGTCACTTAACCTTGCATTTTGACAATATAGCACAAATAAAAAATGCTAATAAGAAGTTTACACTATAAGAATCAGACTCCGAGTAAGAAGGTAGACATTCCCGGAATCTTTATTACTTAGTAGTAGATTCGAACAGTGTTAATTATTTAGACTATCTTGCAGGTGCTATCAATGTATTCCGACAAATCCGCCATTATCATTATTAATAACATAATAATACAAAAAAAGTACATTCATAGCAGATGTATTCTTCAAAGATTCATCATCAACCTCTTCAAATGAGAAAGAATCAAAGTATTCAGATGGATGGACAAACAAATTACTATCTTGAGGGTGAGGGTGAGGATGAGTGAAGGATTTTCTTTTTTTATAGCGCAAACAATATCATACAAATCTGGAGATTTTGTTATTTAAAGAATGCTTTGGCTTTTTAAAGTTGTCAAAAGGGATATTTTTCAATGAAACTTGCCAATTTAATTTTGCATTCTGACTTTTTTCATCTATAACTGTCTTAAACTTCATCCAGCAAGATACAAAAAGGAATAAAAAAAAAGAAATAATTTCAGATGTTTAAGAAGGTAATTCACCATCACCCAGTGTGAAATTTCTGCACTATCTATCTATTAAATAATATCGTGTTGCAATAATGTTTATCCTTAGTAAAAGAAGATTGTGTCATTCTATAATCAAAACACTCGCTTCCTATCTGAAAATCTATTATTATCACTGTTCATTGAAATATTTATAAATCTTTTATAAACAATTTTCCAACTAAAAGATTAAATCTAGATCACAGGAGAAGCAATAAACAAGATTTTACATGTAAGTTTTACGGATGAATACTTTTAGATAATGTTGATAATTATAAAGTTACTAATATATCAATTTGTAAAATAACCACGTTTATTTCGTTCGCTTTTATTCTATACTTCTCAAAAATGAACACTTTGAAATAAGTTTCTGATGAGTTTTAAACATATATAAAAACGTTTAACACTACGAAAAGCAGCAAGCTTAAATATCTGACTATTTCAAAAGACTTCTATTTTGCTCATCAACATAAACCTTTAACTATAGAGACAAACCTGGAACTTCAACATATTTAAATGGCTTCATGAAGTACATTAGACTACGAAAACATTCAAATTTCCAAATCTTTCCTCTTCTTTCTACCAAATTTTTAAATCTTATTTTAGAATCAAATAGATATTTAGAAAGAAAAATAGGTATATATAACTTAATGATCGCATTTTGTAAATAACGCAGATCCATTTTACTATCTCTGCTCGTTGAAGAATTAGTAACGTAGGATGAATATTTGAGGAGATTATTCGTTTTATTAGTGGTGTTAATAAAGTATGTACTTTCCATGGTTGTAGGAATAAATAGATATTTTTCAGCATTTTGTTTATTGTTTAAAGTCGCAAATTGTGACATTTTTCTTTTGTTGAAAGAAAAAAATCGAAAAACTGGTATAAATAATTGATATATTGTTAAAAAGAAGTACTTAAATTCGTTCCATAATATGGAAATCGAACAATTAGACAGTTATGCAAATCATGAAAAATCAATGGCCACTTGGAATAGCTGTGATAGATTTAAATAGTTATGACAATGATGAGTAGTCAGCCTATCTAAATAATTCAACAAAATTATTTCCTAGGGCATTTATTGCTAATTATGTATAAAAAAGAAATTGTACTTCTTTTGAGAATGAACCCTAAATTAGATGATCCAAGTCAAAGTAAGAATTACTACTATTTGATAGTTTAATTATCTATGTGATTTAATATCTATTCTCAGCCATATTTACAGATGTAAAACAGCTGTTCAATGAAAGTGGCGCCGAACTCTTCGTATGTTAAGTATCTCATTCATGCGAAACACACCATGATAAATTTAATGACAGATTTCCTTTAAAACACTACGTAGTGTTCAAGAAATTCGCTTGCGGTGTGAGTTCCATTTAAAGCCGGTTTATATATCAATCCGCCCCATCTTTTTTAATGCGTAGGTAAGGCGCTCGATTTTTATGCGATTTTAAGAGTTATTTTAGTGATTTTAAATGCCTGGATATTGATAACTTAATTTGCATTTTCGTTTGTGTAGCAAAAGGCATCGAGTGTTTTTTTTTGTATTCTTATAATGATAGTTAGAGGAGTAACGAATAAAAATGAGACGTTTGCACTGTTGACAAAAGATGACATCTTAAGAAACAAAAACTCATCGAAACTCGTGTACATGAATCAATACGTATTGAAAATATTTTTCATGTGATAAGTCATTTATTCACTGAGTAGAGAAATCCATCAATTCGTCAGATTCTTGAGTATAGATGAAAGTGTCGATGAACACAAACGACCATTAACAAATTCTATCAGAAGTATTAAAATTGAATTCTCCAGATACTCAAATACTGTTCAGTTGATAAGATCTTGACCATCCATCTGATTGCTCATAACTTTCACGTCTTGCTTTACATGACAATAAGTCAACCATTTATGGCGAAAATCGACAAATGTTAATGATGGTTGTAAAAAATCGTCATAAACAATTAGCGTAAAAAGAACTGTGTGGCTGCAATATTATATGAATACGTCAGAGTCTGAACTACATTCGCGAGGCACACACAGAAACGAGTGTTTTTATAGAAACCTCTTGTACATATATACAAGGCAACATTAGACTGGGTAAAAAATGCAGATATGAAGTATTCTTATATATTTGTTTCAATCATTTTGCATAATTCGACAAAATACCTTTTTTAATATTTTTCTGTAGTATCTTGATTATTGTCGGCAAAAAATTAAATTTATTCATTTTTAGTTAAGATCATAGATCTCGTAGATCTCACACTCAGGAAGAAACTGTAGTAATAAGCACGAATAAAGAATGAAGTAATGAGAATTATTTATCTTGTTTCTTTTTTTTTTGTGTCCGACTACGCACGCCATCTATAGAGCTTTTCTATCTGTGCTGATAAAGTAACCAATGAAATAACCATCATTATTGTATTTATGTGTCAAGTCAAAAGATGTTTTTGTTTATATCCTGTTATCATTTGGGAGCGTAAAAACTCTATTAAAATGACACAACAATAGTAATCTCAATCGACGAGAAGAACAAAGTATGAATTCTTCAGATGCAAAACACGATGAAAATAAATGGTATAACAATCCTATCCTCCAGACGCCTGCTTCTTTTCGAGCTGAAGAAAAAACAAATTCATCAATTTATCATTCTTTATGGAGTGGTTTTTTGATTGTTGCATTTTTACCTATTATTTTGATTCTATTTATTTTATTTCTTCTTCTATGGATTCTTCCTGGATTTGGATGGTTCTATGAACGATATGCTGAAGCTCGTGATCGAAAAAAATACTATCCACCAAGAGATGAAATGAAACCTTGGGGTCCTGATAATAAGCTTATACACGTAGTACATTTTCGTGCGCCAAAGTCGAAATTTCCACCAATCGTGCTTATAAGTGGTATGGGTGTTAACATGTACATTGTCAAACCATTGCTGTTGAAATTCATCGAACATATGGGCGAACCGATTGAAATAATTTCCTTTGATCCTCCTGGATATGGTGCTTCTGAACCTCCAAATGATTGGAATACAGAAAATTTACAAAGTGAACTCTTATTACTACGACAAGTAATTGAAAAATCAGCACTTCCTAAACCATTTATTCTTCTCGGTGGATCAGCTGGAGGTTTCTTGGCACATCTCTATCGTTTGACATATCCAGAAGATGTTGCAGGTGTTATTTTATTTGATCCAACACCACCCACTCTATTTGAACAAGGAAGTCCGATGGCAAACGATCTAAAATATGCATGCGTCATATTTAAAATAATGGTTCGTGCTGCTTCATGGGGTTTGTTGAGACCATTAGCACCCTTAATAAATTATTTCGTAACTAGCGAAATGGGTCATACATATCATCTTTGGCATCCAGGTTATATGGCTCTTTTAATGACGCAAATTACGTTACAAAAGCTTGCAAGGCAATTTAATTACTGGCATACGAGCACAGATTATAAGTCAAAGTTTCTGAATGATGAGATAGGTCATCGACATATACCTTTGCTAGTTATATGTGCATTACATTGGGAGAAAAAACGACCACACGGTGGTCGTCCTAGAGAGGAAATTCGTCAATGGTGGTATGATAATGAACAGTGTTTTATGCGTAGTTCTGATAATGCTGGTTTTATTCCTCGCAGAGATTATACTCATATACAGTGTGTATTAGACATGGAATTAGCAGCTAATGCTACAAAAGTTATATTGACACAAATTCACAATGAAATTGTTCATTGATATTGATTTTAGATTTTTCTATTCAAAGTTTATTTTATTTTTTCAAATATAAGTAGGATTGAAATCAATGATATTCGTCCAATCTAAACCTTAATATAGTTCTTCCACTCTACCTCCATTATTTAATCACATTATGCTCTCTTCTTTTTTCCTCTACGTTGATTCTTTGGTACATCTAGCCCTTAGCTTTGGAGCATTCATTTCTAGAAAGCTGAATAAAAATAGAAAAGAAAAAGAAATAAACGGTATTCATATTGAAAAATAGCTCATTACATATCTTATGATAAAGATTCTATTCTGTTGCCATGGATGATTTAGGTAAAAATTAAATAAAAAAATTATCGATAAATTTTATCATTAATGTCTCAATTTTGCTGAGAAGACAACGTTTCGTGTATTTGATATGAAATATGACTAAGGTCAAAACAACAAGGCACTTTTTTGGAAAAAGTGTCGGAAAGTAAAAAGTCAAACGAGGAAACATCCCCAGGTGCCCCGCTCCGATTTCGTTCATTTATACATCATTCGATAGGAGACCTCGAGTAGGTAGAAAGCCTAAAAGGATTTCGGCCGGCGGCTTTTTCTTCAGAAGTTAGAGCCATTTTACTGAAATTTTAGCCTATAGCACGATATACACAAATAAATCGGATAACCATATTTCGGGTTGAAATTTCGCTCACAGATAGGCCTATTCATAACTAGAATACCCTGAAATTTTCAGCTGGAAAAAAGATTTCCTCCATGAGATATTGAATTTCCAAAACACCTGAGTTTTGTCATTTTTCATTGGATATCATTAGGTATTGGTGTTTTTTTTGAAAATTCAATATCTCATGAAGGAAATCTTTTTTCCAGCTGCAAATTTCAGGGTATTCTAGTTATGAATAGGCCTATCTGTGAGCAAAATTTCAACTCGAAATATGATTATCCGATTTATTTGTGTATATCGTGCTATAGGCTAAAATTTCAGTAAAATGGCTCTAACTTCTGAAGAAAAAGCCGCCGGCCGAAATCCTTTTAGGCTTTCTACCTACTCGAGGTCTCCTATCGAATGATGTATAAATGAACGAAATCGGAGCGGGGCACCTGGGGATGTTTCCTCGTAAGGTATTTCTGACAAATTTAGCTTTTTTTAAAGGTTTTTGGGGTATTTTGAGGGTAAAGAAGGGTCTTGTGATAAAACAGACCCCTGGAATCGACAGAGCTCATCGAGTTACACTTGGAAACCTACTTGGTTTTATTGGAATCGGCTTAGGAACGAATCGGGATCAGAAATACTCGAATCGGGTGATAAGATATCCTACGTTCTTTTGGGATGCTATCGCACTGTAGTAGCTGACAACTTCTTTACCAGTATTTCTCTTGCAAAATGTCTGCTGCAAAATGATACGTATCTTATTGGAACACTGAGAAAAAATCGTACTGGATCAGCATCTGAAGTTGTTCAAAAAAAGCTCAAGTGTGGTGAAGTTTATGGACTCCAGAACAAAGACGGCATAAAATTGATCAAATGGAAAGATAAGAGAGATGTTTTGATGATATTCACAAAATCATCGCATTCAGCTACTGTGGTAGATACCAAAAAAACGAGTAAATTAAACGACCGTATTATGAAGCCGCAAGTTGTTCTCGATTACAATGAAGAAAAACAAGGTATAGATTTATCTGATCAACTATCAGCATACTATACATACCTCAGACGATCTGTAAAATGGTATCAAAAGGTGGCATTTGAATTGATATTTGGAACGGCGATAGTCAATGCCTATTTAATTTATAAGGAAAATTATGACACAAGCCATATAACCATGCTGCAGTTTCGTGAAAGTCTGGTGCGATCTTTACTCCTTGGTGCACCATTCGAGAATCTGAAACCTGGCCTGAGACAACAGTCAGCAAGGCATTTGATGCGCAAACTCGCTGATCACAAGCTCGAAGAAAAGGAAGGATCTACGCGCAGTGTTGGCAGACGGTGTATTGGCTGCTATGCAATGGGAATGGCACAGCAGTCAAGAGAGGCAAGCAATGCATCAGCAAAGAAAGTAAAAACTTTCTGTTCTAACTGTAATAAATTTTTTTGTCTTTAGTGTTTTAATGACAAGCATTATGCTATGGAATAAAGGACTCAAATAAAGTACTGAAGCCAGAAGATATGACATCTTATGTTTAACCTCCTGCTTAAAAAAAAGCAAAAGAAAGTACTTTTCTATACAGTTTCTCGTTAAATTATACCGTCGCCCATCGGTGGGCGACATCGACGCGAAAGAGTTAATTGGTGGTTCATGTGTATTGTCGTATCCAGGTGAAAATGAATATGATAAAGCGATCGAAGAAAATGGTGGTTCTGCAAATGCCTGTACAACCCTTGATCATACGGTTTATCATTTTAGTGTTTATCTTCATTGCTTTGAATACGCTTTGGACGTGTAAGTTCAACCTAAATGAAACTTTCCTCTACTAAACATATCTCTCTCTACTGAGATCAGTAACTTAAACATCAGTCAGGTGTAGAACAGACATCTTTTTGATAAACAGTGTGACGTGTGCGTATTAAACAGGTAAAAATAACAAATAACAATCACTGATTGCAGTTAAAGAGGAAGGAAGAAAACAAATACTGTAAAGACCTACCCTAACTAAACAGATACTGGTTTTAGTTTCAGTCAGTTTTTTGTTTCGCCATTGTTTTATGGATCATCTGTCGATCGAGAAATCGAAGCAGTGAATAGTGAATATGAAGGATCTGTATACAATGATGTTCGGCGATTATTTCAACTGGAACGATCGACATCAGATGCTTCACATCCCTATTCCTCGTTTGGAACTAGAAATAGAGAAACATTGAAGAAAACACCAGGAAAGCTTGGCATTGATATTCGAACAGCGTTGATTGACTTCTATCACAAACAGTACTCATTCAATCGAATGAGTCTCGTCCTTCTGAGCAATCGTAACTCACTCTATAAACTTCAATGACAAGTCTTTCTTTTCGTCTTTTTTCTAGATTCACTTGATGGACTACAATCCTTTGTTCTGCGGTCTAACAAAGATGTTCCAAATCGAAAACTAGACAAAGCGATCTATTCAGGTGATCCCTATGGAGCAGATAAATACAAAGTATCTCTTTTCTAAATTTCCTTTCCTTACGTTGACTGCACATCTTTTCTTCGAAGACTATCTGTTATTATGTATCTGTAGGAGAGACTTATCGTCTATTGATGAAATGGGTTGTCCCTGATAATAAAAAATTCTATTATTGTCATGTAAATATTTTTTTCTATTTCAACATTAACTATCAAAATTTTCTTTAGCCTCGATCATATCTGACACAATTAGTGGGACATGAAGGTGCGGGTTCTATCCTAGCATATTTAAGAAAACAAAATTATGGTACAGCATTGAGAGGAGGAGATCTTCATGACATGCCTGCTTTTAATTTTTTCGCTGTCGATATCGATTTAACAATCGAAGCATTGAGTACGAAATCCATAGGAAACTTCTCATTTCCTTTTAATTTCGGACAGCTTAGATCATTGGCAAGACATCATCTATATTGTTTATCAATATTTTGCCACGGCACGCAAAGAAGAAAAACAACAATGGATTTTCGAAGAATATAAAGTCAACAATAGAAAATTCTGTTAGAAAGAATAGAATCATTTTATTTTAGGATTTATCTGCAGTTAAATTTTGATTCTCTGAAAAAGCTGAGCCGGTTGACTATGTTGAAGGAATTGCTTCGACGATGAGAGTCTGTTCAACGATTATGTTCCTCTGAATGACGACATGTTCTTCTACTAGAACTACCTATTAGAGGAATGCCTTTCCGGTCACTATGAAGATCGTGAATTTCGTTCTGATCTAATCGAACAAGAACTCAACGAGTATTTACTGTCAAGCAAAATGCGGTAGATCAATTCACACATCCTTCGTCTTTAACATCATCCTTTGCTCATTGTAGAATATTTCTTGAAAGTAAAGATTTTCAATCCATTGCTAATGAAAAAGAGAAATGATATGGGATCGATTATAAACTCAAACCTCTACCAGAAGAATTGATTCAAAAATGTGAACTCAACCCAGAACTTCATCTATCCGAACCCAATCCTTTCATTCCGACAGATTTTCAGTTGTTTTCAGAAACAGATCCGGCATCAAAACCACAATTACCCATTAAACTTGAAGTACGGACATTTGAATTCTATCGTTTGATCCAAATTGATTTATTCTAGGAAAATGAGTACTATCGTCTGTTCTATGCTCAAGATTCATTTTACAAGCTACCTAAAGCGTATCTCTATTTCTTATTTCAAAGATAAGTATAATGTAAAAATAACTAAAAATTGGAATCGATTGTCTGACAACTTTAGTCCATTGGCAAATATGGACCCACTTCATTACAACTTAACAGCCATCTATACCCAATTGATCTTTGATTCGTTAGTTGAGTTTGTCTATTCAGCCACACTTACTGATCTCACCTATTCTTTATCCCATTCTGATTATGGTTACTCAGTAAGCTCACTTCGAGTAAATAGAGCATTTCTCTTTTTCTCGATACTAGTTGTGTAATTACGGATACAATCATAAGATCAAACAGTTTCTTGATCAAATCATCGATCAAATGATTGATATTCAAGTCAATGAAAACAAATTCGGAATAGCCAAAGCAGCAGTAAATAGTTCTAGAGAAAGTTTCCAAAATCGTCGATACAATGTGCCCTATCAAATGGGTGATGTCTGTCTTAGGTATCTGGCCACTGAACAAGATTGGACTCCAGAAGAATGTCTCAGCTGCATCGACAGTAACTATGAATAAAGTGCGTGATTGCACATGCATTCTTTTGTTTTCGTAGATATCACAGCGAAGGACATGGAATCGTTCATTCCTGAAATGTTCCATCGTTTTTATATCGATGCATTGATCTATGGAAATCTATCCAAAGAAGTAAGCGATTTCTTTCATCAATTAATGTATCACTCTCGTTGATTAGCAAGTGATCGATTGTATGAACTCAATCAAACAGAAATTCCAAACGAAACAATTCTATCAACCACTGTATGCGAGCATGTGGTTTCATCGTCGCGAGTTAATGTTACCAGCAGGTCCTTCCTTCCTCTCTCCTCACTTCTTCTCAAATAGGTAGATCTTTTGTAGGTTGCAACTATGCCTATCGAACGATGAATGATGCATATAAAGTGAATGCAATCAAAATCTACTTGCAATGCTTCGAAGAAACGATGGAGAATAATGCCTTACTATACTATTTTTCTTATCTGATTCGAGAGCCTTGTTTCTACCAACTGCGAACTGTTGAACAATTAGGATATGTCGTGACTTCAACTCGTTTTTGTTCCAATGATGTGCAAGGATTCATCGTGATTGTTCAAACAACGTATGATCTGGATTTTGTCAATCAACGCATTGAAACTTTCCTTGATTCGATGCGAGTGTGTAGCTGTGGAGAGATAGACGAAAGGGAAGAGAGTTATTTTTTTTTTTTCGAATAGGATTATTTCGCATCACTGAGCGATGAAAACTTTGCAACATCGACTGACGACAGTGCCATGGACGACATCAAACCAGGCACAAACTTGTCCGATCAAGGAAGGATCTATACAGAAGAACTCGTTAATCATCAGTTTGCTTTCAATCGAGGTAACATCTGACACCACCCTTCGAAGTTTGTCGTCAAAAGATATAACTAAATTCTTCTAGAACAACGCGAAAGGAAACTAATGAACAGAGTCAAAGCGAGTGATCTGCTTCGTTTCTATGATTACTATATCTCACCACGTTCACCACATCGACGTAAACTTGCTAGTTATGTAACTCCATCGAAGGTGGCATATCGATCTGAACTGAATCAAGCAAGTGCAGTGATGCTCAAAGATCTGTTAGCTTTCAAGACAGGAAAATGTTCACCATCCGCTAATGATGCTAAATCGACTGCTGGGAAAAAAAGCGCGGTGAAGAAAACATTTGATATGCATAAGAAACTACCACCACGACCTCTGATAGCTGACGAAGTAGTTAAGAATTATTTGTAAGGATTGGAAAATGAGAAAGCGGGTAAAAAACTTAGTTTACCAAAGGTAAATTGATTGTTGTTATATGAACTGAGGTGAATAATTTCTCTTTTAAGTCGATTGGATTGAAGGTGCGCATATGTGGAAAAGTAGTTTACCGTGTTATCCACTTTGCCGAATTCAGGAAAAGATAACTATCTTTGATCCTTACAAAAGATAAATAGAAATATGCCTTAGCTATTGAATTCATCAGAAAGATATATGATCGAACGTTGAGTTGTAATTTTCTTCTTTTTTTTCTAAATGTAAATGTTTATTCAAGTCTAATAAGAACAGTCGATTTTCATCCACCTCCTACCAGTTTCATGGTGAAAGTCTCCGCAAAAGTAAAGGTGTATGTCAAGCTGTTTCTTTTTTGACGCCATACGATCATGTGCAAATAATTTATTTTACATTTTCGTTTTCTTCGGGTCATTTCTCTTGAACATCGACGTACTCGACGTATTCACAGTATGACTACTGAATCTGAAAAGAATTTAACAGTCATTCTCGTGGTTGATAACATCAAGAAAAGTGATTCTGATGTTTGGAACTATCGTGTATTGGAACTTTCCAATGAGATGCGAGTGATACTCATCAGTCATCCTGACATTGATAAAGCTGCCGTGACTCTTGATGTTAGTATTGACAGTCTGGCTGATCCAAAAGAAGTGCCTGGTATGGCTCATTTTCTTGAACATATGCTCTTTATGGGCAGTGAAAAAGTCGGTTTCTAATTTTTTTCTTCTTCATACCTTATTGACTGATTGATGTGTGTTGTAGTATCCGGGTGAAAATCGATACTTTCAAACAATTCAAGATAATGATGGTTCTACAAATGCATTTACATCCCTTGATCATACGATTTACCAGTTAAATATTTTTACTGAACAATTAGAATATGCCCTTGACGTGTAAATTGAAGCAATTATAACTCATTAGCAACTCATTTCTTTCTTTCAGTTTCAATCAATTTTTTGTTTCACCATTGTTTTATGCATCGTCCATCGATCAAGAAATCCAAGCAGTCAACAGTGAACATGAAGGATACTTGTTCAGTGATGGATGGCGTCTATCACAATTGGAAAAATCAACTTCCGACCCATCACATTCCTATTCATCATTTGGAACTGGAAATAGAGAAACATTGAAAGTAGTGCCGAAAAAACTTGGCATTAATGTTCGACAAGTGTTGATCGACTTCCATTAGAAACAATACTTATCCAATCGAATGAATCTCGTCGTTCTGAGCAATCGTAAAGCACTCTGCTCACTTGAATAAAAAATCTTTTTTTCCTTCTGTTTTTAGAATCATTTGATCAGTTAGAATCCTTCGTTCTTCAATCGTTCAAAGATGTTCCAAATCGAAAACTAGAAAAAGCAATCTATCCAGCTGATCCATATGGAGAGAAAAGGTTCAAAGTCTGCATGAATTCATCCAAGTCTTTTTCTAAATCAAGTTTTTCTTTTTTTCGAAGACCGTTTGTTATACTGCCTCTGTTGGAGAAAAACGTCATTTACTTCTCAAATGGATTGTTCCTGATTATAATCAATTCTACTATTGTCATGTCAAACTATTTCACATTCGATCTTTCCTATCTGAAGTTTGTTTAGCCTCGATCCTATCTCTCCCATCTAGTTGGACATGAAGGGGTTGGTTCAATCTCGGTATATTTAAAAAAACTCAATTATGCAACCGTATTAATGAGCGATCAAAGCGATACCTATCCAGGTTATAGTTTCTTTACGATCGATATCGCCTTAACAGCTGAAGAATTGAGTAAATGATCGCTCAAAACATCTTCTTCATATGCAATGAGTTTTTGATTGAAGCTTCTTGGCAAGATGTCATCTATATTATTTATCAGTATTTGACTATGTTACGTAAAGAAGAACCCAAACAATAGATTTTTGAAGAATATGAAGTAAATAAAAGGTTTAGAATGATGCTATCGGATCAATAAATTCAGAAAATATCCGCAATGAAATTTCAATTTGATGAAAAAGAAGAACCAATTGATTATGTTAAAAACATTGTCAAAAGAGATCTTCGCTCTACTCTTAGGATCGTCTGTTGAACGAATGTCTTTCGGGTTATTGGAAAGAACGTGAATTTCGTCCTGATTTAATCGAAGAAGAACTAAATCAATATTTACTTCCAAGTGAAAAGAAGGTGATACTTTTTCAAAGTAATTCGAATCTTCTTGTGGAGTCTTTCTATCCAGTAAAGAGTTTCAATCAATTGCAACGGAAAAAGAAAAGTGGTATGGTACAGAATATAAGCTTGAATATCTCTCAGAAGAATTGATCAAAAAATGTGAAAATTATCATTTCAATTCTGAACTTTATCTGTCCGAACCCAATCCATTCATTCCAACTGACTTTCATTTATTTTCCATGGAAGCGAATGCAACAAAAACACACTTACCTACTAAACTTGAAGTAAAAAAAGGCTTATCTAAGTTTTCGTTTCTGACGATTTCTTCTAGGAAAATGAATACTATCGTTTGTTTTATGCTCCAAATTCCTTTTATCAAATACCTAAAGCTTATCTCTATTTTTCATTCCATATGTGAGTGCCCTATGGTTTCATCTAGGTTCGATCTTTTCTTTAGTCCATTGGCCAATATTGATCCATTTTATGGCAATTTAACAGCAATCTATATTCGCTTGATTTTTCAATCCTTAGTGGAGTTTGTCTATCCGGCACTACTCACTGAATTAATGTATACATTATCTGATACTGACCATGGATATACGGTAGAATTTATTATTTGTCTATCGAAATCGATGGTGTTTCTCTTCGCTTAGTTGACCATCTATGGATACAATCATAAGATCAAAGAATTTCTTGATCAAATTATCGATCGAATGATTGATATTCAAGTCGATGAAGAAAAAATGAAAATTGTGAAAGAAAAGGTGATTTCATCAAGAAACAGAATTCTACTCGGATTGAAAGATTCTTTCTTAGGTAAAAAGTGCCTTACAAAACCGTCGATACAATGTTCCATATCGAATGGCGAACACATGTATGCTTTATTTGATTATTCAACATGATTGGACTGCAGAAGAATATCTCAGTTGCATCGATAGTAACTATAAACAAAAACGTGTCATTGCACATGCGTTCTCTTCTTCTCGTAGGTATTACAGTCGGCGATGTGCAATCCTTCATTCCTCGAATGTTCCATCGTTTTTAAATCGATTCATTCATGTATGGGAATCTGACCGAAGAAGGAACAACAAATTCTTTCCTTCATCGATCTAGTTTTCTTTGATATAGCATGCGATAGATTATGTGACTTCTGTGAAACAAAAATTCCAAATGAAACGACTCTATTAACCGATGTATGCGAGCATGTAGTTTTACCATCGGGAATTAATGTTGCCGGAAGGTCCTTCGTCACTTTCTTCTCACTTCTTTTCAAACAGACAAATCTTTCTAGGTTGTAATTATGCCTACCGCATCTCGAATGATGCATATAAAGTACATGCCATTCAAATCTACTTGCAATGTTTCGAAGAAACGCTGGAAAATAATATTTTATTGGACTATTTTTGTTATCTGATCGATGGCCGCTGTTTCCATCAATTACGAACGATTGAACAATTGGGGTATGGCGTGAGTTCATCTGTACTTCGTTCCAATGGTGTGCAAGGATTTGCGATTACTGTTCAAACCTCGCATGATTTGAGGTTTGTCAACCAACGGATTGAAACGTTTCTTAATTCAATGAAAGTGTATAGATATGGAGTTAAAGACAAGAGAGAAAGGAGTTCTTTCTTTTTTTGACTAGGATTATTTCGCAACACCGAATGATGAAAACCTGGAACTACCATCCGAAGATAAAGTCAGTGAAGACATCAAGCCAGTAAACAATATGTTTGATCAAGGAAAAGCATACGCCGCAGAAGTAGTGAATCATCAGTTTTGTTTTAATCGGCGTAAACATGAGTCCAATGATTTAAAAAAATGCATTGGTTTCTCTGTTTAGGTCAACTCGAAAGAAAACTAATGAAGAGAATGAAATGGAGCGATCTGTCTCGTTTCTATAAGCGTTACATTTCACCACGTTCACCACATCGTCGTAAGTTTGCTGTTTATGTCACTCCATCAAAGCTAGCATGTCGATCGGAATTGAATCAAGCAAGTGCAGTCATGTTGAAAGATCTGTTAGCGGTCAAAACAGGAAAGAAATTACCTTCGATTCAAAAAGCCACACAGATTGAAGGGGAAAAGAATTCATTTGGAAAAGTAGCGAGCAAAACGAAACCACTCACGCCACAATCTCGCGCTGTCGATTCATTACTCAAGGGATTCTTACAAGAATTAGAAAAGAATGCCGTTGATACAAAACTGACTTTACCGAAGGTAGTCTGATTGTGAAGAGAAACAATTCTTTTGTTGGATATTCTTTCGTTTAGATCGATTGGATTAAAAGTGTGCATCTGTGGAAACATGGTCTACCATGTTATTCGCTCTGTCGAGCACACGAGAATCTCACCATACATGACCCTTACAAAGTATAAACGAAGCAGTTCGTTGAACTCATCATTTCGTCCTTCTATTTTCTCCATTCAAATAAATATCAGTTGAGTAGTCCAGAAAAAAGATGGGTGTCTGTTCCGTATATATCCGGTTATGCACTTTTTGTAGGCGATCCTCTCTTTTCGAATCGATCAGCGTGACCACCATAAGTAGAATTGTTGATCAATCGCTTTGATTGTATATTCGTCAAGCAGTTTGTCCGTTTCGATTAGAACCTTCACTTTGTCGACTAGGTTGACGTCGGCTTTTGAGATGGATAATATTGATAAACGAGAAGTATAAAGATTTGATTTTGATACTAAAAATTTGACTGTATTTTCTAAATTTTCTTTATATAAATTCAACGTTAAATATTCTAATCGAGGTAAGAGTTTGACAAGAAATTGAATTTTCGCCAATGTACTATTGGTGACAATTCTAACATTAGCCACTGTATTCGTCTGGGATACAAGTCGAAATAGATCCGTTTGTTCCAGGACCATTGAACTTTGTCGATTGAATAATATCGAATCGAGTTCGAGAGTGTGAATATTCGGTGCGTGAAGTAACAATTGAATCATTTGTTCCATTGACAGACGATGACAGTGAAGATGTAATGTCACCAGTTGTCTCAATGGAACAATACGATCGAGATCTGTCACCAAGGAACGATCAGGAACATCAAATCTTTCTGAAAGAGTCAATCTAGTTGTCTGGGGAAAATAACCTGTAAATTGGTTCATGGCATCCGTTGTACGAATATCAACATAATGAATCGTATTTTCATTGATTGAGTAACAATGTGATGAACGATTTTTGATTGGTTGTTCAAGTAATATATACGTTTTCCTCTTGAATGGTTCGACTGTATAGACAATCACTTGACGACTATTTCCTTCTCCATAAGATTGTGATTCAAAAAACCATTGTCGTTGGATCCAAAATGAGGAATGAAAGTTTCGAACTCTATCTTCAAAACTTGGTTCATTCGGGTAGTCTATCCATCGCTGACATCGATATTCAAAATCGAAGACGGATAAGTTCGGTATGTGAGTAGAAATGATATGTTTCCATTGATCAGCGTCCAAATACTCCGTACGCAAGTATGAATATTGTCGATAAAAAGAAGAAACCTTCAAAACTCGAATATGACGAAAAAGATCGTGAATCAATTGTCCGAAATAAATCACATGCATCGCGCTCAATTCGAAAGATACATCCGTCAAATGACGAAGATGAATTGTATTGCTGATCGTTCGATCGCGTTGATATCCATCGACATGAGACAACGATAAACGAGCGAGATGTGGAACATAGGATAAGAAATGATCAATTTGAAACTGATAAAGTTTATGTTTGATAACAAGATGTTCAATTGAACTGAACTCATTCGTAGCAGGAGGTAATACCGTTCGAGAGGGTACTGTTTCAAATGATAGTTGACAATATTTTAGCATCGGTAAATGAAAGATTTTGAGATAAATATCGTTTTCATGGCTTAGATGACCGTTTGATGCTATCGTTAATGATGAGAGAAGAGGTAATGAAGATAAATGATCAATCAGTTCGTCAAGAAAACCACCTTCAACAGTGTCGATAGTCACTGTTTTCAGTTGAATGAAACTTTTCATCAAAGGAAATACTGATAAACATATATCACCAGCAAATGGAGTCGAGACTCGAAATGAGTGAATTCGGACGGAATGAGGACGGATTATATCGGTTAAATAATGTTCAAACGAAGATTTGGATATGGATGATAGATTGATCTTGAGTGGAGAATTCATATGATCAAAAAGATTTTGAAAACGTCGATTTAGATAATAAAATGCCTCGAATGCATGATGCGAGTCGAGGTATTCGAATATCTCATACAACAGTTCACTGGCTAAATCTTCGAGTTTCGCAACAGACCATCTCATTTCTTCAATTGTCACTGGAACTTGAACAAAACCATAGAAGAACAAGAAATATAATTAGAAAGAGAGATAGAATCGAATTTTTCTTACGGTCAGTTTTTGCTCTTTGGTAATGCTCACCACGGATGCTGTTCAATGGTCGTTTCGATTGTTCGGCGGACGATTGCATTCAGTTAGACAAATTCAAAATGGCGACCAAACTGCAGTTTGTTGTCATATTATATACTCGACAATGTTTGTCGCATATCGCGTTACTCTTTCGAAATCTGATAAAAAATGGGTAAGAAGAAAAGAAAGGTGAGTTATGGTGACAAACACGTGGTGTTCTCAGTTCTTTATTAAAGATATTTTTGCGTTCTCATTTAGAAGCGATTCGTATGAAACATAGGCAAATACAAGTCAATTTGATCGTTGTTGTTCGTCGCAAGACCTCGCATGTAGCATCCACATGTGTTTAGTAAAATAATGATAGAAAAAGATTCTCTGATCACACTGATGATATCTTGATGTGCATCATCGTTAAAATTACTGACATATAATTGAATACAACTGCTCAGAGTCTCCATTGAAAATAAAGTTTATTCCTGAAAATGACCTTTTCCATCTCCAAGTAGAATACCCATACCCAAACGATCATTTTTGTAAAAAACGATGTCTAAAAACCGATCGCCATTGAAATCAACGACAATCATCGGAAATTCTCTGATAAACGATTTCACGTAAAGTTTCAGAGCATTCTCAAAACTTCCATTACCAAAACCAAACATCACAGCGAAGCCAGACACCGACTCATAAGAAATGACCACATCCAAATAATTGTCGCTTTTAAAATTCCCAGTGGCTATGTAGATTGGTTGAAATCGTAAATCAGTGAACGATTCAATCTGTAATTGAAAACTACTATCGTCATGTCCCAGCAATACACCAATAGTTTTACTAAACGTATTGGTAACAGCAATATCTCGATAATTATCACTGTTAAAGTCACCGACAACAACTGAATATGATTTCCTACCAAAACCAGTGGATAAACTTGCATGTTCTCTAAATGTGCCATTACCATTGCCTAAAAACATCACAACATTGTCGTTGTCGAGACTGACGAGGAAACATCCCCAGGTGCCCCGCTCCGATTTCGTTCATTTATA
>JAJEKB010021277.1:2185737-2305831 GCA_022393335.1 Macrotrachela quadricornifera | reverse complement strand
GATGAGAAAATATAGAATTGCTAAAAACAGATCCTTCACTGTAATTTATATTAATATCTAGAATGGTAAAAGAATAATTTGGTTTTCTTTCTTTTCCTATACAAGCTCTCTTTCTTATCATAAGGAGTGTTGATAAGTTGCTGTCAATTCATTTGCTTTTACTTTGTCTTGAGATATTTTATATAGACTGTCTCATACAATTAAATGGTTAATATTTTCTCGAAACGACCTATAGATCACTTAAGAATATTTGATGATTGTAATATAGTTAAATATAACAAAAAAATGTCTCGATGAGAGAAAATATTATTCCTCGCGATTGGCGGATTTATATATTTAAATCAAGTTTCGTATAATAGTCTTCTAAAAAAATGAATTTTTCAAAATAATATTTTTCTCAATATACCGAGTGTTACGTAACCATTACACTATTTCCTAGCAACTTAAAACAAATAAAACAATCGAGATTTGTTAAATGTATACATCGCAAGAAAATTCCATATTCATTGTTTCCTATTTGTTTCTTATTGTGATTGTAGTCATAAATACTGTCGCTCATCTATAGTTTTATGTATAGTTTCATTTTCATGGAAAACATGTTTTTTTTTTACAATATTTATTTTGATTCTAAAAATTTTTTAGTGTTATAATTAATTAGATGTCGATTAAAAATGATTTTTACGACTATTAACAACCTCTTAAGTTCATTTAATTTCCATTTAATTGAACTAATTTTTCTCTACATTTATCATTTATGAAACAAAAAAAATATGAACTGATTAAATAAAAAGCACCAAAAATGATAAAAACTTAAAATAAATCGAAAAAAATTTTTACAGAATCATTTATTTTTTCTATTTCCGGTGGTGTTCACAGAAAAACAATTATCATTGAATAAATATTCGTTAGAGTACAGAATGATAAACCTGAATTGTTTGAAATCTTATTCTAGAAAACAATAAATGATTTTTTTCTGTGCTTTTTTTGGAAGAATAAATTAAGATCAAATGAAATTTGTAAGAAAAGTATCGAACAAATTGAAATATTTTATCCAATAAAAAAGAAATGATATTCTTTGAAAAATGACTTTCTTTTTCAATAACTAATTGTTTAAATATTATTTCACAATTGAACAATAATCTATTAAAAGTATTATCATGAAAATAAAATTTCAAGTAAACAAACATATCTCACTGATGTCGTTCCTTCAAGAATAGATTGAGATATATAGGTAGGCTATGCCATGACGAAATAGCTCTATAGACTACTTAGTGATAAAATACATTTTCTATGTACATAACTTCATCCCATTGAAATATTAATATGATATTCGTAATCAGCATACAAAATCGCATCGAAATAATACGTTTTTTAGGGGATTTGAGGAAAAAAACGTTTTCCGCAATAAGGAGGAGGGGAAAGGGGAAGTATCCCAGAAAAACAAAACCCTCACTGAGATCTGGCACAAAACTAAGTCGTGAGATATACTTCTATAAATCCTCTGACAGCTCCTAGACGCGCAAAAGTATAAAAAAAAGTCGAATGTCAGAAAATGATCATCCCAGTTTACGTCTTTTATCACAGCATATAGAAATATGAAAACATTGACAATATTAATTGTAAGGTGGAATTTTAAAATACTCTTTATTTGAATAAGATTCGAGTTGCATTTATATCAGAACGACGGTTATGATTATTTTCTTTATTAGTATCATTAGATGATGAATCAAAAATGTCTAAATTAATAGGAGAACTTTTTTAATAATGACATGTTGGGAAGCTTTTCTAAAGAATTTCAAATAACGTATGATATGATAGTAAAACATTAGAGTTTAAATAATGAGAAATAATTAGATATGATTTGTTCATATAGAAAAAATTCTGCTGAAATATTAGATGAAAATACTATATATTAAAAACTAAACATCATCCATATGTTACACAATTAAGACTTTTGTTAAAAGTAAATATCATGATCAATGCTTATTCACCAGATGTTATATGTATGACTTTCTACTGCTCTTCTAAGGCATTTCTTTTCAGTACCAATACTATTCCTCAATTAATCTAGTGTGAAAATTATTATAATTAATTTCATATCATAATAAAATAAAAGATATTTTCAACAGTGACTAAACTATCATAAGTATTAGCTACTTATTTAATGTATGTATCTCAATCTGCACATATTTTTTAACAAAAATTAAAATTAATTTATTTGAGTATATTCCCTCGACTGAAAGGAGGGTCATTCAAAAAAAATAGTTTGTGTATGTGTTTGTGTCAGGGTCAAAAGAACATCGAGGCCAAAAAAACATTGTCTAAAAGGTTAATGGCCATTTGTCTTCCACATGCGCTTCTTATTGGCACTGAAGTATGGCCGTTGATCAACAGCATTGCTGATTGTGATGGTACCTGAATTGATCAATTGATGTTAGGAATTGATGAGGTTTGGTATTTCTCATCGAAAAGAAGTGTTTTTTCACGAATTGATGGTTTCACCAATGTGTATGATGAACAACATTGTTGATTGTGGTGGTACCTGAATTGATCAATTGATGTTAAGAATTGGTGAGGTTTGGTATTTTTCATCGAAAACAAGTGTTTTTTCACGAATTGATGGTTTCATCATGGTATGTGGTGAACACCATTGCTTTTTGTGGAGGTATCTTCTGAATTGATCAATGGAAGCGTATAGTAGTATTAACTTTGTTAGAAGGGTTTATTTCCTCGATTGAGGGGGCAATCATACGAAGAAAAGGAAAATGGATTTTTATGTCTGTTGCCTGTCACGGGACAAAGGCTCGATCTGAATCATATTTGTTTTATCGAAAATTGTCGACGTCGAGGAATCCGAATCTGGCATTAATTTTTTCAAGTTTTGTTGAGATTAATTTTTTTTCAGAGAAGATAAGTTTTTTACGAAAAAAATTATTTTTTATAGGGTTCGATCAACAGGCTTTTGATGCTGCAGAATCGGATGATATCATTTGTTTTTTATTATCCAGCAAAAAAATTTGTTTTAACCCAAAAAAATGTTTTTTTTCTAAAATAATTTTCTAAAATAATGATTTTATTTATACAATTGACCAAAGCGCTTTCGAGGGCGAGGTATCAATTGGCGTGAGTAGTTTTTCAAAAGATTTTAAATTTATCGTTTTTGAAAAAAAAACACTGAAAAACAGGTAGCACGCGTGGCTGCGACTCGCATAACCCTCGACTGAATATAGTCTACGTATTCTCTATCACTTCTCATCGCATTCGATATTGAGAACTCTTGCTGAACAAATATAGGCATACAAAAAACTATGCATTATTATTAGAGACAACTTTCGTGTAAAACGATCAATCCTTTCAATAATAGATAGGCTTTTTGTATGCATGTGTTTGTGTAACGATACTTCTAAATGTAGATTTTAATTAAGTGATAAATATTGAGTGTATTGTATTCAGTCGAAGGTTAAGCGAGTCGCAGGGACGAGCGTTATTTATATTCAATGTGCATCAATAGATCTTCCTTCACATCATATAAAGACGTTTTTTTTTATTTATTTCAAAATCGATTTAATCAATTAATGATTATATATATATATATATATATATATAAATTCACATTATGTGCTTGTAATACCAATGCTTCATAGTGCGTATCGAAGAGAAAATATTAAACTAATACTTGAAAGATTTTTATTTTTATTTTTCCATATATTCAGAGCAACAAGAGGTATATTAGTTAGTTTTCAAGTAAAAAAAAAGAATTATTTATTTAATGAATTATAGAATAGTGCCGAGAGACATTTTCAGTAGCTAGGCAAAAGGAATGATATTTAACTTCTAAGTCACTTAGCAAATGGATCATTAAGAATGTTTATTCTGATTAGTTCCTTAAAGTAAAATGCAATTAAAGAAGAAAAAAAATAAAGTAATTGAAGTAACTAGTCATTTATAGAAAATAAAAAACTTTTATTTCCTACTTTTAAGAACAGCGTCAGAATTTAAAGATTCCTTTTTAAACTGTTTTTTTCACAAAATATTTTGTGCTACAAGACTGTTCATTCTTCCAAGAAGCCCTTTGATATTTCTGAGTTGAATTCATAATGGACCCTATAACAATTCACTGTTTTTGTTCGGAAAATGATCAAATTTTAAGAAAAACCTGTTGAGAACATATGATGGAGAATTTGATTTTGTGACAAACTAATATTTTTAACAAACTATAATTGCTTCTAAAATAAAAGCCAATTTATCGTTTTTTTAATAACTTTTCATAAGAACGACATAGAGACTTGCGATTTTCATCATTCAAACGAGCAGGAGTTGGGTATCAATTCCATAGAAAAACTAAAGAGATAACATCATATAATGGGATAATTAATCAGCTAGACATTATTTCCATCTCTACCATTCCTATAAACTTTAGTAGATATTTTCTATTTAAGAATGCGTTCAATAGCTCGAATGATGCTCTATAAAACTACGCAAGCTGTAGTTATCTATCATTTATTGTTTAGACAGGGCATCACTTTCATATATAGAAAAAAGGTTATTTACTATGTTGAGGATTACAAAATAATTCACTTCATCTCACAAACAGTGTTTCTGATTTAGTCAACAAAATGAACCTTTAGTTTGAGCTACAAATCGTCATGATGCTGAAAATTTTACGAATAAGTAGATTTTCTACTATTGATATATATATGCGAGAGAATAATAGAAAATAGGAACTTAGTCACCAATCTTATCCTGTGATTCAGTACTGGTATCATCTTCTGGTTTATCACTGGCGTCATTCTCCATTTCATGAACCATATCATCGCTTAATTCTCTTTTCATCTGACTTTTTATTGATGTCAATGTGCTCATTCGATGGTCTTGGTCATTGTCATCATTGTTATCATCATCGATCAACTTTTTCTCGATACATTCAACATGTTCATCTGCTCGCCTAAAATCAAGCTCATGTTGTTTCGCATGAACAATATAGTTTGTAACAGTTGCGCGAACTAAGGTAGATATCCATTTCAGAGATGTCCATCGCGGCGCTGCCGCGCCGCGGTGGCGGCAGCTTTTCTATGAAAGAAATTTCCGAAACTCAGGAATTTTCACATAATATCGGTGCTAATGTGTGCTGCACGATAAGGCTTGACGGATCTGTTCGATTTTCATGATCAATTCTAGTTTAGACCGGTCACTGCCTTGAAAATCCAAAGATTTTTAAAAATACCATCGCGGCAGCGGCGCGGGTGCTTTCTTTGATTATTGTCGCGGCCGATTCTCAACCTGGATGGACATCCCTGATCCATTCTGAAGCCAATCGTTCGACATCGGTCAATTAGATATTGTTATTGTTCTTCCGAGTATAGGCTTTCATGTCAGCCCAGGTCAACTCTATAAAGTTTAATATGCAATGTCTGATAGGTAACCTGAAATGAACCGTAGTATCTCCTTCAAACTAAATGTAGTCAACAAATAGTGAGTCCATTTTATAACCGAAAAGCTAAAACCTGCGCAGCCTCGTCGACAACGTATATTTTTGTTGATACATTGCAGAATGCTTTGTTTAGTAATTCAGTTTTTGTAGTTGTAGGTAAATATTTTATTTGATTCTGGATATTAAGAAAAAGAGAGAATTTAGATATACTATAGCTGATCTGAGATTCCTAGAACCATGTTGAAAGAATCTTATTGAATAAGGCAATCTATTCAAAAGTGAAAAAAATAAGTATAGTATGTTTTAGAGGTTTTCTTTTTGAGATGCATTGGATGCTATATAGTAAATATTATTTTTACAAGACTTTGGAAGAGATAGAATCAATTTACGGATAGATTATTCCACATCCATATCTACATCCTCATTCAACCATGATAGATTGTTGAATATTATGATCCTTGGTATTAGTCAAAAGTATTGGTAAAATATCATTTCTGATATATGACTTTGTAGAGTTTTTGACGGGCTACAACTTCATATACATCGCATCTCTAGTTATCTTGCCAGTGTGAGTATGGATGGTTGTGATTATAGTTGTGTAATCGTCTATCAGTTAATTGACTCTACTTCTTTCAAAATCCTGTAAAAACTAGATTTACTATATACCATTGAACGCGACTCAAAAACCTCTACAACATAGTATATGTGATTTTTCATTTTTGAGTAGATTCCCTTATTTATTAAGGTCCTTTCAATATCGTTCTACAACCTTTTGCTCAACCCTATGTAGGTTGTTACTGTGATTTTTTAACTCACTATGTTGATGTCTTAGGGAAAACGATATCCTTAAAATCCAGTGGGAGAAAATGCGTTCCGTCCATAGAATGATATTGATCACATTTGAACTGATTCTGAGGAATCTTCGTGCATCCACGTGAATACTCATATAATATATATCTTTATATTATTCATTTGATCACACTACGCAGCATTAGGGTGAGGCGAGAAAATGTCTGGTCCCACCCTACAACATGATTCACAGAATAATAACCCACCTTCGACTTCATAAATTTACGAGAAAAATAGAGATTAAGAGGTGATATTTTTACGAGCGACTATTACGTGAAAAGCAAAGTTAATAAATCCCAATGCATATTATAAAGACTCCATCTGTTAGCGATGATATTCCATTTGATAAGGATGTAAGAATTCATCGCACGCTGTGATTTCTTAATTTGTAATTAGTGTTCGTAGTACTCTATCATGCAATTATAGTATTTTAATATAAGACTTAATCAATTTCTGATATAAAAAATCTATATCTCATTCCATTCCCCAGTTCTTAAAAACATCTATACAGGATTTTATGAAATTTTAAAAGTTTCTGATAAGATTCGATAAGATTGAACTGATGAATTGAGTCGTTTCGGACAAGATTTATAGAACAATTCTTCCTATAAAACAAGCATTTGTATCTGAGAGAAAAAAGTTTAAAAAGAAGAAAATCAGCAGGTCATTTATATTTTCCCTCGTAGACGTGATGAAATAGTTCTAAGACATGTGATCACTCATGTTATCAACATATGGTTGGAATATTTTAAAAATGAAGAACACTTAGTAAATAGATAAATAAAACTACTCAATAAATATAATAAAACCTATTGACTTGTATGATGGGCAATTATAGATTGCGGTAGAATTAGTAGCTTTTAATGAAAAATTTTTTTAAAAGACAGTTAAAAATATACAAAATCTTTTTTGTAATGTCATCTTATATTCAAAGATAAAAATGTTTTTTAAAATGAAGAAAAGAAGTTTTCGCAAATATAAATAATATATTTAATACTTTTTCAAGTGGTCTTTGGATTTGAACGTGAGACTGAATAAAAAAACATTGACTTTTATTAGGTCCACGTCGTCAAAATCGCCAAGATTTGGACGATTTTATCACAATATCTCGGCCGATTAATCGTGCGATAAATCGGAATTTTTCATGCTTATTAATCGTTTGATTAATCCCGATCGACTGAGGCTTTTTTCGAAATCGCGACTTATCATTAATATTCTGCAAAAATTGCGATGAATCACACAATTAATAAGCATGGAAAACCTTGATTAATCGTCCAAACCTTGGCGATTTTGACGATATCTCTATACTACTTCTCTTAACAAATGTGTAATAACTTTCATGTTTTAATTAATTTCACATTTAACTTACATTTGGAAGATAATATTGAGTCCATAACTATAGTTTTTTTCATTAGTATTATCAAATTCACAATGTACATTCAAAGATACATTTAATAAATGACAAAATATCTACTCTTTCATGGATGAAAGCAATAAGAATTCCATAATAAAATATATGATAGATTCTTTTCTATGTCATTTGAAATCTTTTTGATTAGGTTTTATTCCATGAGCACTGTGAGCATTTTTATCTATTTTTCTTTCATTTTACAGATGTCTCGACAAGTACGACAATTACTACAGTCCGAAATGTGACGAACACTTCATCTATAACAACTGGTCGTGTAACAAGTACTACAACTGTAACAACCGTTGGTATCACAACTACAAGATCAACAACTGCAGGTGCATCAAGTACGACAACTTCTATAACTAATGGAATTACAACTACAGGGTCAACAACTACAGGTGTATCAAGTACGACAACTTCTACAACTAATGGGGTTACAACTGCACGTACATCAAGTACCACAACTTCTACAACTAATGGAGTTACAACCACAGGATCACCAACCGCAGGTGTATCAAGTACGACAAATTCAGTAACTAATGGAGTTACCACTACAGGATCAACCACTGCCGGTGTATCAAGTACGACAAATACTGTAACTAACGGGGTTACAACCACAGGATCAACAACTGCAGGTATATCAAGTACGTCAACTTCTACAACTAATGGAGTTACAACCACAGGATCAACAACTGCAGGTGTATCAAGTACCGCAACTTCTATAACTAATGGGGTTACAACCACAGAGTCAACGACTGCACGTACATCAAGTACCACAACTTCTATAACTAATGGAGTTACAACTACAGGATCAACAACTGCAGGTGTATCAAGTACGACAACTTCTGTAACTAACGGGGTTACAACTACAGGAACAACAGTCACTGCTATCACCACAACAACAAGAACAACAACAACTACTCGTGTTACAACAACGACAACAAGATCAACAACTACTCGGCTTACAACAACAAGAACAACGACCACCAGTACCGCTTATAGTATGACCACAAGTAAGGTGACACTTTGGCGTTTAGTTTATTAATAATTATGTCTATTAATATTTAATCCTCTCTTTTCACAAAGCACTTTCTGCATTAGAACTTTCTTTTTTCATTCATATACACGAATATGTGAAATGTGTGATTAGACACATAAAAATTCTGACATGGTTAACCTCGCAGAAATGAGTACTAAAAAAGTAACCTATTACATATTTGTTCTGCGTTGAAATTTGTTGTCATCTTTTTATGTGAAAACATAAAAATGAAGAACTTTGCGCACAATTTTCAGTTGAGTCCTATTGAATCAGTATAGTTTATGTTTCTGGCACATTTTGCCTATAATAAAATGATAAACAATGAATATCCAATATATGTTGACATAATTTCCTATATAGTATGTAAAATACTTAACCATTCAATACTTATTTTTTCTCTTAGATGTAAAGAAACAATAAGTAATCAGAGTTGATTATTCATTATTCTTTTCATTTATTTTCTCTTTTGGAACTTAGTTTACCTATGTTTAATTCATAGTAGTTGAAATCATGAAATTTAGAAACTTCACCACTAACAAAAGTCAGAGGCAAACATATGATAATGTCTGCTAATCTTAATATGATCTATGTGTAATTAGTAGGAATAACAATTCTTCATAGAATGTGTTTGACCTTACATTGTCGTACAACAATTTTTTTTGTTTTGAATACTCATTTCATACTGCCGTAAAGTGTATCGTTCGGTGAATTTGACGGCTCCTGATAATAAAGATCTAATTAAAGTCCTTCTTAATACTCATGTCAAATAGTTCTAAAATTAAAATACCTAATTGTTCTACAGAAATTCTTTTTGAGAGTATGTACAAGACAATTTATAATCTAAATTCCAATTGAAATGCTGAAACATGTGATGTAGCAGAATCAAAACTAATGTTTATCCACAAATTTACAATTAAAATATCAGACCTCTTATCGAATTTTTTTTCTATTTCAAACATCATTCTGTTAAATGATATTTAAATTTTCTTCATCTTCAATCTAATTATTTGTAGTGTCACAAAGAAATAGAAACAATTAAGAAAATAAGGTGATCAAAAGCATAGTTTATTTCGCATAGATTATTATCGTTTACTGGAATGCATAGCCCAAGATCTCTTGTTTCAATTATTAACTCGCATAATATAAACTTTGAACACTTTCTTTTTTTTTTTTTATTTAGCGATATTAAAACCCTATGACCATGTCGGTCCTAAAGGAACAGTGTAGCTTTTACAATTAACAGTTTGCACAAAAGAGAGAAAAGCAAGCATAAGCGGAGCGAAAAGAATGGAATATTATGCATGTCTCTTCGGCCATTCAACGAAACATTGAAACACGACCTTCCAACGTGCACATACATTCCACCGAGATAACATGCGTTGTGCATAAACACATTGCTTGTGCGATGAGATTAGCCAGTAAGCTTATACAATATAGGTCGACAGTGTGCTTTGTTCGGGGAGGAGGAATCGAACCTCGTATGCTCTAATTCCGAGTCAGAGACGTGCCCCATTCAACCAGAGCTCCCCGCAACTTTGAACACTTTCTGTTTTCTTTAATAGCCACTTTATTCATCGTAACATCGCAATATTCTTCAGCCTTGTCCAGTGATAGTCCAGTATATTGTCGTGCAACTTCTTGTACAAGTCCAAATATCTACTATGAAGCCATTCAAATTGATGTAAGGACCACTGGACTTTATACTATTGTGTCCAGTAGTACCATGGATACATATGGCTATATATACAGTAACAGTTTCAATCCAACTTCTATATATGAAAATTTACTATCATCAAATGATGATGATGGAAACAATTCACAGTTCAAACTCACAATCACATTGCAAGCGACGATAAGGTATATTTTGGTAGCAACAACTTATTATTCAAGTATTACAGGACAGTTCTCAATTATTGCAACTGGTCCGGATGTTATTAATCTTTCTCGACTAAATACATCAGGTAAGAAATTGAGTTCTACGAAACTTAACTTTTGAGTTAAACGAATCAGTCATTGATAGAAGAATATAATGAATTGCATAGGACATTGAATGGTCTGCTATTAAAATAGTTGAATAAGACGATAATGAAAGTATTGTTAACAATGTCTTCAAACATACTAAAGCTTACCATTAGTCATGATGAATGAATTTTTGAAAGTAATAGTTACATTTTAGTTCTTTAGTATTCATACTTTTTTCATTGTTTACAATCTATAATGTTAAACGTTTCATTCAATAAATAACGTTAAGTACTAAATATGAAAAACAAATCGAATCAATTTCTACTATATAATGTGACTACTGCAAACGAATAAGGGTTTCCTTCTTTCTTGCTACCCATGTGAAAAATTTTTGGGATTAAACACGTTTGTAAACGCATCCGAACCGCGTTTAAAACGTATACAATAAACGCAGTAAATGCGTCAGAACTGAAACGTTTGACGCGTCCTGACGCGTTTATAGAATGCGTCTCAGATGCGTTCAAACGCGTTTCTTTTCTTGAACGCGTCCAAACGCGTTTAATTTTTTTTGGAAAAAAAATCTGATTCCATCCTCGTAGATTTGATCCAGGTTGCGTCATCTTCACATCATGATCATCTCTTGCACGAGGTATCGTCTATAAGATTTATTTAATTTTTAAACATACATTTAGATTGTGCGACCAGTGAGACTAGAACATAAGACGTCAGATTAGAACTGTATTTACTTGAACCAATGAACTATGTTAACATATTTATACATAAGTTAGATTTCTCTTTTAATAAGATAGCCTTTTAGAACTTATTTCAAATGAAATCAGATGTATAAAATATCATAAATCTCCTTCAATATTTGTTAATAATTTATATCTCTGATTTTCGAACGACAAAATGTAGACTTTTTGTTTGAAGATAATAGGACAAATGAAAATAGATTATAGTTCTTTAAGAAGGATAAATTAGTCTCGTTGAAAAGAAAAATAGTTTAATAAAATAGTAGAATATATTTTTATTTCTAAAACTAATAATTAGATAATTCTGCTTCTTAGTTTCATTTTTCTTGATGAAGTTTTGAACATTCTTATTTGTTATTTTCTCAAACAATACTTGGAATCGCCTGCTCGAGGTTGACTCGTACTCCTGAATAATCATTATTTGTCGTTTTATTTTATGTCTGAAAATTTTATTTTTCAACTAGAATATCTTTGATAGAAAATCCTTCTTTGAACAGAACTAAAAGCTTATACTGTAATAGAAGATGATTTCTAATCTAAGAAATGTAATGGTTTCGCTTGAAAAGATTATTATAAAGATTATTATTTATTTAGAAACTTTCTTATATTCCACAAAATGATTGAATATCATTGAAAAAATACTTGGAAAATATCAACTATAATTTTTGTACACTATGTAGTAATTAAGTGCATAATTATATAGAAATCTTTCAGGGTTTATGTCGAATTAATAAGTTTTGTCAAATTTGTTCAAGCGCTGCCATAAGTTATTCATAAGCTCATAGTTATCTTTTTCTAAAAAAAGTGTGTGAACGCGTTTTTGATCGTTTCGATGAGGGATATGCATTTAAACACATTTGTTCTTTTTTAGAAATGAGACAAAATGAAACTAAAAATGCGTTTGATCGCGACTAATAGTTAAGACCTGGAAAACGCATTTTGGGCTCTTCTGTATGAAGAAGTGTGCGTAATATGAACACGTTTGAATGCATTTGGACGAAGGTATAATGCGTTTGAACGCGTTTATTACTGGGAATATACGAAAACGCGTTTAACTATAGAAACGAATGGAACGTATTTCTATTCAAAATGCGTCTAAACGCGTTTCTCAGTTTAAACGCATCAGAACGCATTTTTCAGACGCGTCTAAACATGTTTTCTAAATTCAGACGCTTCGAAACGCGTTTGGTGTGTTGCATAAATCAAACGCGTTCATGTTACAAACGCATCTCCGTATATCTCTTATTAGAAATGCGTTCAAACGCGGCCATTGGATGCGTTTAGACGCGGCACATTATATTTTGAAACATCTGACGCGTTCAAACGCAGACTAAACGCGTCTAAACGCTTTTAGTCTGCGTTTCAGAGTTACATGGGTAGCAGTCTAATCTCATTTTTGGATAAATAATTTCGACCAAGAGACTACAATTTTATTATTATTATTGCCATTCATTTTACTATTTCTTTTTGTTACATATTGATTAAGATACGAAAATATCTCTTATGTAGTTATCGTAAACAATAATACTAATTTAATGTAAGGATAACAATGCTGATATGATTATAAGTGGCATTTTATTGTGTTGAACGAAGTTTTAGATTTAGATATAGCTAAACTGTTTGTATCTTTAAGAATTCTTTGTTAGAAATAACTGATCTCTTATGAATTATATTAAAAATGACATTTTATCTCCAAGGTATATGAATTTGTCGATAATATGAAATAAAAATATTCTACTTGAACTATAGCTTTGTTTTTATATTAAGCTTAAGTTGTTATTATTATTATCTACACAATAATAGTAATATGAATAACCGTCTATTTAAGTCGGTACAATTAGATTAAAATTACATTTTCCTGTTTATCTGATTTTTCTTAATTATTTAAATGGTTAATATGTGAAAATGTGCTAAAAATCGTAACGTAGGGAAGAATATTTTTAGAATCAAAGACAGAGAGATAGAACTAGTTTTACCAAAAAACAAATGCATTTAGAACAATAGGTTACAAAAAAATTAAAAAACTTGTCTATTCAAATGTTATTTTACTCAAAATGAATAAAACATACATTGATTTCATATAATTTATATTCGAATAGAACTTTGCCCATAGTTTTCATTTCCTCTTCAATATATTTATTAAATCACTTAAGATAATATTTAACAGAAAAAACATATATAAAGAAAATTGAAATGTTCTTTCGAAACTTAGTTGTCTATTTGAATTCTAAATACTCATTCTGATTTAATCATTTTCAATTAGTTAATACATCTGGAAATAATGTAACATCACAATACTCATCAGCCTTGACCATGAACAGTTCTTTATATTGTAAAGAAGAAAATCCATGTTCATCACCAACATATTATTATCAAGCTATTCAAATCAATGTATCTATATCTGGTTATTATAAAATCGCGTCTGCTAGTGCCATAGATACATTTGGATATTTATACAATAATACCTTCGATCCTAATTTGCCGCAACAAAATCTGCTATTATCGAACGATGATGGTGGTGGTAGTAGGCAATTCTTGCTTGAAAGTATGTTGGAAATTATGGCAAGGTATATTGTGGTGATAACAACATACAGTTCAGGTGTAACAGGAACATTCACAATCAATGCAGTTGGTCCAGGACCTATTACTTTCACTGTTGGATAAAAACAGTACGATTTACGACTGAATACTATTAATGTAACTTTAAATTGCACAACTTCTCTTATAATTAAATGAAAAATGCTTTTGCTTTTTGCTTATAAATCTTTTTTCAAGAAACTTTTTACTATATTCATTTAATCTTCATCAAGAGTCTTAAGATTTTTGTTCTAATCATGCTTTGTTAAAAAATCATCTTGTTCAATTTATTCTCATTACTTTTTTTGTATGCTTCGTCTTATCTAATTCGTTTTTAATATTCACATTTTATTTGCTTTCTGTTTTGAATAAATCCTTAAAAAAACGAATTTTTTTTATTTCTTTATTTAATAACAAGAGGAGTGAAAATATTCTATCGATAAAATATTAATATTGATTTGTTCATCTAATTCTTGTTATCTTCTTTGAAAATATAAAATGAGTTGATTGTATTATTGCAATCATTATCATTTTTTCTAATAACATATAAATATGATTACTTTATATAGATGAATTGATTCAATAACTTTTGCTGTATATTAAATTTGTCAAAATTATTTATTTGTATAAGAATAGACGAGACTCTTAAATCTTTGATTTTCAGCAATTCTTTTATAAACTATTCTTGTTTTTCTTTTCAGCATTCATGTATAAAATTAAACTTATTTCAAAGAACAATAGAAGTTATTAATATCTTTATATTAATATATCACAATATTGTCAGTCTCATTTAATAGAAACAATATAAGTACATATAAATTAAAATTATATCACTATTTTTTTCGTTTACATATTTCTTCACGATTTCATTTTCTGTGAAGTAGTGATATTCACCTTTGGAATTTTCTAGGTGTGTACTACACATGAGCGAGATCAGCTTTTTTTGGTGTTCGTTCCGCTCAGAAATAGCTTTTGGTATTAGTTTTACACTTACTACTACATTTCTTAGGAGAAAGTTAGCAAAGTTTCGGTTTGGTCCTGATTTCAGTCAAAAAAAAATGTATAGTCTTCATTTCGTTGGGATTAGGACTGAAACCATCATGCCTATATCTAGTTATGATAGTTTAAATGCGTACGTTTTGCATTTCAATTTTCCATCATTTAATACATTGTATGAATAAAACAAAACATATTATAAGATGTAGTGTGAAAATCGTTATAGTTTGTGTAAACTCATTTATCTTATGATTGCACTTTTTGTTTATAAATTAGACAAAATTTTAACTTTGCGAAAACGATGGTTTTTTTTTCTTATTCCATTTGTATATTACATAATATGCTTTATTTAAAAAATAACAAAATATATCCCAAAATGTAACGTGAAAAGTTCTAATCTATTTCAAATGATAGTTAAGTTTTACACAAAAATTTATTAAACTTGTTTAAAAATGATTAAATATTACAGAAAAGTAGAGCGTTATTTTTTCTATTACCGAATAAAAAAAAAAATTATTCAAATTTTATATGAACAAAAGAACATATTGACAGCAGAACTTTGGATTAGTCTAAGTATCACAATTAATCAAATAAAATAATGAAATATTCGATATGATGATATTTAATATTATAAACTTTCAAAATGATCGGCTTATCAATATGAATGTTGAGTTAATTTATTTTTACATTCAGGAAACTAAAGACAGAATGAAAAGGAAAAAAATTCTATTACGTAGTATATTGAAAAATAAGTAAGTAATAATTAAAATATAACATTTTCATATAAGTTTAATTAATCAAATGTATTTTTTTGTCCAATAATATATTATTAAGACAATATTTAGTTTTTACAGTTAAAGAATTTTTAACATAACTTTGTTTGATTAGAAAAAAGTAGTTTTTTAATTAATAAAACATTCTATTATTTGTTCATTTATGTTTTTTTTCTTAAAGTAGCATCGCTTTATATACAAGACATTTTAAAAGATATCGCAAAATCTATTGAAACTTGTTGAATAAATCAAACAATTTGTACAATCGTTAAAGAGTTCGATTTTATGTTTATTATAATTCAAAATAATATCAAATAAAATTATTAAAAAAAAAAGTTATATAAAATAAATTGAATAATTCATGTAGTATATTCTAATAATTTCACCAAAAATTATCTACAAATTATTATATAATAAGAAAAATAAGATATATTAAACATTGAATATTCGATAAATATACAATTCATTCTAATGAAAAATTTTTTGACATATTAAATCCATTTATATCTACAGTTGTCATTCAAACTATAAACACATTTTATGATGGATTTTATTTTATTCCTCTATAATAAAATATTATTAATTAGACTAAAATTATTTAATCATTGATCAATACATAATCAATATCTTTACTATTTAATATAGGTAAATATGAGTAAGGCCAGCCTTTTTTTTTGGTATCGACCTCGGCAAGACCATTATATCCATATCTAAGCATAGTTCATATCTTCATTATGAAGTGTTTAAATAACTTACTATTTACTTCTAAAGACTAAATAGATAAAATTTATATTATCGAATATTGAATTCGACATAATCTTCATTTAGTAATAGTTTCTCTTTGTTAAAAGTTCAAACGATAATATTCTAAATGACAAAAGTAATATATAATTCTATATAATAAAAGAAATCAGAAAATATTTTTTTTTGTTTCTAAGAAAATATAACATAATTAAAAATGTTTTTTACTTTTGTTAATATTGTTGAAAATATCAACAAGATGTATAGAAAAAAAAAAATTTTTAATTTAGTAGACAGAACAATAAATTAAAAATTTAATATTCTTTTTTAGGTCAAAAATGCAAAATGATTAATAAAACAAAGACAAAATATTTTATTTTCACTTAAAAAATTTTTACTGCTTATTACTTAGGAAAATCCAAAAGTAGTGGTGCCATTATTAAATTACTTGATAGAAAAGGTGAAAAATTTTTCTTTTTTTTATGGTGAGATAGAGCGTCTTTCATTCGATTTTTGCTGTGCTATTTGTTCATTATTCAACTGATATCATAATAATAAAATCGAAGATAAGAACTATTTTTGTTGAAAACTAGATGATGGCATTTGGATCATAATGGGTAAGACATTTTTGCATTTCATTTTATTATCACTTAATAGGTTATATTAAAAAAAACAAAATATCCAAGTACAAGACGCAGCGTAAAAAGTGAATACAATATAGAAAGATGTAATATAAAAAGAACGAATTCCTCTTCTACAAAAAACAATCCCGCTTTCGCAATGTCAAAATGTGGTCATTCAAAGTTTTATCTATTTTGAAAATAAAAAATGTAACTATAAAATAAGCGATTCTTTCTAAATTGTATTCACTTTTTACGCCGCATCTTGTGCGTGGATATTTTGTTTTTTTAATACAACCTATTAAGTGATAATTAAATGAAATCTAAAAATGTCTCACGCATTATGATCCAAATGCCATCAGCTAGTTTTCAAAAATAATATTTCTTATCCTCTATTTTACTGTTGTAATGTTAGTTGAATAGTAAACAAATAGAATAGAAAAATAGAGTGAAAGGTGTTCTGTGTTTTCATAAAAATACAAAAATCTTTTCAAGTTTTCTATAAAGAAATTTGGTAAGAACACCATTATTTTTAGATTGCTCTAAGTAGAAAGATTTCCTAATTTACGAACTATATTCAATATCATCTATTGATGACTATGATAATTATCATTGTTGTTAAGTATATGAAATTTTGTCTTAGTTTCTTTCTTATAATGGTAAACATAATAGAAATTCTTTTTTTTGTCACGTCAGAATGATCACTTTTTTTCTCTTCGCTTTACTAGCTTCAGAAAAAAATGATTATAATTATGTTAAAATTTTTTTAATATATCCATAGTTTCCCATCACATATTCACTTTCAAGTAAAAGATTCATTCCAGTAAAAGATTTTTTTTTGTTTATCATAATATGAAAGTATATTTTTAATCATATATTTAAGAGATGAGGGTAGAAAGTTAGATGTAGTAAGAGTTCATACATTGAAATTGTGTCACATTTTCTCATCATTTTCTATCATATTTTAAAAATGATTTCAAAGTTTTATGAGAGAATAAACTCGATATTGTCACATATTTTTCTCTTTTTTTTTGTATTTTTTCTGTTTGTTAGTATATTTTGTGAAGCTTATCTTTACATATCGATTGATGAAAATTGCCACTTCTAAACTAATCCGTAGTATACATCCAGAGGTTGAAGAGAATGGTATTCTACATAACTAAATTGTTCGAAAGCATATGACAAAATCTTTTAATGATAACGTGTATTTCTGCAAAGCTTGTGAAGGAATGTAGCATTCCAGTAGATAGGGCTTTTAGCTAACATATACAAGATGTTTATCGCGATATTGAGTTTGTTCAATAAGTAATCGAACAAAATTATTAATTCAAAATATACTTAAAATCTTTCATATGATTTCTAATAGAATTTTCCGTATAATTTTCTTGTCCATTTCAATCAATATTTGCATTTCGTGTTCTTATCAGATATTTTCACATGATCGACTTTCTTCTATCAGAATCTACTAGGATCTGTTGGGGTCTACAAGGGTTTAGTAGGGTCTGTCAGAGTCTACCGCGGCGTATCAAGGTTAAGTATGTCTTTCAGTCATTACTCTCAGTCAAGGGATATAGCCACAGAGGTGTGAGTTTTTCCGCCTTCATCTTCATTAAAAGCGCTGCTCTGTGTCTGTCTTTCCGTCTTCATCCTCGAAAAAGTCATCGAAAGCATCATACGCCATGGATAGATCCTGATAGATTCTGGCGGTATCCAGTGCCATGTATGAACCCATCAGAAAATCTATGATTATACTAGAAAACGATTTTTCATGAAGAAAAAATCTGTGTAGAATCAAGACAAAATTTCTGTTTTTGTTTAGAAGTTTTTTTTCTAAGCAGGAAAAGTTTGTGAAAAAAATGTGAGTTTATGGATAAAGGAAACAGAATAGTTAACGTTTTTATTCATATCGATGTTAACAAGATTTTGATCAAAGTAGCAGATTTTTCGAGATTTTTTCACTCATTCCGATTGTTTTAGAGAAAGTTTTCGTGAATATTTCTTAAGAAAATCAAAAACACCGAAGATATTCATCCCGTAAAGTTGATGATGATGTTTATCGAGTACCCATAATAAAAGTCGAGCTTCTTTTGTCGAAGATTCCTGTTTCTATCGAAGTATGTATGATGATCAATATGGGATGAAATATTTTGAGTTTGTTTCAACCCTATAAGACTTTTAAAAATTGATCTCTCAGATCTCTAGTCTCAGCATTTTGACTGATGAAGAGGATCACGCTCAAGGTATCTGTTAAGGAATGAAGTTTCTATTTTCTCTATTGCATATAGCTGCATTTCTTCTAAGACCACCAAGATAATGATTCACAGTAAGAACTTAGAAGACTTCACCGTTTTCCAATCAAATATTTCTAGAGAGACCATTACATTCGTGTAAATGTTCTCCCAGTGGTGACATAACTAGTCGAGGCTTCAATATATTGCTATTTACGCTACAGATCATCTCTCGGGTTTTATAACTCTGCTTTTTTACATATTATTCTGTATCTATTGATTTCCTTTTACCTTTATGAATTGCAATTTCTAACAGTAGGTAAATTCAGATCTTGGTGATATTCGAGACACTTTGGCAAGATCTGATAGATCTTTATGGATCTTAGAACAAATTTATCATAGAATACCCAAGATCAGTAGAACTTATAGAGTTCACAAAATTCATTATGATCCGATATTCTAAAACATGAGTTTTTTTTTATTAATAACTGTGGAGTGCATCTCATTAGTCAGATGGTTGTATCAATTCGATTTTGAATTCGAATGGTTTACTCTTGTTTTAGAGAAGTGTTTTTTTTCGTCACGATGCGCGCATTTTTGAAACTCGCTGCAGTATTTATATTGTTCGGTATAGTAGCAATAGCTGTTGGTATTTTCGTCGGTGTTTATCTTCGACAAAAAAAGAATAATGTACCATTATCAAGTAGGATCATCTTTACAATTTTTTTTTGTTTATGGAAGTTCATTTATTTCTTAGACGAAACAACAACAAAAGCAAGTATCTCAAACACTTCAACAACAAGAAACGGTAAATCTAAAATTTGTACAAAACAAATAGAACATTATTTCTACTATTCTTCCATGATACTACTATAGAGATGCAAATATTCGTGTATTTCTTTGGTTAAGGTGGACTTTATTTTTAACATATTGGACACGATGTAGCCCACCGGTGGGGCACGCTCTATTTTATCGAGAAACTGTATAGAAAAGCACATTGTTTTGTCTTTTTCTTAGATAGGATATTAAACATAATGTGTCATGTGTTCTGTCTTCAGTATTTTTTTCTGAGTCTTTTATTCCATAGCATGATGTTTCTTGTTACAATAATCAAAACAAAAAAAAATTATCACAGTCAAAACAGAAGATTTACTTTCGTTGCCTACACATAACTTGTTTCTCTTAACTATTGTGTCCTACCTTTCATATAGCAGCCAGTAAAACGTCTGGAGACATAGCACATAGATTCTTCTTTTTTATGGAGTTTGTTATCAGCGAACTTACGGCTCGAAGTGGTTGCTAAGTTTTGTCTTGACTAGGTTTTAGCTTTTCGAATGGCATTCTGTACAATAAAGATTTCACAGGACTTCCACAAAATTCTCGAATGATCATTTCGCTCTATATGATGTTACACGAGTAGAAACGGGAAAACGGCAGGCCAGCACAGAAAAAAAAAGATCAAGGAGTGCATTTATCGAAAAGCAAATATATATAAAAATCAATCTGTAGAGCTACTCTCGAATAAAATCCAATCATGGTCAATGTGTTAAGGATGTGAGAGTTTATTAATATTCATTGCACGATGTGGTTTTTTAATCTGTAGTTAGTATTTATGGTGCTCTATCATATTCTTATAGTATTTTAGTAGAAGATTTAATCAATTTCTGCCATCAAGAATCTAAATATGATTCCATTCTCTAATTATCGAAAACATCCATACAAGATTATTTGGAATTTTATTTTATAATGTCATCTTATATTCAAAGATGAAAATGTTTTTAAAGTAAAGAATTTTTCACAAATATCAGTAATATAGTTATTAGTTTTTTCGGCTGATTTTTCTATTTGAATATGGCAGCGAATGAAAAAAAACATTGACTTTCATTAAATACTACTTCATAACTATAGTTTTAATTCATTAGCTATTATGAAATTATGGATGCAGATTCAAAGATACATTTAATAGATAATAGAATATCCGCTCTCTCATGTAGGAAAACAACAAGAAATCCACAATAAAATATATGATTGGTTCTTTTTCTATGATATTTCAAATTTTTTATTGATTAGGTTTTATTCCATGACCATTGTGATTATTTTCATCTATTTTTCTTTCATTTTACAGATGCCTCAACAAGCACGACGATTACTACAGTCCGAAGTATGACGAACACTTCATCTATAACAACTAGTCGTATAACAAGTACTACAACTGTAACAACCGTTGGTATCACAAGTACAAGATCAACAACTGCAGGTGTATCAAGTACCACAGCTTCTGTAACTAACGGACTTACAACTACAAGATCAACAACTGCAAGTGTATCAAGTACCACAGATTCTACAAGTAATACGGTTACAACTACAGAGTCAACAGTATCCGGTATCACCACAACAACAAGAGTAACAACTGCAAGTGTATCAAGTACCACAGATTCTACAAATAATACGGTTACAACTACGGGGTCAACAGTATCTGGTATCACCACAACAACAAGATTAACAACTACTCGTGTTACAACAACAAGAACGACAACCACTCGTACCACTAACAATATGACTACAAGTAAGATAACACTATGACATTTATTTTGTTAATAATTATGCCTATTAATAGTTAATACTTTTTCACTAAAGACTTGCCACAATATGAGTTTTGTTTTTAATATATATACACAAATATTTGGGATCTCTATTTACAAACATAGAAATTTACGACAAAGTTAACCTCTCAGAAATGAGAACTAGAAAAATAAGCTTTATGTACTTGTTTTGCATTGAAAATTCTTCTCATGTTTTTGACTGGAAAAAATGAAATTGATGAGGATTGTATAATTATCAGTTGATTACTACTGTATCAGTATAGTATATGTTTCTGACACATTATGTCTACTGTAAGTGAGAAACAATGAATATTTTACATGTCTTAATATAATTTTCTATACAACATGTAAAATACTTTACCATTGAATACATATTTATTCTCTCAGATCCAAACAAATAATAGATATTGAGACCTGATTATTCATTAATATTTTCACTTATATTCCGTTTTCAAATTGAGTTCACTTATATTTCATTCATAGTGATTGAATCGAAGAAATTCGACATAGTCCGATATCCTGAAACATATGAGTTGTTTCATCTCTAACATAAACTAGAGACAAACATATCATAATATTTGCTAATCTTAGCCTGATCTATGCATTATTAGTAGGAATAACGATTATGCATAGAATATATCTGATTTAACATTGTTCTATAATGAAATTTTTTGTTTGGAATGCTCGTTTGATGGAGTCGAAAAGCATATCGTCGGGCGAATATGATGGTTACTTACTACATAGATCTAATTGAAATATTGGAATATCTTATATCATAGAATAAAAACTAATATTTATCTACTGATTCGCAATAAAACCTTCAGAGTTCTTGCTAATTTTTTTTCTATTTCAGATACTATTCTGATGAATGATATGTGAATTACCTTGATCTTTAGTCTAGTGATTTGTACTGTCACAAAGAAATAGAAACACACTTGTTAAGGATACATTCTCATAATTTTAATATTGAACACTTTATGTTTTCTTTAATAGCCACTTTATTCATCGTGACATCGCGATATTCATCAGCCTTGTCCAGTAATAGTTCAATATATTGTCGTACAACATCGTGTACAAGTCCAGATACCTACTATGAAGCCATTCAAATTGATGTATTGACCACTGGAATTTATACTATAGTGTGTAATAGTAGGATGGATACATATGGCTATATATACAATAAAAGTTTCTATCCAGCTTCTGTATATGAAAATTTACTATCATCAAATGATGATGGTGCAGGCAATTCACAGTTCAAACTCACAATCACATTGCAAGCGACGATAAGGTATATTTTGGTAGCAACAACTTATTCTTCAGGCACTACAGGACAATTCTCAATTATTGCAACTGGTCCGGATGTTATTAATCTTTCTCGACTAAATATATTAGGTAAGAAAATGAGTTCTACGAAACTTGACTTTTGAGTTAAACGAATCAGTCATTGATAGAAGAATATAATGAATTGCATAGGACATTGAATGTTCTACTATTAAAATAGTTGAATAAGACGATAATGAAAGTATTGTTAACAATGTCTTCAAACATACTAAAGCTTACCATTAGTCATGATGAATGAATTTTTGAAAGTAATAGTTACATTTTAGTTCTTTAATATTCATACTTTTTTCATTGTTTACAATCTGTAATGTTAAACTTTCATCGAATATATCTCGTTAAGTACTAAATATGAAAAACAAATTGAATTGATTTCAACTGTATAATATGATTAGTGCAAATCAATAAGGATATCTTTCCTTCTTACTAGTAGTTTAATTTAATATACGAAATATGTCTTATCTATTTATTGCAAGCAATAATACTAATTCAGTGTAAAGATAACAACGATGATATGATTACAAGTGACATTTTATTATGTCGAACGAAGTTTTAGATTTACATATAGTTAGAGTGTTTATGTCTTTAAAAATTCTTTATTAGAAATAACTGATCTCTTATGAATTATATTAATAATGATATTTTATTTCTGGATTGCTTGAATTTGTTGATAATGCGAAATAAAACTATCTTACTTGAACTGTGGCTATAATTAGGTTAACATCATGCTTTCCTAATTATTTCAATGATTAATATGCGGAAAATGTGCTAAAAATCAAAACGTAGAGAAGAATATTTTTAGAAACAGAGGCAAAGAGATAAAACTAGTTTTGCTAAAAAGCTTGAATAGAACTTTGTCTATGCTTTTCATTTTCTCTTCAATATATTTATTAAATTAGTTAGAGTAATATTCAACGAGAGAAGTTGTATAAAGAAAATCGAAATGTTCTTTTTAAACTTAATCGTCTATTTGAATTCTAAATACTCATTCTGATTTAATCATTTTCAATTAGTTAATACATCTGGAAATAATGTAACATCACAATACTCATCAGCCTTGACCATGAACAGTTCTTTATATTGTAAAGAAGAAAATCCATGTTCATCACCAACATATTATTATCAAGCTATTCAAATCAATGTATCTATATCTGGTAATTATAAAATCGCGTCTGCTAGTACCATGGATACAATTGGATATTTATACAATAATACCTTCGATCCTAATTTGCCGCAACAAAATCTGCTATTATCGAACGATGATGGTGGTGGTAGTAGGCAATTCTTGCTTGAAAGTATCTTGGAAATTATGGCAAGGTATATTGTGGTGATAACAACATACAGCTCAGGTGTAACAGGAACATTCACAATCAATGCAGTTGGTCCAGGATCTGTTACTTTCACTATTGGATAAAAACAGTACCATTTATGACTAAATATTATCAACCTAACTTTGAATTTCTCAACTTCTCTTATAATTAAATGAAAAATGCTTTTGCTTTTTGCTTATAAATCTTTTTTCAAGAAACTTTTTACTATATTCATTTAATCTTCATTAAGGATCTTAAGATTTTTGTTCTAATTATACTTTGTTAAAAAATCATCTTTTTCGATTTATTCTCATTGCTTTTTTGTATGCTTTGATTTATTTAATTCGCCTTTAATATTCACATTTTATTTGCTTTCTGTTTTAAATAAATGCTAAAGAAAATGATATTTTTATTTTTATTTCATTATTTGATAGGACGAAAAGTACAAATATTCTATTGAGAAAATGTTAATATCGATTTTATCATCTAATTCTTGTCATTTTCTTTGGAAATACTTAGGGTATACCAAAAGTATCCATATTTCCGAGAAAAACAATACAGAAGTAAGTTATTATAGATTTTATTTCATCAAATGTTAAAAGTAGTTGTCTTGATTATTTACACACAACTGTATTCGTTCCAGCCATTTATCGAAAGTTTTTTTATAGTAATTTTTGTTTATCGAATTCATGATTTTTATTACGGCACGGTGCAACGATTAGGAGCTAATTTGATCCGTCAAATTCTATCTGATCAGATCGAATAACCAAAAATTACATATGTGCAAGTTCCGAAGAATTCGGTGGTTGACAAATAATTTTGATACCTTCCGATTTGAGCAAGTTTGAAACCTCTTTATGCACATGTGGTTTTGCATTATCATGGTGGAGTTTTATAGCATGTGTACGAGATGTTGGTCGTTCCTTCCGAATTTCTTTGATAAGAGGTTTCAGGCAATTATCGATGTAATAATGACGATCTATGGTGTCCTCTTGATCGACATGACTAGTTAAAATAGGACCAGTCTTTTTGAAAAATATGCAAAATAGAGTTTTTGAAGCAAAACGGCTGCGTGGAACCACAGTAGACGGAGTTACTCCAATTGGTGTCCAGGCAGTATTCGATGATTTTGGACCAATTTGTTTATGGTAAAACCATGACTCGTCACCTGTCAGTACATTACATAATCGCCACGTTTCTTGATGAAATTTCGCCAAATTTTCTTGGCAAAGTCGAATCCGTTCTGCCCGTTGAGTATCAGTCAATAAGTTGGGCACCCAACGAGCAGTAATTTTTTTCAATTGCAGATGGTCAGAAATAATTTATGCAATGGTACCACGACTCATACAAGTCTCCACTTGTATTTCATCAATAGTAAGATAAGGATCATTATCGATGAAGCAACGAGTTTCTTCAATATTTTCAGGTGTGATCTCGATTACAGGTTGACTAGATCGTGATTGATTTTCTATATCTTCTCGTCTTTCTCGAAACCATCTTGGTCATTTGGCAATTGTATTATAAAATGGAGCTTGATCGCCAAAAACAGAATATAATTCATCATGCATTAATTTCGGTTGAATGTTAAGTGCAGTACGAACCTTAATGTAGAAACGACAGTTTTTCTTATTCGTCTAAAACTGATAGTGCATAGTTTTCATTAAAATTTTTTATATGAAAATATCACTTAGCTAATCTTGCTATAATAGAAACATGTAGAGCGCACATAGTACTACATATATATATTGACAGAATTTTTTCTCAAGCTTCCTGTGTTTTAATATAATACCAATATCGATACTTTTGGTATGCCCTAAATATATGTTCTTTCTTTTCATTCTTTTTCTTTGATTTAACATCAATTTGTATCCATCTTTGTCATTCAAACTATAAATACATTCGATGATATATTTGTTTTCATGGTTTAATAATAACATATTATGAGACTAAATAGATAAAATTGGTGTTATCTAGTTTAGTATTTTACATATAAATAATATCGCTAAAAAGAATATTTAAAAAAAAAAGTCATTTTAAATATTGTAATTTCATTTAATGTTAATTCCTCTTCATTATACTTTGAAACGATAATATTCTAAACGAGAAAAAACCTAGAACATGTCCTTCTTTTTTTAAGCAAGTAGAGCGTAATTAAAATATTTTGTGGTATTCCTGTTACTGATGTTGAAAATATCAACGAGATGTATAGAAAAAAAGTTTTTAATTTAGCAGACATAATATATTAAAAATTTAATATTCTTTAATAGGTCAAGATGCAAAATAATTAACACAAAAAAGAAAAAATATTTTAAAAAATTTTTATTTATTATAATTGATAAAAATCAAATAATAACTAATGTTAGAAATACAGAGATGGATTTTGTATTAAAATGATGATGATATAATCGAAATTAATATTATGAATATTTTTGAAATTAAATTTCGATGATCATAATAATCTATGTCATCAAAATCGTAATTATTAAGAAACAATTATAAGAACTCGCCCTAGTTCTTACATTTGTGTCTCATATGTAAATGACTGGTCTTTGTCATCGTAAAAAATGTAAAATTTTTAATCAATAAAAGTGATGCGAGTTGCATGATATAGAAAGATTTTCTAATTTCTAAACTATATTCAATGTTATCCATTGATGACTATGATAATTATCATTATACTTAAAGATATGCAATTTTGTCTTATTTTCTTTCTTACGATGGTAAAAATAATAGAAATTCTTTTTTTTTCACTTTACTAGTTTCAGAAAAAAAATGATTATAATTATATTAAAATTTTCTTAGTTTATCCATGATTTCTCATCAAATATTAAGTTTCAATTAGAAGTTACATTCTAGTAAAAGATAGAATGTTTTTCGTTTATCACAATATAAATGTGTATTTTTAATAATATATGTAACAGATTAGGGTAGAAAGTTAGATGTAGTAAGAGTCCATACACAGAAATTGTCACATCCTCTCATCATTTTCCATATGCTGAGAAAATGAGTTTTATAGTAAAATCATTTATTGAAACAAAATATTAATTTGTAGGCAAATCATTTTATACACATATAAGTGGTATTGCAGTGTATGCGGTATAAGCAGTATAGTGATATTGGGGTTTTGCGTTATAGCGGTATTGTTGTAAAAGTTGCGTTGCAATGTATGCAGTATAACTGATATACCACTATACTACTTATGCCGCTATACTGCAACGCCTCAATACCACTATACCGCTTGTACCCTAAACACCGTTGTATCGCGTATACTACAATAGTCCTACATCATTTATATCTCAACAGTTGCGAACGTTTAAAGTGCCTCTATCTGTATTCATTAATTCTCATTACTGCTATTTAATTTGTTAAAAATATTTCCCATGATTTGAATTTGCCACAAAATCAAATTCTCCATTAGCTCATTTTTGGAATATTCAAGAATACTAAAGATATTCATACCGTAAAGTTGATGATGAAGTTTATCAAGTACCCATAATAAAAATCGAGTTTCTTTCAATCGGAGATACTATTTCTATCGAATTAGATGATTGTTATGGGATTAAAGATTTTGAGCTTATTTCGATCCTATGAAACTTATAAAAATTAATCTCTCAGATCTTTAATTTCAGCATTTTGACTGGTGAAGAGGATCACGCTCGAGATATCTGTTAAGGAGTGAAGTTTCTATTTTCTCTATTGCATACAGTTACATTTCTTCTAAGACCACCAATATAATGATTCACAGTAACAACTTAGAAGACTTCACCGTTTTCCAATCAAATATTTCTAGAGAGACCGTTACATTTGTGTAAATGCTCTCCCAGTGGTGACATCACAGGTTGATGCTTCAATGTGTTGCTATTTACTCTACAGATCATCTCTCGCGCTCTATAACTCTGCTTTTTAGACCTTATTCCGCATCTATTGATTTCCTTTTACCTTCACGAATTCTAATTTCTAACAGTAGGAAAATTCAGATCTTGGCGATACTCGAAATATTCTGGCAAGATCTGATAGATCTTTATAGATCTTAGAATAAATTTATCATAGAATATCCAAGATCAGTAGAACTTATAGAGTTCACCAAATTCATTATGATCCGATATTCTAAAACATGAGTTTTTCTTTATTAATAACTGTGAGGTGTATTTCATGAGGTAGGTTGTTGTATCAATTCGGTTTTGTTATCGAATGGTTTACTTTGATTGAGGCTGCAATTATAAGTTATGAATGTCTTGTTTTAGACAAGTGTTTTTTTTCTTGTCACGATGTGCGCCTTTTTGAAAGTTGCTCTAGCATTTATATCGTTCATTATAGCAGCGATAGCTGTTGGTATTTTCGTCGGTGTTTATCTCCGACAAAAAAAGAATAATGTACCCTTATCAAATAGGATCATCTTTACATTTTTTTTTTATTGGAGTTTATTTATTTCTTAGATGAAATAACAACAGAAGCAAGTATCTCAAACACTTCAACAACAAGAAACGGTAAATCTAAAATTTGTAAAAAACAAGAAAAATGTCATTTCTACTATTCTTCCATTATACTACTATACAGATGCAGACATTCGTGCATTTCTTTGGTTAAAGTAGACTCTCTTTTTAATTCCAGAATAAAGGCATTTTTCTCTCTAATAAAATATATCTGTATTCCTTCTGTCTAAAAAATCCATTGAACCCTAGTTGCATGATATAATAGAATCTCTTCATAACAAAAATCACTTTGTGTTCTAGATACAGCATAATATCTTGTGTTGTAATAATAAAAGACGTACTGTACAAAGAAAGAAATCTTTTGCACCATTTTTGGTTTTTCTTGACATTATATTTTCTTGGAAAAAGTCTTCAATAGCTCCTATTTCTTTTGAGATGTTTTATTCAATAGTCTGAAAGCGTTTTATCTAGTACTAAACATCTTATTGGATGCCTATTCCCGTTTGAAAAGAAATTTATATGAGAATATAAATCGCCTAAAAAGATAAATTTGATCCGATTTCATGGGATTTGATCAACTGGCACAATTTAATAGAAATTGAGATCACAAAATTCCTAGCAGATCCAGCAATTGATTTTCATAGGAACATTAAAACATGTTTTCCGATAAAGTTTCTATAAGAATCAATAAAATTTCTCCGAGTTACTCACTTCATAACTCTTTTCGCCAAGTTTCCAAACTTTTTATACTTTATGTTTTGGAATATCGCACAATATGACTAGTCGGGATAGGCATCTGTATATACATGTATTAGAGTTTCAATTCAATTACATCCAGCTATTCAGAAAGAAACAATTATTTATAAAGTTCACTAAGCAATAGTATTGTCATTCATAATAAGTCATGTCACAAAAACAACGATATCGAATAAAATTTGATCAAATAATTCTGAAGTTAAGGACTCAAAACTTACAAGTAGTTTTCTGAAGATTTTTGAGTTTCTTTTTATCACCAAGAAAACTTATTGTGAGAAGAAACACAATTCAAAAAGTCTAAAAACTATCAGATCATAATATTGTATGAAATCAGATAATTGTTAAAAATTTGATACAAAATTCTATTCTATCAGATCAATAACGAAGTCGATCGTTGAAATGTTGCAGATATCCAACGACATTCATGGATAACACTATATTGTAGAGCAGCGATGTGCATCGCACCTAAAAAACTGAGTGAGAATGATGCAAACGCTCGACACTAGCTTTACCTGATGTTCGTGGAGTGGCACAGTCGCCAGATGGTCTACTTTTGACAATGACTAAAGAAAAGTATCTCTTCACGAAATTTTTGTTATGTTTGCTGCGTTATAATATTTTCTGAAAAGTGATGTTTCCTTTCTAAACATTTACGTATGAACAACAATATAATTTGGAAAATATTATGAAAGAGTATTTAATTAAGGAAAACTATAACAAGTTACATATCCACATATATCTATTATTATATGGTGCTCCTTTTCATTTTTCATTTGTTTTATAGTTAAATTTGCACAAATTTAAGTTGAAGGTGGATCTTGCAAGGCAGCAAGCAGATAGAGCAAGAAGCTTCAAGATTTGTATACGTTTGAGCGGATAGGAACAATGACGTCACATAAGCGATCCATAGCGGGTAAAAATAACCAGTTCAATGAGGAATATAAATCTTGAGTGAGACAGGAAATAATGTGCACGAAATGAGCAGTGTAAAATTTTTCTTTGAAATTATTCTTAGGTCATGAAAAATAAGAAAATACACTTGTAAAAAATCACACGATAAATATTGTGAAATTATGTCCATGATAAAGTCTATTTATCACTGTTATTATAAAAGCTGGAAGTCACTGCAATCCCATCACTAGAAAATATGCAGTGTATCTTTTTTGTGAAACATGATCTGAAAGAGAGCGTTGAAGTGTTTAGGGATAGAAATCTGCACCTCTCTCTCCCAACAGACGTGACAGACATCACAGACCGTGACCGTCAGGTAAGAGTAGTATAACAGATTTCTCTCTCTATATATATTAAATTTATTATAGAAAGGGGTAAGGTTTTCAAGTACTCTACAGTAAACTTGTTATTAGAGTCAAAACATAGAAAGAACGATGATTAAAACATTGCTTCTTGGACATAAATTGTGGTCCTTCGATCAACATCCACAGAATGTAACATGTTTGATTTAGAGATTACCTTCAAATTCACTTCTTTTTAAATCATTACCTTTACTACTATCTTGTATATGTCTCATACTATTTAACGGACACGATAAAGTTTTTAATATCTATCATGTATCTGCAATTCATACTTACTATAGAAGTATGTCGTACTTTCAAAGAACAATGTGTGGTACTGATTCCGCTTATTCACAATATAACAAGTTTCATCGTGTTTCACATTTTCAATCCCATAGGAATTGTGCTAAAAGGTATTATTACTCTACTGTCACATAAATAAATAGGTGAACTACACTATTAAAATCATAGAAATACCAAAATGATTCACATGATCATTACGTCTCTCTGTGACCAACTCAGGTTATTGATCATCATCATCATCATGTCCCATAGGCTTAGCGCCCGTTGGGGCCAACCATTTACGAGATCAGATTTTTCCATGCCCGCCGATCTTGCGCAACGTGGAACAGGTCATGTCCACTGCGCTGACACCATTCTGTTATGTCATCTAGCCATTCTCTGCATGGACGTCCCCTCCGAGATTTTCCGTCCATTTTGCCAAATAGTAGGTGTTTTACTAGTCTACGATCGTCCATTCTGCAGATGTGGCCAAATAATCTTAGTTTCCTCTTCTTGATGATGTCTATTATGGTCTCTGCCTTTGATATCTTTTTCCTGATATCTTCGTTTCGTACCATATCTTGCCAATTAATTTTTAGAATCCGTCGGTAACATTTCATTTCGAATGACAACAGTTTTTTCCTGTCTGCTTCTTTTAGAGTCCATGTCTCTGACGCGTATAATAGGACGCTGAACACACATGTAGTTAAGATTTTAAGTTTGTTTTCCAGATTCAGTTTCTTACTATTCCATATGTGTTTCAAAGAAGCCATTGCACCTGTCGCTTTTCCTATTCTCCTTTTTATTTCCTCTGAACAGTTATTATCCCATGTCAGCATACTTCCTAGGTATTCAAATTTTTGCACGTTTTCTATGGTGTTTCCTGCTACTTGGATGCTATTATCAATATTCCTGTCTCCAAATACCATGGTTTTGGTTTTATTTATATTTAACGTCAGTCCAGCTTGTTCAGCAGCTGTTTTAGTTAGCTCTATTTGGCGTTGAAGTGAGCTAACATCTTCATCGATAAGGTCAATATCGTCGGCGAATCTCAGATTATTTATTAATATCCCGCTGATATTGACCCCGCAGGTGTTCTGTCTCACCTGGTCCATTATTCGCTCGAGATAAGCGATGAAGAGGAGTGGTGACAGAGGGTCGCCTTGTCTAGTTCCTACATCTGTTCGAAACCACTCTCCATTATCTTTGCCAATTCGAACTGCTGACTGTGACTTTTCGTAGATCTTCTGTAGCAAGGTGACCATCTTTGTGCCGACACCATAGGATTTTAGCATAGCCCAGATAATTTTATGTTTGATCGTATCGAATGCTTTTTGAAAATCTATAAAGCAGTTATATATTTTTCTGCCCTGTCTTTTCGCCTTTTCAGCCAATAGTCTAAGCGTTAGTATTTGATGTACGGTATTCCTGTCTTTTCGAAATCCTGCCTGCTCTTCTGAGAGGTACGGATCCAGATGGCTTTTTAATCTATTTAGCAGTACTATTAGGAGTACTTTTCCTGTATGATTAATAAGAGAGATCGTTCGGTAGTTTGAGCAATTACTAAGGTCACCTTTCTTTGGTATAGGTACCAATATAGATTTGCCCCATTCTTCTGGAATCGTACCCTCATGCCATGCTTTGTTACAGAGTTTGTGGATTTGTCGTGCTAGCAATTCGCCCCCAGCTTGTAGCATTTCCGCTGTTATGCCGTCTGATCCTGGACTTTTATTTCTTTTCAATGAATTTATTGCTGCTTGTACCTCTGAGTACAAGATATCTTGAGAATCTTCGATTTCGGGAGGTGCAATGTCTTCAAGCTCTTTTACCATCCCATCTCCGCCTCCAGGATCTTTATACAGACTGCTGCAGTACTGTGTCCACCTTCGTTTTATGTCGTCATTTGTCTGTAACATTGTTCCCTCTTGATTTCGTATGGCATTTAATCGAGGTACAAATTCTTTTCTTAACATTTTTATGAGGCCATATGCTTCTCGTGTATTTCCAACTTTTAGACCTTTTTCAGCTTGCTCGCACTGGTCTTGTATCCAATGCTCTTTGTCCTGTCTTGCCGATCTCTTCACTTTCCTACATAAGCCTTTATATTGTTTTGTATATTCTAAGGAAACGTCTTTTAGTAGTTTTAGTCTACGTTTTTCGTCAGCTAGTTTTAGTGTATCCTCTGAAATCCAGGGTTTTTTGGCTATTCTTTTTGCGGGCACAGTTGCCTGTACCGTGGTTTTGATAGCCTGCTCTATCTTTGTGGCATGTTCTTCCAGACTACATGTTGGCTCTATCTCTTTAATCTGTTTCGTTAGAGCGGCACTGTATGATTGCTTTATTTTCTCATCTCTCAATCGGTTCACGTCAACTCTGCAGCACTTCTGTGATTTGTTGTGTAGTTTCTTAAGTTTCAAGTTAATATTGCACAACACCAATGAATGATCTGAGCTTATGTCTGCACTCTGAAACGTTCGACAGTTGGTGACCGAAGTCTTCCATCTTTGCTGGATGAGAATTAAGTCAATCATATTCTTGTGAATACCATCTGGTGATGCCCAAGTCCACTTTCGATTTGGTTTATGTTCAAATCTTGTATTACATATGTAGAGATTGTGCACTATAGCAAATTCTAGAAGGCGTTCTCCGCGTTCGTTTCTATCGCCATAACCATATTTCCCCATCACGGATTTCCAATCTGTATTATCACAACCAATTTTTGCGTTCCAATCTCCTGTCAAAATTAGTATATCCTTTTTATGTGTTTTTGCTAATGCTTCCTCAATATCGTTATAGAATGCTTCAATATCTTCTTCTGAAGATGAAGAGGTTGGTGCATATACGTGTATCACTGAAATTTTAAATGGTGCTGCATCAAATCGTGCCGAAATGATTCGTGAGCTAATTGGATTGTATCCTATTAATGCCTTTTTAGCTTGTGCGCTTAGTAAGAGCCCCACACCCCTCGTATGTGAGCGTTCTTCTCCTGACCAGATGAAATCTCCCCTCGATGTTTCACCTTTTCCTGTCCATCGCACTTCGGAAATACCGACTATGTCGTATCTGAAACGTTTCATTTCGTTTCTAAGTAGTTCTAGCTTGCCAGCAGTCCATAGTGTCTGCACATTCCATGTTCCCACTGTCAGAGTATTTTTGGCAAGTTTTAGTTTTTCTGTGTTTTTTGTCGTATATGAATTCTTTCCAGTCGCCAATTTTTCGACTCTGCCCTGGTCACTCGACAGAGGACGCGGACCTTGTTTTCCCGGGCGCCGTCCGAGCCGGTATGGTTTCGTGTTGAAGTCGTTCATGGTTGGTTTCTGTCGTCTTGTTCTTTTTACAGACGGCGGTATCTGCACCCCTTCCGTCAAACGCTCCTCCTTTATCCGGACTTGCGACCGGCACAGAAGCCGCTGGATTGCAGCCTCTATGGTGGAGTTAGGTTATTGATACCTTGATAAAAATTTATTCTAGATAGTTTTCTTAGACCCAAATGTTTTTACTAACAAACTTAATGTGTAACGTAGAGTATAGGATAAAATGCAGCTTGATGACTAATAAAAATTTCGCAGATTTCACGGAACTGCACATAGTTCATTAGCTAATTGACAGATCAAGTTAGAACACCTATGGTCATGAAAACATGTCGAGCACCGCTGATTGAAAAGCTAGAGAGTGGGGAAGGAGCGAGTCAGAGTAAACAAAGTTCAAGAAATGAGGCCTATGAAGCATGAAATTTCTTGCGCCACACATTTTTCTTAAATACCATACTGATTATCGTGACACTCATCAAGCTTCAAGTTAAGTTGTTTTATTGTCAGCATGATTTCTAATCAATACTAATCTAAGTTTCATTCAAAAACTTAATGAAAGAGTATTAAAATTCAGTATACTACCTTAGCAAGATAATAGTTTACCTTCGACTTCATGATTTTCTGAGAAAAATAGAAGTTGAGAGATGACATTTTCTATGTGCATCTATTCTATGAGAAAGAAAGTTAACAAATCCCGACGCATTTTATGAAGAATCAGTTTGTTATCGATGATATCCCTTTTATTAAGGATGTGAGGATTTATTAACGTTCATCGTGGCATTTGATTTCTTTAATCTGTAGTTAGTGTTCATGGTACTCTATAATATTATTATAGTATTTTAATATAATATTTAATCAACTTCTGACATCAGAAATCTATCTGTGATTCCATTTCCTAGTTCTTAAAAACAGCCACACAAGATTGTTTCGATTTCAGAAGTTTTTGATAGGATTCAATATGATTGAACTGATGAATTGATTCTTTTGGGACACTATTTATACAAGAATTCTTCGTATAAAAAAAATATTTGTATCTGAAAAAAAAAGTAGAATTAGCCGTTTTGCGTGAAAAAATTTTCTAAAAGATAGTTAAAACTATTCAAAATCTTTTTTGTAACATCATCTTATATTCAAAGATGAAAATGTTATTAAAGTAAAGAAAAGAATTTTTCACAAACATCAGTAATATTGTTATTAATTTTTTCGGCTGATTTTTTGCATTTGAATGTGAGAGCCAATAAAAAAAACATTGACTTTTATTAGATACTACTTCTCTTAAAAAATATGTAAGAACTTTCATGTTTTAATTAATTAGCTATTATGAAATTATCAAGGTAGATTCAAAGATACATTTAATAAATGATAGAATATTTACTCTCTCTTATAAAAAAAACTACAGGAAATCCAAAATAATAAATATATGATAGATTCTTTTTCTATGTTATTTCAAATTTTTTATTGATTAGATTTTATTCCACGATTACTGTGATCATTTTCATCTAAGTTTTTTTCATTTTACAGATGCCTCAACAAGTACGACAATTACTACAGTTCGAAGTGTGACGAGCACTTCATCTATAACAACTAGTCGTGTAACAAGTACCACAACTTCTATAACTAATGGAACTACAACTACAGCGTCAACAGTCACTCGTGTCACCACAACAACAAGAACAACAACCACTGATACAACTAACAATATGACCACAAGTAAGATGACATTATGACATTCAGTTTATTAATAATTATGCCTATTCATAGTCAATCTTTTCTTTTTTTACTAAAGACTTGTGCATCAGAACTTTTTTTTTCAATCATACACACAAATATTTGAGATGTCTAGTTATATACATAAGAATTCTGACATGATCAATCTCTCAGAAATCAGTACTAAAAAAAGAACCTATTACATATTTGTTCTGTATTGTAATTCGTTGTCATCTTTTTTGTCTAGAAACATAAAATTGAAGAACATTGTGCATAATTTTCAGTTGATCCCTATTGGATCAGTATAATTTATGTTTCTGTCACATTATGTCCATCATAAAATGATAAACAATAAATATCGTATGTATGTTGCCATAATAAAATATAGAAATTTCATTGTGAACAAAAGTCGGAGGCAAATATATGATGATGCTTACTAGTCTTAATCTGATCTATGCGTAATTACTAAGAATAATTGATCTTCATAGAATGTGTTTGATCTTGCATTGTCCCGTAACTATATTTTTGTTTTGAATGCTTATTTCAGTGTCAAAAAGTATATCAACAGATGAATTTGATGACTACTTACAATATAGATTAAATAAAAGTCATTTTGAATATTTCTATCAAACAGTTATAAAATTGAAATAGCTAATTTTTCTAAAGAAGAGGTTTTTCAAAAGTACGTACAAGACGGTTTATAATCTAAATTCCAATTAAAATGCTGAAACATGTGATGTAGCAGAATGAAAACTAATGTTTATCTACAAGTTTACAATTAAAATGTCAGAACTCTTATCTAAATTATTTTTTTAATTCAAATCCCATTCTTTTGAATGATATTTGCATTGTCTTGATCTTCAGTCTAGTTATTTGCTTTGTCATAAAGAAATAGAAACAATGAAGAAAACGCGGTGACCAAAAACATAGCTTATTATGGTATAGATTATTATCGCTTACTGAAATACGTAATCCAAGATCTTTTGTTTTCATTATTAACTTTCATAATATAAACTTTGAACACTTTCTGTTTTCTTTATTAGCCACTTTGTTGGTGATGGTGTCGCAATATTCATCAGTCCTGTCCACTAATAGTCAAGTATATTGTCGTATAACTTTTTGTTCGCTTTCGAATACTTTTTATGAAGCCATTCAAATCGATGTATTTACCACTGGAATTTATACTATTGCGGCTACTAGTACCATGGATACATATGGCTATATATACAATAACAGTTTTAATCCAACTTCTGTAAATCAAAATTTACTATCATCAAATGACGATGATGGAGACAATTCATAGTTCAAATTCACAATCACATTGCAAGCTACGATAAGGTATACTTTGGTAGCAACAACTTATTATGCAAATAAAGTAGGACAATTCTCAATTATTGCAAATGGTCCGAATATTCTTAATATGTTTCGATTAAATATATCAGGTAAGAAATTGAGTTCTATAAACATAATTTTTGAGTTAAATGAGTTAGTCACTGATGAAAGAATATAATGAATTATATAGAACATTAAATGTTCTGTCATCAAAATAATTCAATAAGACTATAATGAAAATATTCTTAAGAATATCTTCCAACATAATGAAGTTTACCATTAGTCATGATGAATAAATTTTTAGAAGTAACAGTTTATTTCACTTCTTTAATATACGTATTCTGTTCCTTGCTCACAATCTATAATATTGAATTTCTCATTTAATATATTACGTTGAGCACTAAATTACATATAGCAAGATTGTTTGTATGTTTGAAAATTCTTTGTTAGAAATAATTGATCTTTTATGAATTATATTAATAATGACATTTTATGTCTAAAGCTTTTGAATTTGTCAATAATACGAAATAAAAATATTCTACTTGAGTTGTGGCTTTGTTTTTATATTAAAGTGAAGTTATTCATATTATCTACACAGTAATAGTAATATAAGTAACAATCTACTTAAATCGGTACACTTAGATTAAAATTATACTTTTCTATTTATCTGATTTCTTTAATTAATTGAATGATTAATATGTGAAAATGTGTTAAAAATCATAATGTAGAAAAGAATATTTTTAGAAACAAAGGTAAAAAGATATAACTTGTTTTACTAGAAAAATAAAGGCATTTAGAATAATAGGATGCAAAAAAAATTGAGAAACTACTTGATTCAAATGTTATTTTACTCGAAATGAATAAAACATACATTGACTTAATTTAATTTATATTTGAATAGAATTTTGTCTATAGTTTTCATTTTCTCTTCAATATATTGATTAAATCAGTTAGAATAGTATTTAACGGAAAAACATATATAAAGAAAATCGAAATGTTGTTTTTAAACTTAGTTGTCTATTTGAATTCTAAATACTCATTCTATTTGATTATTTCCGAATAGTTGATACATCTTCAACTGGTATGTTCTCACAATACTCATCAGCCTTCACCATGAACAGTTCCTCATATTGTCGAGGAGAAAGTTCATGTTTGGTATCAAAATATTATTATCAAGCTATTCAAATCAATGTACTTATATTTGGTAATTACAAAATCGGGACTGTTAGTTTCATGGATACACTTGGATATTTATACAATAATAGTTTCAATCCTAGTTTTCCACAAAGAAATATTCTGTTGTACGATGATGATCATGGTGGTAATGGGCAATTCTTTCTTGAAATTATGTTGAACAGTATCATGAGGTATATTTTGGTGATAACACCATACCGCTAAAATGTAACAGGAGCATTCTCAATCAATACAGTTGGTTCAGGATCTGTTACTTTCACTGTTGGATAAAAACAGTACCATTTATGACTGGATACTATAAATTTAACTTTGAATTGCTCAACTTCTCTTATAATTAAATGAAAAATGCTTTTGCTTTTTGCTTATAAATCTTTTTTCAAGAAACTTTTTACTATATTCATTTCATCTTCATTAAGAATCTTAAGATTTTTGTTCTAATTATGCTTTGTTAAAAAATCATCCTTTTCCGATTTATTCACATTGCTTTTTTTGTATGCTTTGATTTATCTAATTCGCTTTTAATATTCACATTTTATTTGCTTTCTGTTTTAAATAAATGCTAAAGAAAATGATATTTTTATTTTTATTTCAATATTTGATAACAAAACGGTAAAAAAAAATATAACTCTATATAATAAACAAATCAGAAAATGTTTCTTTTTTTTATAAGGAAATGTAACATAATTAAAAATGTTTTTTACTTTTTTTAATATTGCTGAAAATATCAACAAGATGTATAGGAAAAAAATTTTTAATTTAGTAGACAGAACTATACGTTAAAAATTTAATATTCTCTTTTAGGTCAGAAATGCAAAATGATTAATAAAACAAAGACAAAATATTTTTTTCACTTAAAAAACTTATTACTCAGGACAATTCAAAAGTAGTGATGCCATTATCAGATTATTTTATAGAAAAATTGGAAAATTTTTTTTTTCTGTAAAGATAGAGCGTCTTTCATTCTCTTATCACTTACTAAGTTCTATTGAACAAACAAAATAAACAATTACAAGATGCAACATGAAGAGTGAATTCGTCTTTTAGCAAAACACAATTCCGCTTTCACAATGTCGAAATTTGATCCCTCAGAGTTTTATCCATTTTGAAAATAAAAAATGCAATTAGAAAACAAGCGGTCCTTTCTAAATTGTATTCACCTTTCATGCCGCATCTTGTGTCTGAATATTTTCTTTTTATTGAACCTATTAAATGATTATAAAATGAAACTAGTTTTCAACAATTTCAAACCTTCTATAAAGAAATTTGATAATAGCATCATTATTTTTGGATTGTCTTAAGTAGAAAAACTTCTTAATTTCTGAACTATGTTCAATACTATTCAATGATGACTATGAAAATTACCATTATTGTTAAAGATATACAATTTTATTCTAATTTTTTTTCTTACGATGGTAAAGATAATAGAAATTCTTTTTTTTGTCACGTTAGAATGATCATTTCTTTTTCTCTTCGTTTTAGTAGCGTCAGAAAAAATAATTATAATTATATTAAAATTTTTTTAGTTTATCCATGGTTCTCCACCACATTTAGTTTTAATTAGAGGTTTTATTCTAATAGAATGTAGATTGTGTTTTGTTTATTACATTATGAAAGTGTATTTTTAATAATATATTTGAGTGATAAAGGCAGAAAGTTAGATGTAGTAAGGGTCCATATATCAAAATTTTGTCGCATTTTCTCATCGTTTTCTTTCGTATTTTGTTCAAATTTTTAAGATGAATACATTATTTTCTAGTTGCTGCTCTACTTTGTAAAGCTTACTGATCGATATAAATCGCCATAACTAAACTAATGAATAGCATACATTCAAAGCTTGAAGAGAGTGGTATTACGTATCACTAGATTGTTCGTAAGCATATGACAAAATCGTTTAGAGATAGCCAGTATTTCTGCAAGACCTATGAAGAAGTATGTTATTCCAGTAAATAGTGCTTTTAATTAAGATACATACCATTTCATATGTCATCTACCTAGGAATCTATACGACAATCTATGATTATGCTAAAAAAGGTATGAATTGATTGATAGAGAGAACAAAGTAGTTAGCGTTTTTGTTCATATAAATGTTAACAAAATTTCGACCAAATCAGCAAGTTTCGTTGACATTTTTTTCACCTACTCCAGTGTTTTAGAGGAAATTTTTGAAGACAACTCTTGGGAAAAGGCCGATGAAAACTAATATTTTATATAAAAAATTTGTCAACACTGACTTGAACAAAGAAAGTTGAGAAGTTTGGTCTAACTAGTCGTAAAATGCATACTTTTTCGAGTCTTCTATTTGTCTGAGTCTCGACGAGATATACTATCACATGGAACTTATAATATTTTTCCATATGTATGTTTTGAAGACAGTCAAGTAGACAAAAATTTTTTCAAAGTGAATTTTCTCAGAAAGGAGAAGTGCTTTAGCAATCAATTTAGAAGAGTTTTAGTCTTAACATTTTTGCCAGTGAAGAACATCATGCTCAAGATATCTGTTAAGGAATGAAGTTTCTATTTTTTCTTTATTACATGCAGTTACATTTCTTCCGAGACTACCATTATAATAATTCACAGTAACAACTTAAAGTACTTCGTCGTTTTTCAATCAAATATTTACAGAGAGACCATTACATTTCTGTAAATACTCTCTCAGTGGTGACATCACCAATTGATATATGAAAATTGATGGATCTTCAGATTTTGTAATAAACTTTGAAGAAAGTTGTAAAATTTTGTAGTTTTGATATACATTTTGAATTTTTATTCTTTTTTATTATAACAGAAATTTTTGATCTTATACGATCATTATCGACTATACCACTACCAGTTTGCCTAGGTGTTACAAGACACAACACAAAAATATAAAATTAACTAGACAACGTAAACAAATTTTATGATTATAACAACATTAACATTTAACATCAATATTATTTACATCATTATCCGGTGTCTTCCATTATTTGAATGCTGTTGATCAAATCCAATAACATGTACCTATATGAATTACTCAAGAATAAAAACTATACAAAATCTAGTATTTCTTCAAAGTTTATTACAAAATCTCAAGATTCATTGATTTTCATTATTATACAAAAGTAGTTCATACTATCTTGAGTGGTATATTACAGGTATATTGGTATTGGATTTGATCAACAGCATTCAAATAATGGAAGACACCGGATAATGATGTAAATAATATTGATATTAAATGTTAATGTTGTTATAATTATAAAATTTGTTTACGTTGTCTAGTTAATTTTATATTTTTGTGTTGTGTCTTGTAACACCTAGGCAAACTGGTAGTGGTATAGTCGATAATGATCGTATAAGATCAAAAATTTCTGTTATAATAAAAAAGAATAAAAAAATCAAAATGTATATCAAAACTACAAAATTTTACAATTTCTTCAAAATCACCGATTGGGGCTTCAATGTGGTGCTGCATATCCTACACATCATCTCTCGCGTTCGATAACTCTACTTTTTAGACATTATTCCGTATCTATTGGTTTTCTTTTACTTTTACGAATTGACATTATAACAATAGGAAAATTCAGTTCTTGATGATATTCGAGACATTTTGGCAAGATCTGATAAATCTTTATGGATCTCAGAAAAAATTTATCATAGAATACCCAAGATCAGTAGAACTTATAGAGTTCACAAAATTCATTATGATCCGATATTCTAAAACATGAGTTTTTTTTTATTAATAACTGTGGAGTGCATCTCATTAGTCAGATGGTTGTATCAATTCGGTTTTGAATTCGAATTGTTACTCTTGTTTTAGAGAAGTTTTTTTTTCGTCACGATGCGCGCATTTTTGAAACTTGCTGCAGCATTTACATTGTTCGGTATAGTAGCAATAGCTGTTGGTATTTTCGTCGGTGTTTATCTTCGACAAAAGAAGAGTAATGTACCATTATCAAGTAGGATCATCTTTACAATTTTTTTTGTTTATTGAAGTTTATTTATTTCTTAGACGAAATAACAACAGAAGCAAGTATCTCAAACACTTCAACAGCAAGAAACGGTAAATCTAAAATTTGTACAAAACAAATAGAACATTATTTCTACTATTCTTCCATGATACTACTATAGAGATGCAGATATTCGTGTATTTCTTTGGTTAAGGTGGACTTTATTTTTAACATATTGGACACGATGTAGCCCACCGGTGGGCCACGCTCTATTTTATCGAGAAACTGTATAGAAAAGCACATTGTTTTGTCTTTTTCTTAGATAGGATATTAAACATAATGTGTCATGTGTTCTGTCTTCCGTATTCTTTTCTGAGTCTTTTATTCCACAGCATGATGTTTCTTATTACAATAATCAAAACAAAAATAAAATTATCACAGTGAGAACAGAAGGTTTTACTTTCGTTGCCCACATATAACTTGTTTCTCTTGACTATTGTGTCCTACCATTCATATAGCAGCCAGTAAAACGTCTGGAGATATAACGCATAGATTCTACTTTTTCTTGGAGTTTGTTATCAGCGAACTTACGGCTCAAAGTGGTTGCTAAGTTTTGTCTTGAACTAGGTTTTAGCTTTTCGAATGGCATTCTGTACAATAAAGATTTCACAGGACTTCCACAAAATTCTCGAATGATCATTTCGCTCTATATGATGTTACACGAGTAGAAACGGGAAAACAACATGCCAGCACAGAACAAAAAAGATCAAGGAGTGCATTTATCGAAAAGCAAATATATATAAAAATCAATCTGTAGAGCTACTCTCGAATAAAATCCAATCATGGTCAATGTGTTAAGGATGTGAGAGTTTATTAATATTCATTGCACGATGTTATTGTTTAACCTGTAGTTAGTATTTATGGTGCTCTATCATATTCTTATAGTATTTTAGTAGAAGATTTAATCAATTTCTGACATCAAGAATCTAAATATGATTCCATTCTCTAATTATCGAAAACATCCATACAAGATTATATGGAACTTCATTTTGTAATGTCATCTTATATTCAAAGATGAAAATGTTTTTAAAGTAAAGAATTTTTCACAAATATCAGTAATATAGTTATTAGTTTTTTCGGCTGATTTTTGTATTTGAATATGGCAGCGAATGAAAAAAAACATTCAATTTTATTAGATACTACTTCATAACTATAGTTTTAATTCATTAGCTATTATGAAATTATGGATGTAGATTCAAAGATACATTTAATAAATGATAGAATATCTATTCTCTCATGTCGGAAAAGAACAAGAAATCCACAATAAAATGTATGATTGGTTCTTTTTCTATGTTATTTGAAATTTTAATTGATTATGTTTTATTCCATGAGCACTGTGAACATTTTCATATATTTTTCTTTCATTTTACAGATGCCTCAACAAGCACGACGATTACTACAGTCCGAAGTATGACGAACACTTCATCTATAACAACTAGTCGTATAACAAGTACTACAACTGTAACAACCGTTGGTATCACAACTACAAGATCAACAACTGCAGGTGTATCAAGTATCACAGCTTCTGTAACTAATGGGGTTACAACTACAGGGTCAACAGTATCCGGTATCACCACAACAACAAGATTAACAACTACTCGTGTTACAACAACAAGAACGACAACCACTCGTACCACTAACAATATGACCACAAGTAAGATAATATTCTGACATTTAGTTTGTTAATAATTATGCCTATTAATAGTAAATATTTTTTCACTAAAGGCTTGTCACAATATGAGTTTTGTTTTTAATATATATACACAAATATTTGGGATCTCTATTTACAAACATAGAAATTTACGACAAAGTTAACCTCTCAGAAATGAGAACTAGAAAAATAAGCTTTATGTACTTGTTTTGCATTGAAAATTCTTCTCATGTTTTTGTCTGGAAAAATTAAATTGATGAGGATTGTATAGTTATCAGTTGATTACTACTGTATCAGTATAGTTTATGTTTCTATCACATTATGTCTACTGTAAGTGAGAAACAATGAATATTTGACATGCATTGACATAATTTTCTATACAACATGCAAAATACTTAATCATTCAATATATGTTTGTTCTCTCAAATCTAAAGAAACAATAGATATTGAGATCCGATTATTCATAATTGTTTTTATTTATGTATATTCTATTTTCAAATTTAGGTCACTTATATTTAATTCATAGTGGTTGAATCGAAGAAAACCGACATAGTCCGATATCCTGAAACATATGAGCTGTTTCATCTCTAACATAAACTAGAGACAAACATATCATAATATTTGCTAATCTTAATTTGATCTTTGCATAATTAGTAAGGATAACGATTGTGCATAGAATTTATTTGATTTAACATTATTCTATAACTATATTGTTTGATTTCAATGCTCGTTTCATGGTGTCGAAAAGTATATCATCAGACGACTATAATAGTTACTGATAACATAGATCTAATTGAAATATCGGAATATCTTATATCATAGAATAAAAACTAATATTTATCTACTGATTCGCAATAAAATCTTCAGAGTTCTTGCTAAACTTTTTTTCTAATTCAGATACTATTCTGATGAATGATATGTGAATTACCTTGATCTTTAGTCTAGTGATATGTACTGTCACAAAGAAATAGAAACAAACTTATTAAAGATACATTCTCATAATTTAAACTTTGAATACTTTCTCTTTTCTTTAATAGCCACTTTGTTCACGAGAACATCGCAATATTCATCAGCCTTGTCCATTGATAGTGAAATATATTGTCGTACAACATCGTGTACAAGTCCAGATACCTACTATGAAGCCATTCAAATCGATGTATTTACTACTGGAATTTATACTATAGTGTGTAATAGTAGCATGGATACATATGGCTATATATACAATAACAGTTTCAATCCAACTTCTGTAAATCAAAATTTAGAATCAGAAAATGATGATGGTGGAGACAATTCACAGTTCAAATTCACAATCACATTGCAAGCGACGATAAGGTATATTTTGGTAGCAACAACTTATTATGCAAATAGAGTAGGACAATTCTCAATTATTGCAACTGGTCCGGATGTTATTAATCTTTCTCGACTAAATATATTAGGTAAGAAATTGAGTTCTACGAAACTTAACTTTTGAGTTAAACGAATCAGTCATTGATAGAAGAATATAATGAATTGCATAAAACATCTAATATTCTGTTATCAAAATAGTTGAATAAGACCATATTGAAAGTGTTCTTAACAATATCTTCGATTCTATGCGTTATAGCGTTTTCCGGGAAATTCATTTTTACCACAGCTCTAAAAAAAGATATAGCGGACCCAAGGTTTCACTGGCACCCTCAGCGAGAGAGATGCCTATTATGCCTATTATGGATCATATCCCATTGGACTATTCGATGGACAAATTCAATTTCCCAAAAATTTATTTGATATCCAAAATACATACGATTTCCTGGCAAACGCTATAACGCATCATATGATATTTTCAACCATATTGATATTTATCATTAATCATGAGGAAGACATTTTTGAAAGTAATAGTTATATTTCAGTTCTTTAGTATTCATATTTTGTTCATTGCTTACAATTTATAATGTTAAACTTTTCATTGAATATATAACGTTAAGTACTAAATATGAAAAACAAATCGAATTGATTTCAACTGTATAATATGATTGGTGCAAATCGATAAGGATTTCTTTCCTTCTCACTAGTAGTTTCGTTTAATATACGAAATATCTCTTATCTATTTATTGCAAACAATAATACTAATTCAATGTAAAGATAATCACGATGATATGATTACAAATGACATTTTATTATATTGAACGAAGTTTTAGATTTGCATATAGCTAGAGTGTTTATCTCTTTAAGAATTCTTTATTAAAAATAACTGATCTCTTATGAATTATATTAATAATGATATTTTATTTCTGAAGTACTTTAATTTGTTGATAATATGAAATAAAAATATTCTACTTGAACTGTGGCTATAATTAAATTAAAATCATACTTTCCTAATTATTTGAATGATTAATATGTGGAAAATGTGATAAAAATCAAAATGTAGAGAAGAATATTTTTCGAAATAGAGGCAAAGAGATATAACTAGTTTTACCAAAAAATTCAAATAGAACTTTGTTTATGATTTTCATTTTCTCTTCAATGTATTGATTAAATCAGTTAGAACAGTTTTTAACGGGAAAGCATATAAAGAAAATCGAAATGTTCCTTCTAAACTTAGTTGTCTATCTGACTTTTAAATATTGATTCTGGTTTGATCATTTTCAATTAGTTAATACATCTGCAAATGGTGTGACATCAGAATACTTATCAGCCTTGACCATGAACAGTTCTTTATATTGTCAAGAACAAAGTCCATGCTCATCACCAACATATTATTATCAAGCTATTCAAATCAATGTATCTATATCTGGTAATTATAAAATTGGGTCTCTTAGTTCCATGGATACATATGGGTATTTATACAATAATATCTTTGATCCTAATTATCCGCAAAGAAATCGCTTGTTATACAACGATGATGGTGGTGGTAATAGTCAATTCTTGCTTGAAAGTATGTTGGAAATTATGGCAAGGTATATTGTGGTAATAACAACATACAGCTCAGGTAGAACAGGAACATTCACAATCAAAGCAGTTGGTCCAGGATCTGTTACTTTCACTGTTGGATAAAAACAGTACCATTTATGTCTAAATACTATCAATGTAACTTTGAATTGCACAACTTCTCTTATAATTAAATGAAAAATGCTTTTGCTTTTTGCTTATAAATCTTTTTTCAAGAAACTTTTTACTATATTCATTTCATCTTCATTAAGAGTCTTAAGATTTTTGTTCTAATTATGCTTTGTTAAAAAATCATCTTTTTCGATTTATTTTCATTGCTTTTTTGTATGCTTTGATTTATTTAATTCGCCTTTAATATTCACATTTTATTTGCTTTCTGTTTTAAATAAATACTTAAGAAAATGATATTTTTATTTTTATTTTCATCATCTGATATCTAGTTTTTGTTATTCTGTTTGGAAAAACGATCAAACTATATCATAATAGTGCAAAGAGAACATGAAATATGTGTTAGGAGTACATTACTATTACAAATATTGATTTGAAAAGATTCATATCATTGTTTCAAAATATAAAACAAGATAACTACATACTCTTGCAGTTCGTATTATTTTTTATACATAGGAAACTATGAAAATTTTTTCGCTCTCTTCTGAAAGCTTTTATTTGGATTGAAGTATTTTTTTATGATGCTTAGACATATTTAGGATTATGTGCCAAGGTCCAGGGAGAAAAAGCTGACTCCGGGACTCCACTCTCATCTGAAGTCGTAGAGACCATATTTTCATACAATTTGCTGTTTTCACAATCGATTATTAAAGCAAAGAGAAAATATAATGTCAGTGAAAAAACACGTAGAGTTTTGTAGAGACTGCAAAAACTATTAAGTAAGTTTTTGTCGAATGAAAAAAAGGGATTCTTTAATTACTATCGACATCTTGTATATGAGCTTTAGGGTCAGTGGTAAAATGCATAAAAAGCAAAAATATAAATATAAAAAAGATTAATTATTTGCAGATCAAGCATGAAAGAGAACAATTAGTGAATGAAAAAGCTAAGAAAGCCTCAATTCGATAATAAAAGCTGTTAGCGCAACCCTTACGGGATTAAAATGTGCAACATGATATAACTGTTTTCGCTATCGGCTACAGACTGTGACGCTACTTTTGGGTGTCAGCCGCGGTCGGTGATAGTCTTCTACTATCAAGATGTAGTCGGTAGACATGCACCAGCCCCAGTCCTGACAGGGTTCCTAGCCAAGACTGGGTGTGTACTTGTTAATAATATATTATTATATATTAGTCATATTCTTTTGTAATGGTGTACCAAATAGAGTCGTCGAATAAGAATCTCAACATTAGTCACAGGAAAACTGGATGTTCTGCTGTCATGAGTGTTCTTTATTATATTTTCAAGAATGATAATAACATTAACATCACAGTCATGTAGTAGTTTTCTTAATTATGCTCACATTTGTCTGCTCATTGTTAAGGATATACTCAGACATTTATAGTCAGTTTTGCCTATCTTTATTCTTTTTTACTAAACTAAGTTATTTATTTCTTAAACATCAAAATAATTTTTCGAAATAATGACTCGTATCTGATGAAGAAACCTCCTCTAAAATGTCATAGAATCTGTTTTAAAAAACGGCAGATCTTAAAAGTCATTTTTTAGCGACTAGAAATAACAAATAATATGGCATCCTGACTAGATAAAAATGTTTTATAAATGTCTATTGTCCATTTGAGAGTTAAATGGTCCTGGTCATTTTGTGAATGACTTTTTATAGGAGCGAGATAGAGATGCAGGATTATCACTGTTGGAAAGAGAAGATGGAAACGCATCGAATCATATATAGAAAGTTTTTTCGAAGTACCTTTCTAAAGGTTATAATTGAATGTTTTTAACGAATTCTTTTTTTTTTCTTCCACGTTAAAAAAGGAGATTTTTCTATCAATGCCCGACAAAAACTTAAATTTTTCGATTAGTTTGGCGGAAAAATGAGACGATAAATTGTGTTTCTGATGATTTCAATATTTTATCAGTATTAATTAGAAATGGAATCATGACACGGCTTTGCACTTCTGAGTTTGGCGATTCTCATGCACTGTAGAAAATCAATAAATTAACCTTTTCACGGCGATTCAGTTTTCCGAGAAAAATAGCTTCAATATATTAATTTTCATGTGTGTTCACGCTCGATAAATGCGTTCATGGATATTTTCAGTATGTACAACTATTTGTTTTTCTTTCCGTTGTTTGTATCATTGCATGGTAGATTTTTTTTTCACATCGAATTGATTAAGTACTCAAGTCTGTCTTTTTCTGTGTTACACATATTGTAAAGTAAGCATGAAATAGAGATTGAAATTTTAATTATTTCTTTTACACTCTTTTCATTCGCATGAAGGATAAAGATGTGGATCGATAAGGGAAAACAAGGTATAGATTTATTTTATCAGTTATCAACATATTATGTATGCGTCAGATAGTCCATAAAGTGATATCAAAATAGGTGGCGTTCACGTTGAATATTTAGAATGTCAATAGTGAATGCTTTTTGGATTTACAAAGAAAGTTCTGACATAAGTCGTATGACAATGCTACAGTTTCGTGAAAGTCTTGGGCGATCCTTACTTCTTGATAAACAATGCGAAAGCAAAAAAAAGTAAAAAGATTCTGTTCAGTTTGTGACAAATTTTTATTGTCTTGGTTGCTTCAACGAGGAGCATCATACTAAAAAGGTTATAAAAGACAAAAAAAACCAATGCGAAACACATCAGAGAAATGAAAAAGAACTTGAGCAATTATTCTGTTTGCCATGAATAAGGATCACCTATGTAATGATGCAAACAAAAAAATTGATAATATATATTTAAAAGACTAACCAGTGTATCTCTTGGAGGACAGTTATACACGAATGTGGTAAATGTTTCAATTGATTGGTAAAAGCATTTATTTTTTGACCGACAACATGAACTTTTGCAATTTTCCATTTTGTAGAAACTAAATTTATTAATAATAAAAATTGTTTTGAATAAAAGGAATTCATCAAATGTCAATATACACAAAATATTTTAACCATTTTTGTATTGATAAAAATCTAGTTTATAATTTTTCACAAGAATACAAATATTCATTCATAATATTTAACATAAATTTCTATAAATTTATCATAATAAATAAAGAAATTCGTACTCTATTTAGTTATATTTTATACAGTTCATCATATAATCGAAAATCGACAAGGTTAATATGTTTTAAAACTAAATTCATTTCTTACTGTCTATTTATTTATTCATATCTGTAAGCGCAAATATTTGTAATTGTTCATTGTCACACACAGAACAATGATTTAATGGATGTGATACAAAAATTTTAGATTTTGTCATCAAATTATTCAATTCTTATTTTTTATCGTAATCTATTGATGATCATACAAATCCATTTAATACAAAAATTGATCACATTTTATTTTTCGTTGAAGAATATAAACAAATGGATAGAAAGCCAAAGATAAAAAAAAAGAAGCTAATTGATCATATAGATTTTTATTAGTGCAAGAATAAGAAGTAAATAAAAAAGAAAAAAGTACTATTTAACACCTGAGCTAGATTAAATTAACAAATTAATCATTTTTTTTTTGATTCATAAATAAAAATTCTTGCAGTATGATCAAGAAAATTATCAATAATTAATCGATTATTTTCAACTAGATATTCTTTATTATCATTGAGCCATTCATACCATTTTCCATTTAATGGTACGTTAAAAATTTCATATGTTTCATATGTTGTCTCTTTTGACCAATTACAAATAGTAATAACATGATTTTTTTCATCAGATGATTCATTTGTCCATCGATACCATCCCATTATTTTATCATTGATATGTTCAAAAAAAAATTCAATATTTGATGATATTAATGCTGAATTAGCTTGACGTAAATGAATTATATCTCGACAATATTGAAGTTGTTCTTTATTAATATAATTTGAACAATCTTCTCTATCATCAATTAAAGTCCAATCAAGTTTAGCAACTCCATGAGTTTTTTCTTTATATTCACCAATTTCTGCACCCATCCAAATCATCATTAAACCAAATGCAGTTGCTTTTACAGTCAATGCCATACGAACACGACGAAATGCATCTTGATCAAATATTTGACGTTCTTTACCTAAATAAGAAATATTCAATTAAAATTTTTTTTATTTATTTTAATCAAACCAAGTTCTACAAGTAATCGATCATGATCATGATTTGATTGATAATTAACAACATCAACAATATTATGATAAGTTTGTCGACGAGCATCAATAACATTTTTTAATTCTTCCCAATCAATATTATCAAAAACAATAGCTTCACGTAATTTCCAATAGAAACTATCATGCCAAAGTGAATCTACTGGACCACCATTAGAAATTACATGTTCAGGTTGTTCAGGTAAATATTCTCCAACACAAAAAAATTCTGGTGCAAAACCACTAAAAAGAAATATTTTCATCAAAATTGAAAAAAAAATGACATTATTTAACCGATTTCGTGCTTGTTCTTTTGATTTTTGAACAATTATTTTAAGAAATTCATCATAATTTATATTACCAGCAGCATCAAAACGAATGCCTAAAATTAAAATTAAAAAATTTTTTAAATTTCATATAAAAATTATTCTATACCATCAGTATGAAATTCATTTATATAATATTGAATAGATTCACCAATATATTTTCGTGCAGGCCAAACATTATATTTCGAATCATATTTTCCATAATTCCATTCCTTTTTTTTTTTTATTAAATAAAATTTATTTATTATTTAAATAAGAAAAATAAATTACATACTGGACCCCAACTATACACAGGATCTTTTGGATTATGATGATACCTAAATTTTTTTTTTTATAAATAACTATTAATATTAATAAAAAAAACTTTTTATACCAATAGTCATGATCAATTGCTGCATATGGTGATGAAACATCGCACTAAAATATGAAGAATATTTAAAAATAACTAAAATATTTAAATTTACATGATTATAAACACCATCCATTATAACTCGAATTCCATTTTTATGAAATGTATCAATCATTTCTTTTAATTCATATGTTGTACCATATGAACTTTCAACTGCAAAATAATATCGTGGTATATAACCCCATCCAACTGATCCAGGAAATTCTTTAATAGGCATTATTTCAACTAAATTATTTAAATTAAATAAAAAAATTTTTTTTATTTATTAACATGAACTTACCAGCTGTGATACCTAATTGAACAAAATAATCCATTCTTTCAGTTACATCTTTAAATTTAGCAAAAAAATCTCCAATATGAATTTCATAAATAATTAATTTTTCATTTGAAACTAATGGAACTGCATTATCATATTTCCATTCATATTCATCAGTAATACGTTTACCTTATCAAAAAAAAAACAATTGAATAAATATCAATTAGATGAAGCATTTTATTTTTGTTTACCATTTTTTAATTTAAGTATTCCAACCGATTTATGTGCATCGTCAGAACCACGTTCATCAACTTCAGTAGCATATGGATCAACAAATGTATACCAAATTTCAGTGAATGTTGCTTCTTCATCTCCAACTCTATCAACTAACTGTTCATTTTCATTTGATGCTAAACAAAAACCATTATGTACAAATAAAAATCTAATAAATATTCACGTTTAATTTCTCCATTTGTATAAACAGATGACGCTGGTTCAGGTTCTTTTTCAAACCATGATTTTGTAATTAGTTTATATTGATAATGATAGATTCCTATAAAAGATAAATTAAATAATGAACAAAAAAATTAAATCAATATACCATCAGCTAAATTAACTGTTGTACGCCAATATCCATCTTTTTCATTAAATTCCATTGGAATATCCATACCCTAATTAAATACAAATATATCTCTATTTTATTATTTTTAATAATTAAAAATAAAGTGAGCTTGAAAGTTCAAGCTCACTTATGCGAACCGTTTATGATAACATACAAACATGCGTGCATTGGCATTTTTTAATCGAAGACCAGCTTGTTTATTGTATGGTGCAAAAAGTTCGAATGTATATGGAGCCATTAAAAGATTTTTATACTACAAAAAAAAATATATCATAATAATCCGAATACTGTAGAATTAAATAACGAACAAATCCTTTATATATGTATAGGTTATTACGTCCAGTTTTGTCGTTCGGTTGATAAAAGTGCGGTGAAAGACTATTATATAAATGAACTGAAAAGAGAAGAATACTATAAGTTATAGTACAATATTTTTCTCGTCTTATTCTTTTATATGCAGAACGATTGAGGGCAAATTTTTTCTTACATCAAGCATCAAAACTAGACAAGGAAAGAAAAAATGTTTTATTTATGATGTTGATAGAAAAAAAAACCTCATGTATAGAACATAAGAGAATGAAAATATATTTCTCTAGTTCATTTAACATTAGTACACTCTCAATCATCAAAATATAGATAAATAATTTTGAATTGAAAATATTACCTTATATTTTTTTCTTGTTACAATAGTTAACTGTGTTAAAAATAATATACGAATGTTATTTATAATTCACATATGATTTATTGTGGCAAACATATGTCTATTTTATACTGTAAGCAAGAGAAAAGAAGAAGTCGAATGACATTAATGTTAACCAATAGAATTTGTTTAAGGTCATTAAGTGCAAATGCTATATTGTGTGGCGTTGTTATTAAAATAGCAGATGTATAGGAAAAAACAACACGTGTATGTAACACGTGAAATATATCAGTGCATTTTACTGGGATATTTTATACAAGATGAAATATTTTCAAAATTTATCTCGTAGTTATCACTATCAATAGTATTTATAGATGCGTCAATCCTTTTATTTGTATTAAAAGTGTATGTATCAAGTTCGGTTAGAACGTCTACTGATCAATCCTTGTAATACGGTTCACTTGCCATACAATCTTCATAATAGAAAAAGAGAATTAATATAATTATACTTTTTATCAATTGTGAAAAGGAAAATAAAAAATTTTTTATTATATAATTAGGATATTTATACAGATTGTGTAAATAAATATGGAAGACAGAATATAGTGAAATAAGTAATGCTATTATTAGATTATCACGTGTTGAACAGAATAAATCCAGACAGAATCGAAAGAAAAAAAAAATTTCTCCAGCTTTATTTTCATGTATATAACTAATTCATCATCAGTTAGACAAGAAAAAAAAAATAAGAATAAATTACGAACATATTTTTGAAGAAATAGATTTGATCTTTCATTCATTGTGTACAATATTCCAACAAAATTGCATTAAAAATAATTAATATTTAAACATTAATATTTTCTTTTTAAGTATGATCAATAATAGTTGAATTATAGTGTGTAATTTAAATGATGAAGAATCTCTTTTAGTACTTATTGTTGAAATTGATACAAATATTATTCGATTATCTTGTTTTGATAGAGAACTTGAATTATCATTTGAAAATTTTGTTGAAATAACAATAGAAAGAGAACTATTTTTATTTAATAATGGTTTCTAAATATTCGAATTAATCGATATTTTCGTATACAAGGCTTGGAGAAATTTTTATTTTTTTATGAACAGATAGAACGTTTTTCACTCTATTTTTCTATGTTATTTGATTATTATTCAATTAATTGAATAATAAAAAACTTTCGCTAAGAACTGTTTCTTATTGAAAACTAGCTGGTATCATTAGATTATAATAGATACGACATTTTTGCATTTTATTTCATCATCACTTAATACATTATATTAAGAAAACAAAATATACAAGCATAAGATGTAGTGTGAAAAGCTCTACAGTTTATAAAGGATCGTTTATTTTATAGTTCTAATTTTTAGTTTTCAAAATGCGTAAATCTCTAAGTGACCAAATCTCGACATTGCGAAAGTGAGATTTTTTTTCATCTCATATTTTTATAATTGTTCTTTGTGAATTGTAGAGCTTTTCGCACTGTAACTTTTTGTATATTTTGTTGTTTTTAATACCATGTATTAAATGATAATAAAGTGAAATGTAAAAATGTTGCATGTATTATAATCTGATGATACCAGCTAGTTTTCAACAAAAATAGATCTTATCGTTCTATTTTATTCTTATTCAATTAGTTGAATAGTGATCACATAGCATAGAAAAATAGACCAAAGGACGCTTTATCTGTTCATGAAAAAGAAAATTCTTTTCAAGCCTTCTATACGAAAATAAAATCTCTGAGCCACTAGTTTTGATATGACCTAAGTAATTTATAATTTTTTATTAAGATTTCTCAGATACTTTGAGTTATATACTTCGACAGACATTTCACAAAACAAATACATCAATCGCCATTGAACTAAATTTGTGACCTCAAATTATATAATTGTCATTCAAATTAGCAAAAAATTTTTAAAAATTTTGAACGATGCGAGAGGTTTATAAATTTGTATAATTTATTTTTTTTTGTGAAATGCATTGATGTGTTCTTTTCATATAATCCGTTATGTAAACAAAAAATAAAGTACCTTGTTGAGGTTTTCTCTGTAAAATTACTGATATAGGTACCCACACAAGTACCCACTCAGTAAATCTACTGATATGGGTACCCAAGAAAGTATCTATGCTAGTTAATTTATAAAAGACTTTTCGAGTACCTGTGCAGAGTATCCTGCTGGAGCTACCTCAGTATACGGGTACCCTGCACTCAGTACATTCACTAGGGTAGGATATTCATTATAATAGATAACTATTATTTTTATTAAATATTTTTGCATTTATTTATTTAGGCCTTACGATTGTTACTATAATAGGTAAGTGTTATTTTTATTAAATATCTTTTCTTTTATTTGTCTAGGTCATAGGATTTTTATTATAATGATCAATATTATTTTTATTAATTAATATATTTATTTTATTTATTTTAGGTTATCGGATCTTCTCTATAATAGACGAATATTATTTTTAGTAATAAATTTTTTTATAGGTCATTGGACTGTTATCTGAATGAATAATATTAGTCTCATTAATAATTGATGTTGGAGCTGGTGGATGGGTGGTAATCTTTTGAGCGGCTAATGAGTGGATAGCTTTTATTATGATGATGTGTTGTTTTGTATGATGTACGAATATGGTTAAATCATATCGTAGTAGGTATTTGGGAATTTTGTTTTTAGGTCGAGTGCTTGGGGATGAAGAATAATAGAAAATATAATATATTTACCATTATAGAAATAAATGTGCCTATTTTTGGAGGTATTCATTATTGTTTAGTGCGAAGGCAAAAAAGTGTCGAAACTTTTTTTGAATCCGATTAGTTCTTGTCGGATCTTAGAGGAACCTTTCTCAGTCAAATGTTCATCGGATTTCGGGCCACTGGATTATGGTTTCAATCCGATGGAATCCTTTCGCATGAAGTTGGATTCCGACTATTTCCAACGCAATCCAACATCCAATCCGATTGGATCAGACACGATTCAGAGATCAGATTTCTTGACCTGGGAAGTTCAACATTTACTCTGGTCTTCTAGAAACATAAAAATTTTCCCTCAAATCTTCAACACAGAAAAGCTATCTGAAAAACTTTTTTAATTAAAAATTATGCACAACAGTGAAACATGATACAAGACTCTCACGAGAAAATTTTACGTTTGAATATAATAGAAGATTCAGCGTCTTGTTTTGCGAAGGAAGGGTTGGTATTTTCTGATGATTATATTACAGTGAATATAGCTTGCCATAAGTATCGAATATGCTTGATTGTTTATTAGTAAAAATAATTAAATGATAAGAATTACTGAGATAAAATCAACACTGAATGCTAAATAAACTCGCGTCTCAAACAGTATTGAAAAAAAAAACAAGAAAAAAAAGATATTAACAAGTACAGTCAAATGTAAACTGTAATTATTTTTCAAGTATATTAACCAAATGAGAAACGTAACGGGTCATTTACGGAATATTTAATTCCGCATAGAGTGAAATTTGCTCAAATGAAACTTGTTGACAGCCTGGTTGGTGGTTACTTGGAGGAAATGTAAAGGTGAAGTTTCCTTATGCTGGAATCGGAATTGTATTTTCGAAATACCCTTGAGCAGTGAATGTTTGTGGTGCATTTAGTGGACGAGAAGCTTCTCCATTACTGAAATCGACTGTCAAATTAAATAGGTTTGGTAGAATACCTAGACCTTCATTGATATTGCCAGAAAATTTAAGTTCGGTAAATGTCGCCTCTTTACAATTCGCCTGTGACAATGTCATTGATAAATAGTATCTAGCGTTGATAATTGGTATACCTGCCACTTCACATCCCGTCAGGTTTCCATTATATTCAACATGCACTGTTGTATATCCATTTGTTGCTGCCGGTAATAGTACAGAATAATTCAGCTTTACTGGTTGATCTCTACAAACAATTACGGTAGCAACAGCTGTAACAATAGATATTGAATTAAAAAAATTCAATATACATATTGTAATTACCAATATACTCCACAAACGATATAACATTTTTCTTCAATTAATCTACAAGAGAAAAGCAACATAAATATAACGTAAGTGAAGTTAGCCTAAGATTCGAGTAAAGTTAGCCAGGATTCGCCCAGGAACGATTCCAACCGATTCTAATGGAAACCAGAGTACAACTCGATGAGCTCTATCGATTGGTATGCTTGGATCCACCATATCTCGAAGTATGTGAGAAATATTTTCGAAATACCAGTTTTTCACCATACACCCACATGGATATCAAGAGTAAATTTAGCCTAAACGATTGTAGAAACACTTGTAGGCAGTTCGAACAGATTTTACGGTTTATGTCGATGAGATCTAGCAATAGGCACTCTGAAATTTGATGTATTTTTATGAGTGATTTGAAAAAGTTAAAATGGTAATGATCAGATTTGGAACAATTGCCGACCGTCGAATGACTGTATCATTGATATGTAATTTGATTTTCAGGGTTTCTGTTTTCGGAAAAAATTGTGCGTTTAATATAAAAGTAATTGTGTTTTAGATTCGAAGTTTTCTGAAATATAGTGGACTTAGTTAGTATGTTTTCGGCCTGATGCTTCTTTAATTTTCTCTCGCAACTTTAACATAGTTGATTTGATGATCGAAAAGAATTCAGGTAAGTAAAAGTAACAATTGGAGGACATTTTTTACATACTTCGAGATATGGTGAATCCGAGTATACCAATCGATAGAGCTGATCATGTTGTACTCTGGTTTCCATTGGAATCGGTTGGAATCGTTCCTGGGCGAATCCTGGCTAACTTTACTCTAGAAACCCATGTGGGTGTATGGTGAAAAACTGGTATTTCTCGAATATTTTTTACATACTTCGAGATATGGTGAATCCAATTATACCACTCGATAGAGCTGATCACGTTGTACTCTGGTTTCCATTGGAATCGGTTGGAATCGTTCCTGGACGAATTCTGGCTAAGTTTACTCGCATCTTAGGCTAACTTTACTTACGTATAAATATATGTATATAAATTTCTCTGGAAATCAATAATAGCTCGACAATAAGAATAACAAAGTATTCACTTTGTTCATTTGAATATAAATCATTTTGGTTGAATTACATTTAGATCATTTGAGATTTTATCCTCTATTATATTAATTCTAATTGTTGAATCAAACAAAATATAAATTATCAATATAAATCATTATATCTTTATGCGAATATATTTCATTAAATAACTTGAATAAATTTTTCTTCTCTTATTCTTTTTAATAACGATAGTAACATATAAAATAAAATTAATACAATAAATATTGTGCTTCTTTTTCCATAGATATGTTGAATATAAATACATGTTGTTGTTGTTATTTTATCATATTATCGTCTTCTTAGATTAATGATGAGTAGATATAATTGTTGGCTATTTATAAGATGAAATTTGTATAGATTATATATATACATCATATGATTGAAAATAAATCATTTCATATTTTCATGTTGTTTATTTATCATACTATTTTTATCTATAAAAAATTTCGATAATGTCTATTCTATATTTATTTCATCATAATTAGATATTATTAATATTGTTTATTACATGTAAATATTTCTAATTTTATCTTTCTACTGAAAAATCATTCGTCAATAAAAAAATAAATTAAGAATAGTTAATTTTTTATTAAGAAATCTTAAATATATGTTTCAGGATTCTTCCTTGTAATTCGATAAATAAATAAAAGATTTCATGGAGATATTAAACTAATATTTTAATATAAAAACTTTATAATAAATTATTCAAAAAAGGATAATATCATTCATTTTAACAGGAATATTACATAGAGATCCATGTATTTATATATATTTTGATGATTTATTCTAAACGATTGTTATTTTTATAGTACAAGAATTAAAAATAATGATTTCATCTATGTGAATTCTTATTTCGATTGATTTTTTACTAAATAACTTGTTCTATTCTCGAATATATGAAAAAGAAAGAAAGAAAGAAAGATAAAATTATTTGTGCATAAAGGTATTTTCGAGTATAACTTTGTTTATTCATTGTATCATAAAACTATCATATTATATGTATGAAAGAATAATATAAAAAACAGATGAAAAATCATACTTATTCCAGGTAGATATGTATCGTGTTGATTACATATCAATCAAATATTTTAAACACATACTGTACCATAAAATATCCAGTTTTTTTGTCAGTTAAGGCTCCCCCCCACCCAAATATACGAAAATTTTCGATCTTTTGATTTATAGCGCTTTAGATAGAGCAAAGTCTCTGCTATCGAACGCACTATGGTTTATTGGTTGTATGATAAATTTTCACGAGAAAAAAATCGATTTTTCAAAAACCTCCTAATCTAGACTTCTCAAGGTCTCTCGGAAACTTCGAAATGTAAATTTTCGTAAAATTCTTTCGATCTTTTGATTTATAGCGCTTTAGATAGAGCAAAGTCTCAGCTATCGAACGCACTATAGTTTATTAGTTTTCGGATGGGTTTTCACGACAAAACATCGGTTTTTCGGAAGTGCGTCAGAAGATAAAATTTGAATAATTCGTCACTAACTTAATGGATTTTGATAATCTTTTCGTCATTTTATAGAATATTTTCTAACGTTTTATATCATGTAATTCGATCTATAACAGTTGTCGAAATTCATCATTTGCAATTGAAACATATAAACCCACTTATTTCAAATCATGTATAAAATGATTCTAAGGATTCTTCGTTTTGATCATTTTCATTTCGTCATCGAACATTTTCCAGGATATCAACAAATGATTTTGCGCTAAAAGTTATCCTAAATAGCGCTTGACTTTGTCGAAGAATATTCGATGAATGACGAAATGAAAATGATTAAGACGAAGAATTCTTAGAATCAACTCGTACATGTTTTGAAATGGTTTGCTTCACATATTTCAATTTCAATTGATACATTTGAAGAATTGCTATAGATGAATTTATATGAAAAAAAAGTTTAGACAATGTTCTATAAAATGGCGAAAATATTATGAAAATCGGTTAGAGTGATGATGAGTTATTCAAATTTTGTTTTCTGACGGGCTTTTGTGACGCCTTGTAGTTAAGTTTCGTAATCTTATGGAAAATACTTTTTCAACAATCAATGACAATATTAATAAAAGTATTGCTCTTGCAAATCAGTAGCTATGGTTCAGTTTAGTACCTTTTCAGAATTTATATATGAATTTTTTCTTATTATCCAATGAGTAGTATTTCACCTTCAGTCTTGACTTGTAAATTGCGAACGATATTCGACTTTTTTCTCTCACTTAGTTTTTATATCTAAGTAGTATCCATTTATTGAGGGTGAGAGTGAGTTTCCAAAGATAATTCTAAGCTAGTTATGACGCGTTTCTAATTGAGCGTAGTTCATTCATCATCAGGTAAACTTGGAATGGAATTGCATAAAGCTGTTGGTATTTATTGGTTAGTTTGAATTGCAATAGCTTAATCTACAGCGTAAAGTTTTATTACAGTTCAAAATAAGTAAAAGTATGTTTAATGTAAAAAAGTTTATTCAAAGAAAAATCATGAGATATATAATAATACTCGTTATTTCTGTTTTTAAAGGGTTTTGTGTTGGAATTTGAGTACTTGATGACTAGTAAATCAGATTTTGTTCTTTTTGTATTTTATATTGTGATGTTGTACTGTTTTTGATCATTGTTGCATTTTTGTTAATACCGCCTATGATGTTTTTTTATGTTTGAAAGAGCTTTCAAGGGTACGTTTTATATTTGCTGCTAGTCGACTTTTATTATTTTCAATTGTGAATCCACAAAATGCACAGTATTTCTTCCGCCATTTATAAAATTCTTTCCGAAAATTGATGATTAGATCAATATCAGAAAATAAGTTGGATACATTTTTTGTTTGTTCCATGTTTTTGATTGTAACACTAATGGTGTTTTAAGTGGATATTGTATTTTATTGTGAAGTTGTTTTTCATGTCATACAGGATGATATACTAATGTTTGGTATAAATCTTGTAAAACTTGTATATCCAAATGATTTATTACATATATTGGATTATTTAAACGAAAGAGTCGATTGAATTGTTTAGAAATAAAATGACATGGATAACCATTCAATAATAATGATATTTCAATTTGAATGCATTCATTATTAAAATCATTGACTTGTGAACAAATCCGAGCTGCACGTTATAATGCTACATATGGGATATTAGGATGTACCAGACTTGGAACCGGACCGGCCGGTCCGGTCCGCTCTGGTCGAGTTTTTAAAACCGGCAAAAACCGGTGTAGACCGGTATGACCGGTATTTTTATCAAATGTTAGGAAATGAAAGCTAAACTAATGTATTTATCTCATTTTTATTGATTTTCATGATATCAAAAATCAAAAAATTTTACTGTAAACAGTTTCTACTGATAAGTTTATAGTTGTCAATAAAGTTTCATCTATAAATTTTGTATTTCCTTTTCCACATCGTATGGTGAAGATCTCGAATTATGCTGAACGGATCTACTATGATCATGAAAAGTTAATAACTCATCATAAGCTAAATATTGTTTGAACTAAACATTTCAGTGTTCGACATTTTGAGCTCACTTTTCTACACTTTGTTACTGGCTCTGAGAAATTCCTGATGGCTAGTTGTTGTTACCTCATATCTTCATTATTTGAATATGAAAACAGATCTCCTGTTGCTGTAAATATTATATCACCCACTAGTCTTCTGCAATTGTGAAAATTCGCAGCTATGGCAAGGCTAAAGTATGGCATCTAATATAAAAAAGCGACTTTTTTTGCTTATTTTGACTTTCTAGTTTTTGCAGATTGAATCCTGTGATTGGATCGACCGATTTTTTGCTGGTCTCCGCCGATTCCTGCCGGATAAATTGCATCTTAAGACCCGCCGGTCCGATCCGAAGAAGCTGGACCGGTTCCAGGTCTGGGATGTACATTATGTGAATAGTCTGATGGATATCGTAAAATAAAAGATTCCTCAATTGGTTTATAGAAAATAAATGTTCTTAATTGACCATTATCATTTGTAATAATTACATCGAGAAAATGAATGAATGTACCTATTTTAAGTTCAATTTTAATATTAATATCTTCATATTTTACTTTTTCAAGTTCATTATTAATTTCGTCGATCGTTTTATTTGCTGTCATGGAAATATAATCGATATCTCTGCACGGCTGATAAGATTTTATGTTTTTATTAGTAATACAATTAGTAGTTTACTAACCTTTCATAGATTTCATAATGTACTATTTGATGTTGAATTAGTTTCTGTTCCTATTCCAACATTCATATACAGGATGTCCCAAAAGTAACGGGACAAAGTATTTTTAAGATTTCTCCTCTATTATCTCTACGATTAAAACATCTTTTTCTTTTATCAAAAGATAGCGCTTGAAGTTCTCTACAAAACCATATATGACGAAACCCCAAAACTGTTTTAGATATATTTGAAAAAAAATGGAAAGTAAAGGCACACGAAGTTATAAAATGTAGTGTGCTAAGTATGATGAATGACCACGGTATGTATCCCATTTTTTTCTGACTCACTTCGCTCTATTAAAAGAACAAAAAATGCTAAAAGATGCAGCATAAAAAGCTCTACAATTTAGATAAGACAGCTTATTTCATAGTTGCATTTCTTGTATTCAAAATGGACAAAATTTTGAGCAATGAAATTTCAACCGTGCCAAAATCAAAGATTTTTTCAACACAAGATTGGTTCATTTTTCTTATGTGATCTTGTTAACAACTGATAGGCTTTATTTTAAAAAAGTAAAATACACTACAAGAGGCAGCATGAAATGCTCTACAATTTACGAAGAACAATTATAAAAAGATAGAATAAAAAGAATCAACCAATCTTGTGTTGAAAAAATCTTTGATTTTGGCATGGTTGAAATTTCATTGCTCAAAACTTTGTCCATTTTGAATACAAGAAATGCAACTATGAAATAAGCTGTCTTATCTAAATTGTAGAGCTTTTTATGCTGCATCTTTTAGCATTTTTTGTTCTTTTAATAGAGCGAAGTGACTCAGAAAAAAATGGGATACATACCGTGGTCATTCATCATACTTAGCACACTACATTTTATAACTTCGTGTGTCTTTACTTTCCATTTTTTTTCAAATATATCTAAAACAGTTTTGGGGTTTCGTCATATATGGTTTTGTAGAGAACTTCAAGCGCTATCTTTTGATAAAGGAAAAAGATGTTTTAATCGTAGAGATAATAGAGGAGAAATCTTAAAAATACTTTGTCCCGTTACTTTTGCGACATCCTGTATATATGCATAGACTAACTGATATCACCGATCATCTTCAAATAGCTATCATTGCAAAAGAACTTCTTACCCATAAAGCCAATGGAGCAACTATTCGTCGATACAGTGCCTTAAACAAACCAAGTATGTATCATGAAAAATGAAATTTTCAGCCTTTTTCATTAATGTTGAAAACAGGATTTTTTAACATTTTCTTGTATTTCTGATAAAATTACGATAAACTTCGATCGTTTTATTCAAATATTTAAGATTTATAGACCACCTAATGCATAGGAGAACTTCGCTTAAATCTAGATTAAATTGAATTCTCTCATAAAGATCTCTGACAATAGATTTAAAATGTACTGTCCAGAAGTTTCAACTTTAGTATCAACAATATTTTGAGTGCTGTCATTTCAGAAAAGACCGGAAATGTTTCTTGACTGCTATCATGAACAATCTGTCGACTATATGATTGTAGTCTCACAATTTTGATGCATTTAGTTCAACAGATATGTTAGGAAGTTATGATGAGAATTAAATTCTGATTGAACAGATTATGATGATGCTACAAATCAGAAGGTTATAAAAACTTTGAAAATTATCACAGATTTTGACAGACATGTTCACATATACTTTTAGATTTGTAGGCTATGAGAATTTAATTACAGAGTAATTAGTTAATGGACTAACGATCCTCCGAATCAATCGAATTTACTTCGTTTTTTTCGTCAAACTGTTATAAATAGACTCTCCTCGTTTAGATACGAACATCAGATCACTATCGACGATATTCCCTGGAGAAATACGCTTATACATCTCTGCCACTAAAGATCTACCTACTGGTTAATTAAGATGTGATGGCTTAAGAGTATTACGTTCAAGATATTTTCGCTTATTTTCTGTAATTGGTACTATATTTGATGTTGACAATAACAATTCGAGTACTTTTCAGCTACCTGATTTACGAGGACGGATAGTAATCGTAAAAGATTCCACTAACATTCGAATGGATAATAATGAAATAATGTCGATTAGTAATAATGGTTCTCAAAAGCACACTACAACCAAACCAAGGCATACGCATCGTGCAAAACATCAACAAGAAAATAATGCTGCTTATAATAATAAACGTAAACATGTTGTTCTTAAAACTCAGTATGATACAACCTATGGATGGTACTCACGAGAGACAGCAACCGATGTCAGTCATACGGGAATTACCATTAACTCAGAAAGTATCCATAATCATACAGTGCGTGAACAAACAATTCCTTCAGGTTGTGAAAAGTCCTTCTCTCTACTAAATCCTTTTCAAATCTTGGACTATATTATCTATGCTGGTTAAACACAATATTGATATTAAAATATAATAAATCTCGATAATATATTCTTTTTTGGTAAAAAATGATTCCTACATATTAGAACTTAACGATCATAGGAATAATTTATCAAAACACAATAAAAATTTTATTATTACGATGATCACGAATATTATGTAAATGAAATTTTCAAAGCATTTGTAATAAAACTTCTCGATTATTAATAATTGCTAAATGTATAAATCATGATCTATTTTATTTTCTACGAAAATTTTTATTTAGATTACTAAATACAATGAATAAAATAGATCTTTACGATAGAAACATACTTTTAACAAATTATTCTAGAATCTAAACATCATTCTAATAGATTTTAATTGTGTCTTATTCAGACTACAATGACTTGCTAAAGGTGATGAAAAAGATCAAACTTTCTAGGTTAATATTGAAGCAATATCATCTTTTTCTCAGTGATTGAATAAGCATATGACTTACATATATTATTTTCCTTTACATGTTATCGTAAACACATTATCAACTATGCTTCAATATGAATAAAAGCTTGAATTCAAATGATGAGAAAAAAAACAATATGACACACAAATATATAAGAAACTTTTTTGTTCTTCTATGAATGACAATGGAAGATTTTATTATATATATCGATATGATATGGTTTTTCAAGTTAAAAAAAAATATTCATTTACTACTTTTCATAGATGGTTATTCTATTTATATTAATTCGATTAAAATATATAAATAGTTTCGTTTCATCTTCCGTTCAATTTTTGTTTTTTTAGATAATGAACGGATCTCTTCTTCTTCTTCTTCTTTTCTTGGTTTTTCTCGGCACACATTGCTTGTTTGCCATTAAATCTGCGCCACTTTGTCGACAAGGATCTACATTTCCTGATTGGATGATGGGTAATTTTCATGCACAATTTGCTGATGGTTCATCAGCTAATGGAAGTTTTGGACTTTGGTATGCAAATGTAACATTTTCAACTGGTGAATATGGTATATTAACTATGACAGAACCTTTACGTCAAGGTGATGGTTTTTATGTTTTTCATGAATGTGTTCATATTCATGGTATGGATCCTGCACATCGATGTTCGCTTTTGGTTCGTAATGATGACGATGGCTACACAGAATACATTCATACAGATCCACGACTCGTTCCTAAATGTCCTGAATCACTCACTACACCTGGTCTCGAAACAGAAATTGTCAGAAGAATTTAATAGAAACATATGTATGAATTTGTTCTTCAATAAATATCTACAATCGAATTTTTTTTTACGTCTTGCTTTATTCTTCTCAATTCGTTCAGTTCTTTCTGTTACTGATACATTTTGTAAAACTAATAATTTTCTTGTAAGTATGTATTGTATTTGCCTCCTCCATATTTCATCATAATATACGTGAGAAACAGAATGAAGAGAAATAAAAAGAAGAGTCATATAATAAGTATTCATATGACATATATTATTACTTGTATAAAAATAAAATTGGCTTATTTATTTTTTTATGCTTCGAGGGAGGAGTAAATATTTGATTGACTCATAAATTATCACTAGAAATACCCCTTTGTGTGAGCGCATACGTAACACATGTGCAATTATTGATCGTGACTATTTTTTCTTTATTCACTCGTTTTGTATTTTTCTCCATACTTTAGTCACATTATACAAATACATCTAACCATGCTTCTCTTTTACACAATGTTCTTTGTGTATATTAAAGCATAATCCAATAGAATACCTTCTAATAGAGAAACATCAATTCAAGCAGTAGCAAATGACAGTTAAATGATGATTTCGACCATATCAAATCAGAATGATATTGCCAACAATGAAGTAAATGGTCTCATCATATTCTTTCAATCATAGAGAAATTATTCAATCAAACTATTGAATAAATAGTGTGAATATGCTATTTTATAATGAGAAACTAGTTGATTTATAAGTCCATTTTGTTATTATCTTGAACTGATTTTGATAATGATGCTTTTATTAAATATACAAGAAAAAAGAAAATTAAGCATCAACAGCGGATAGTAAAAGAGGTACTGCTTCCGCTTCAAGTCTTCTATACGGACCTTTATAAGTCAACAAGATTAATGTGGGGATTCCAAAGGCACAAATAATAAATATAGAAGCTGGTGTAATTATAAAGTTGTGGGTTGAAACAGGAGGTAATCTAATGAGAGCATCAAGGATAAAAACAAAAATAACACTAAATACATTGCAAATACAAGACAACAATCCACTTGTCCATTCAGCACAAATTGGAAATGTACATTCTACCGCACATCCCAATGAAACAGGTACTAATGGTAAAGTGAAAAAACTCATTAAACCAATTGAAACTGCTAATGGATAAAATTTATTTGGTTGAAGAATCAAAACGAAATAGATACCAGATATACAAGAACATACCATTAATATTTTTATTATAAGACGATAGGCATGTGTTCGATCCATAACAACTCCAACCATAATCATTGTAACAAGACCAGGAATAATGATTAAAGCACCAAATATTCCAGCATCATTACTAGTATATCCACGAGGTGCAATCAGTTGATAGAGTAATATGGATATAGAATTAAAAAGGCCAGAAATAGGAGCTAAACCAAACAAAAGAATTAAAAAATGATGATTCGTAAATAGACTGTGAAGATCGTCTCTAATATTGATTGATATATGATATTCTCCTGAAGGTGATGGTGGTGATGGTGGTTCTGATCGAAATAGGATTATAATTAATAATGTTGTTAATGCAATAAAAGCAGCTTCTACCATTAAAAGAATAAAAAATGACATTGATGATTTGCCATCTCCAACAATAAATGGTGGAATTACAGAACCAACTGCTACACCTACAAATAACAATTCAATCTAAAGATGTTTTTTTATTTTAAATTATACCTAATGGATTAGCCATTGTACCAATAGCTGTAGCAAAATCACGTTGTTTAGGTGGAAACCAACGAGCAGCAAATAATGTTATTATATTTGTAAAAAAAGGTCTTGCAATTGCTGGTAATATTTGACCAATAACTAATGCTGGATATCCATGTTTTGGTGATATTAAAGCAAATAAACGAATAATAACACCCATATTTAAAATATTTCCTATTATTAATGTCATACGTATTGATAAAATTTTCGATAACCATATTGATAATATTGTACCAACAATATATAGAAAGAAAAATACATTACCTAAAATATTTACTTGTGTAGTTGTTATGCCAAAAAATGCTGTTGTTTCTAATGCAATAGGAGCAAATGTTAGATTAGGTAAACCATTTGTGAGTGTTGCTAGAAAATAGATCAATAATTGAAGCCATCGGATTCGATAGACACGATATATCGTTTCATCGCGTATCATTTTTAGCTTACTGTTCTTTTTTTTATTATGGGTAATGAAGCAAAAACGTTCTAACTAAATTACCTTTTTATATATATATATATATTATGTGGGAATAATTATATGCTTCGTTATTTTTCTTCATTGCTCGAAAGAGTAGGATGCACAGGGCACTATCTTGTTTTTTTCTTATCTAAAAAAAAACGAAAAACTATGGAGAGCATGTCGTGAGTTTGTATAGAAAGTTAAAATGGTTCAGTCATTTATCGATTTGGTTAATCGTACGTACAGATAAGAATAGGAGAAATTCTACAAAAATAGGACTGATTATAAAAAGCACAGTTCAACAAGTTTCACTATATTTCTTAATGATTTGCTTAAGGTCAATACTTTAAAAATGTAAAATATCTGATTTTATCACTAGTTTATATTTTATGTTATATATTGCTTTGTAAAATATGTTAGGAGCAAATAATGTTGATAAACAGTATGATTAACAAAATTATTTCCTAAGACTAATTCTTTTGACTATTATAAGGATTTCATTAGCATTCACATGCCATTTTTGACGTTATTACATGTCCTTGATATAAATAAAAGATTGCAGTTACGCTTAACTGCGTTTCAGTTAGTTGTATAATTTATTTTTTTCTTTCATAGTAAAGAATAAGTATACGAAAAAACTTTATACTTAAAAAATTATGATGAAGTAACATTCTTAGTCGTAGTTTTCTCGCAGATGCAAATTATATTGCGATTGCAAGTAGGATCTACTTATGTTACAGTAGGTAAAGGACACGATCTATGCGAAACTATTGTAAATCATTGAAAATCTTTAAAAAAATATAACAGAACAATTAAAAAATAAGAAAAATTTTAAAAATATCGAAAATATCTCTCTTGGGCTAAGTCTTTTGCAGTAGACTGCAATCAATTATGAGTAAAGAAAAACCATTAATAATTCGTTGGCATCAATTAGATTTGTACAATGCGATTAATGCGAAACACCTGCATTTATCTACAACGCAATAAACACAGTTTCTAACAAGATTAACTAACTTAATTCATCCAGTATCTATTGTTTCGAAAAAAACTTTTTACAAAGTGTAATAAAGGATCGGTCATGGAATAAATAATCAATCGAGTAATGCATGGATACACTTCCAAAAATAGATAAAAAGATCATTAAGAGCATTGGTGAGTAATATTTCATTATTGGGAATACTAGATTAACGAATGGTTGTGTAAAATAATTGCAGCAACTAATATACGTAACATATCATCATTTTTGATAATGTTTAACTTTAATACAAGTCAAGAATGTGTACATGCGAATAAATACATATTCGATTGATTTATAGACTATCAGAATCACACTCTATTCATACTAGGTGAATACATCTAACCACGTTTATCCTCAATCCGTATAAAATAAGAATAGTATTGTCACTAATGAAGTAAAATACTCTGTAAGCAATCATAGCTATATTTTTCCAATAATAAACTATTTAATCAACTTATTCAATAAATATTATGAATGTGCTGTTATAGAATGAGAAGCTAGTTGATTTATAAATTTATTGATTATTATTTACGGTATAATATTATTTCTTGATTGCCATGACTGATTTTGATAATGATTCATTTATTAAATATACAAAAAAATATTAGGTATCAACATGAAATGGTATTATAAGAAGCACTTAAACCTAATCAAAAGTTCTGAGAATTTTTATACCAAGTTCGATTCTTTTTAACAACTTGTTAAAAATTTTTTTCGAAAAAATGTTTAGATACTTTGAAAATTGCATGAGCAAATCGTGTTTCATTTGTTTAATCACTTAAACTACAGTTGATAGAATTAGTTAATCAAAAATTACATAGGATCAGGACTGGCGCGAATATGGTAGATCTGAAAATATATTGATGCTTTCTTCTGCCATGTAATAAATAATAATGGATAAGTGTATAAAGTCAACAATGATTGTCATGCAATTTGGTACATTTTAAAGCTGATATCTCTGTTTCTTTTTATATTACATTTAGAAAAGGCTTCGGACAAATCTCAATAAATACTTGTGACTTACAGTCTTGCCTTTATCTACGGTATACATAAAAACAGAAACATTTGATTTAATGAATATACTAAACAAAGTTCTCGCTAAAATTTATCTTTATGAACAATATTTCATGAAATATAATTAATTCATGCGGTTTCCAAAATAGCGAAAAATTTTTCTAGAAGAAAACTTTCAACAAGTTGTTAAAAAGAATCGAACTTGGTATAAAAAATCATGATGACTATCATCAATATTTAATAAAATTAAATTAAAAAAATATTTCTGTATCTTTATATTTTTATTTAATATTCTTACAACTTTTGGTTAGACTTAATAACTTTTTCTGCTTCAAGTCTCTTATAAGGACCTTGATAAGCCAACAATATTAATGTGGGAACTACAAAACAATAAAGAAGAAATATAGAAGCTGGTGTAATTATAAAACGGTAGGTAGAAATAACACGTAACTTAATAAGAGCTTCAAGGATAAAAACAAAAATAACACTAAACACATTGGAAATACAAAACAACAATCCACTTGTCCATTCAGCACAAATAGGATATGTACATTCTACACCACATTCTAATGAAACAGGTAATAATGGTAAAATGAAAAAACTCATTAAACCGACTGCAACTGCTAATCCATAGAATTTATTTGGTTGAAGAATTAAAACGAAAAAGATACCAGATATACAAGAACATACCATTAATATTTTTATTATAAGACGATAAGAATGTGTTCGATCCAAAATAATACCTATTACAATCATATTAAAAAGACCAGGAATAATAATTAAACCACCAAGTATTCCAGCATCAGTACTAGTATATCCACGAGGCGCAATTAATTGATACAGCAACACTGATATTGCATTAAAACCGGCACCAATAGAAGATAAACTAAATAATAGAATTAAAAAATGATGATTTGTAAATAGACTGTATAGATCTTTCTTAATAAGGATTTTTGCATGATGTTCTTCCGAAGGTGATGGTGGTGATGGTGGTTCTGATCGAAATAGGATTATAATTAATAATGTTGTTAATGCAATAAAAGCAGCTTCTACCATTAAAAGAATAAAAAATGACATAGATGATTTACCATCACCGACAATGAATGGTGGAATTACAGAACCAACTGCTACACCTACAAATAAAATTCAATCTAAAGATGTTTTTTTATTTTAAATTATACCTAATGGATTAGCCATTGTACCAATAGCTGTAGCAAAGTCACGTTGTTTAGGTGGAAACCAACGAGCAGCAAATAATGTTATCATATTTGTATAAAAAGGTTTTGCAATTGCTGGTAATATTTGACCAATAACTAATGCTGGATATCCATGTTTTGGTGATATTAAAGCAAATAAACGAATAATAACACCCATATTTAAAATATTTCCTATTACTAATGTCATACGTATTGATAAAATTTTCGATAACCATATTGATAATATTGTACCAACAATATACATAAAGAAAAATACAATACCTAAAACATTCACTTGTGTAGTTGTTATGCCAAAAAATGCTGTTGTTTCTGATTCAATAGGAGCAAATGTCAAATTCGGTAAACCATTTGCGAACGTTGCTAGAAAATAGACCAATAATTGAAGCCATCGCATACGATAAACACGATATATTGTTTCATCCTGTATCATTTTTAGTTCGTTGCTCTTTTTTTTTCATATAACTAATGAAGTAAAACGTTCTGTTTAAACTACCTTTATATGTATATTTAATGTGAGAAGAATTATGCGATTCGTTATTTTTTTCTTCCTTCGAAAAGGTGGGGTATACAATGCATTATCATGTTTGTTTTCATATATAAATGGGAGAAAAGTTACACAGTGTATATCATGGGTTTGTATACGTAATTAAAATGTTTCAGTCACTGATTAGTTTAATTAAAGATGTGTACAAATTAAAATACTAGTAACCCTACAAAAATTTAATTAGTCATATAAATCATAATTAGACAAGCTTTACTATATTTCTAGATAATTTCTTTAAAGTCAATAATTTAAAAAGAAAAATCATTCTTTTTGTTTTATGTTATTTAGTAAAATATGTTATGAATAAATAATGTTGATGAACAATGTGATTAACAAAATTATGAAGTTATATAGTACGATTGAAAACAGAAATTATTTTCTAAGACAAATTCGTTTATCGATTATAATGATTTCATCATCCACATACCGATACGACATAATCACGCCTCGTTACTATAAATAAAAAATTACAGTTACGCTTAACTGCGTTTTCAGTTAGTTGTGTAATTTTTTTTTCTTTCATAGTAAAGAATAATTATAAGAAATAAACTAATTAATGAAAAAAAATTTTTAAATAAAAATGTAGCTAAAAGAGGCCATTTATGTAAGATTATTACTATTATGAATCATTAATATGAGAAAGAAATATGAAAAAAATCGAAAATGTCTCTGTGACTAAATTTTCGCAATGAAGTGTGATCAATATGAGTAAAGAAAAATCACTAGTAATTGGATGACATCCGATAAAGTTATATAATGCAATTAATGTAGCACACTTTCATTAATCTATAATTAGATTCGATCTGATTTCATGCGTTATCTTTTCGTAAAAAAAACCTTCAATTAATGAAATAGTAGAAAAAAAAATTTCAAACATTTACAGTCTAATTCTTTATTCTATTATTAATTCGTGAGAATAAAAGCTTTATAGATAATAATGAAAATGAAAATAATAACTAATCGTAAAATATTATTTTAATGAAATACTTAATTCATTTAAAGTAAATCTTAAAATAGAACAACATCTTTTTATTGGAATAAATTCATTATATATAATAATCAGTTACTTGGATTTAATGTTAGCGATGATACAAAATTTGAAAAAAGAATAATTTTCTATAATTCAAGTATTAGTATTGATTTATCATAGTTAAAAGAACATAAATCATCTTTAATTAATTTCAATCATATTGAAGAACAATCTAATTATAAGCAAATAACATTAAATGATCCAGCCATATTAGTCAAACAAATATTGATGTTTATATTCTATTTGAATTGAACTTTTAATTTGCTTTTTTTTTCATATTGATATAAAAACGAATTTAGATATAATAAAAAAGAAAATTTTTCTGTCGCTGATTAATTTCAAATAGATGAATAACTTCTTTATTTAATATTGTGTATTTCTATAAATTATTTCCTTTGAATGACACTCACTGTCTCGTCAAGCTATGCACAATAGACAAAATTCAAATATTGATCTTGAAAAAAGAATATCATTGTTAAAAAGATATTAGAAGTTAAAACATGAAATTTTATAAAGACTTTAAATTTAATAGAATTCTTTTATTTAGAAATAGTATGACACTAGTGAATCATTTTGTCTACCATCTTTCCAGATTCTTGTGTCTTTGTCTTCTTGAGTTCCTGTCTAATTCCTTTTTTTTAATATGAATATCATTTTCTTCTTTTATTACTTTTATATTTATGTGATATGTTTTGAAACAAAGTGAAAAGCTACACATCTGTTTTATATAAAGAAAAAAAGTTAAATACAAAAATGTCGTCATCGTAATCATCATTATCGTCGTTGTTATCCGTTAGTAGTGTTAATGAAGCATGTGCTTTTCATGGTTGTAAGAATAAATAATTGGTATACAGTTAAAAAGAAGTACTTAAATTCGTTTCATAATATGGAGGTGTCTATTTAACAAAGATTTTACTATATAAATAGCACACATTAAAATATTTTCGTTCTCATAAAGATCTTTATATAGCTGTAATCAAATTAAATAGCTATAACAATGATAAATAGTCAGGCTATCTAAATGATTCAACAAGATCATTTTCTACTGCATTTATTGCTAATTATGTATAAAAAAGAAATTGTATCTCGTTTGAGAATGAGCCAACTTCATCATCTGATTAGATCCTAAACCTTTAATAGGAATAATAATAGAACAGAAAAATCTTTATTATATATACAACTATTATGATATAGTTTCAGAAATGAATTTTGTAGCTGCAGTCACTGTATTTTGAATTAAATGTATTTTCATCATCAACAATATTATTTAACGTTTAAAAATTAATAAAAATTTTTAAATATAAATGTATTCGTCATTGCTGCTGCTGTACTTTGAACAGTTGTATTAAATCGTTTATGAAGGTTGTGGTTCATTTGATGGAGCAAATAATATATCCGCAACAGTTTGACATTTGTTAACTGATAACTCTTCACATAAATTATTCTTGTACTCACCTGGTGATGTAACAGGTGGAATATAATGATTATTATTTTTTGTGATTGAATGGAATATTGAAGATAGTAGTTGATTAGCAGTAGGTCAATAATTATTAAACCTTGAATCACGTGCACGAGATGATGGTGGTTCTTCTAAAAAGATAGAAATATTTCTATTACGGATTATTCTTGTAATAATTCTTGGTCAACATTTTCCTCGTTAATGTTGATTGCAGGATAATTGTGTATGAAGATATAAATGCGAAATACAATAATCAGATAGAAATTATAGCAAAGAATATTTTAATATATTTCACAAACAAGAAAAAACATTAACATTACTTTTGATCTGAGTCATAAAAACTTTCGGACCATAGTATGCTTACAGAAAACTGAAAAAAAAGGGATGAGAACAAACTTCAAAATATATGTGTTCGAAGGTACCACGGCAAATTTTTGAAATAGGCAGATTTTCCGTCTTATATGTTTCTGTCCTTTGTATCAGAAAGATTAGATTTAGTATAATATTTATCAAGAAATTTAGTTACAATTGGAGATAAAGACCACTAGTTTATTTACATAATTATTTGAAGAAAAATTATCTAAAAATAACCTTACATCATCAAAAAACAATCATATAGGATCACTATATTTTTCAACCTGAATAGAAAAATGAAAAATACATTTGATGATATTACCAATGGGAAAAACTTTCAGCTCAGCTAAAATGAAAAGTAACAGAAGTACATGGTTTCGACATCCTCTTAGAATTGATAAATTCTATTGTATAAACTAAATGATTGAATTTTTTTTTTGAGCACGCTACGAATATGTGCATGTGAATCAGCAAATATTCCCATGATTCGCAAACTAACAAAATAAATACACCAACATACTATTGCATATCCCTCCAATCAGTGAATTATTTCATCATCACATTAATATTTGTATCATTCTCTATTCATTTATGCGCAAGTATGCGTTGCACATGTGCTATGTTTACCTGTATTATTATATAGTTCTTAGTCACGAAAGCTTTTTTTAAACTTACATTATAGTTGTATATATATATATCATCACTACATTCATATCATATAAATGTATCGAGTCACATTTTTTTTTATATCGTATTTTATGTGTATATAATTACACAACTCAATGAAATATTTCCTAGTAGAGCACCTTATTAGACAGTAATAAACAACAGTCAAGTAATGATTTCAAGCATATCAAATTAGAGTAATATTGTCAACAGTATAGTAAATGCTCTTGTCACACTCTTTCATTCAACGAGAAAATATTTAATCAAATTATTGAATAAATACTCTGAATGTGCTATTCTATAATGAGAAACTAGTTGATTTATAAGCCCATTTTATTATTATCTTGAACTGATTTTGATAATGATGCTTTTATTAAATGTGCAAGAAAAAAAAATTAAGGATCAATAGGTGGTGGCATAAGAAGTATTAGTTCCGCTTCAAGTCTATTATAAGGGCCACGGTAAGTCAACAAGAGTAATGTGGGAATTCCAAAGGCACAAATAATAAATATAGAGGCTGGTGTAATTATAAGAGGGTGACTTGAAACAGGAGGTAATCTAATAAGAGCTTCAACGATAAAAACAAAAATGCCACTAAGTATATTGCTAACACAAAAGAGCAGTCCATTTGTCCATTCAGTACGAATCGGATGTGTGCATTCTACGGCACATTCTAATGAAGCAGGTAACAGTGGTAACATGAAAAAACTCATTAAACCAATTGAAACTGCTAATGGATAAAATTTATGTGGTTGAAGAATCAAAACAAAATAGATGCCAGATGCACAAGAGCATACTATTAATATTTTTAATATAAGACGATAGGCATGTGTTCGATCCATAATAATACCTATCACGATCATATTAAGAAGACCGGGAATAATGATTACAGCACCAAGTATTCCAGCATCATTACTAGTATATCCACGAGGTGCAATTAATTGATACAGCAATACTGATATTGCATTAAAAATAGCACCAGTAATAGTTAAACTAAACAAAAGAATTAAAAAATGATGATTCGTAAATAAACTGTAAAGATCGTTTTTAATTTGGATTTTTGCACGATGTTCTTCTGAACGCGATGGTGGTGATGGTGGTTCTGATCGAAATATGATTATAATTAATAATGTTGTTAATGCAATGAAAGCAGCTTCTACCATTAAAAGAATAAAAAATGACATTGATGATTTACCATCTCCGATAATAAATGGTGGAATTACAGAACCAACTGCTGAACCTATAATTAACAATCAATTTGAAAATGTCTTTTTTATTTTAAATTATACCTAATGGATTAGCCATTGTACCAATAGCTGTAGCAATATCACGTTGTTTGGGTGGAAACCAACGAGCAGCAAATAATGTTATTATATTTGTAAAAAAAGGTTTTGCAATTGCTGGTAATATTTGACCAATAACTAATGCTGGATATCCATGTTTTGGTGAAATTAATGCAAATAAACGAATAAAAACACCCATATTTAAAAGAGTTCCTATTATTAATGTTGTGCGTATTGAGAAATTTTTAGATAACCATATTGCTAGTGCTGCTCCAACAATATACAGAAAGAAAAATACAATACCTAAAGCATTTACTTGTGTTAATGTTATGCCAAAAAATGCTGCTGTTTCTAATGCAATAGGAGCAAATGTCAGATTAGGTATGCTGTTGGAGAAAGTTGTCAGAAAATAAACAAACAATTGAAGCCATCGTATACCATAGACACGATGTTTGGTTTCATCCTCCATCGTTGTTAGCTTACTGTTCTTTTTCTATAATGCGTAATGTAATAAAAATGTTCTATTCAAATTACCTTTTTATACATATATATCATGTGGGAATAATTACGGGCTTCGTTATTTTTCCCGTCATTCGAAAAAGTGGGTTATACAGTATACTCTCTTTTTTTATCTACAAAAAACGAAAAAAGCTACGCAGAGCATGTCGTGAATTTATGTAGATTATTAAAATATTAGTAATTTTCCAAAAATGTGAATAGTCACACAATTTACAATTGGACAAGCTTTACTATATTTCTCGATGATTTCTTTAAAGTCAATAATATAAAAAGAAAAATCATTCTTTTCTGTACAAATTTTTGCTTTATGTTATTTAGTAAAATACGTTATGAATAAATAATATTCATGAACAATATGATTAACAAAATTATGAACTTATATAGCACGATGCAACAGTAACAATTCAAAACAAAAAGTGCTTCTTAAAACGAATTCTTTTACCGATTATAAGGATTTCATTAGCACTCACATGTCGATTACGATGTAATTACGCCTCGTTACTATAAATAAAAAATTGTAGTTACAGTTAACTGTGACCCAGCTAGTTGTGTAATTTCTATTTTTATTCTATTGTAAAGAATAAATATAAGAAAAAATTTTATATTTAAAATATAGATATAACCTAGTTTTTCATGTTTAAAAGATAGTTTAGAAAAAATTCTGATAAAGTAACATCCATAAAAGTGTCACAGTAGCTAACTGACACGACCTATGTGAGATGATTATCATTAAGGATCGTTGAAAATTTAAAATATAAAATACGAAACATTAAAAAAAAAATAAAACAAGTAAAAAATGAGAAACAAAAAATTTGAAAAACATCAAAAATATCGACTCAGTGACTAAGTTTTTGCACTAGAGTGTGATCAATTATAAGTAAAGAAAAACCACTTTTAATTGGTTGACATCAGTTAGATTTGTACAATACGATTAATGCGGCACGCACTGTAATGCAAGATAGACTGTACACATAACTGTGACGTAATTATTAAAAACATGGACAACATGGTCAACATAATTGCTTATTTCATTATATTAAAGTGATAGTTCGTGAGAATAAACCGAGGAGAAAAACTAGCAAATTGTGAGTTCGGAATTTAAAATAAGTTTATAGCTGATTTAATTCAGTTTTCTTTCCATTGAATACACAGCATAATTCTCTAACTCAAAACAAACAAGGTTAGAAGCGAGTATGATCAATATTTTTGTTAGAAAAGATTAATGAAGAACAAATGATGAAATTAATATATTATATTGTACAAGAAACAAAAACTCTTTGATAATATCTCATTCTTTTTTCATACACTTTTTTTAATATTAAATGATGAAAATAAAAGTATTTTAACCTTGCTTCATGCATCAACATCAACCACTTTTACATCGCTTAACTATCGACTACGTGTAGATGAATCATACAATTCGTCATTGCCATTTATTTCATCACTTGTAGGCAATAGCTATAGTATATGTGCATGCAGCTACACTTTTTTCTTTTACTTTTTCAACAAGACTCACATAATCGATAGCAATCAAGTAGTTATTCAGAATATATTCAATGGCTTCTGTTCAAGAATATCGATTACCAACGAATAGAACAGATATTGATGAGAATCTTTACTCACGACAAATGTAAGTCATCGTCTATATTTGAAAATACATTCTTTTCTTTTAAAGATATGTATTAGGCAATGAAGCAATGCATCAACTGATGAAGGCGCGTGTATTTATTTCAGGCATGCGTGGACTTGGTATAGAAATAGCAAAAAATATTATTTTATGTGGTGTTCAATCAGTTCACATTCAAGATCATAAAAATGTTACCTATGCTGATCTTTCTTCACAGGTATTCAAGAGAATATGAACTCATGAATCAGAATAATAAGCTCATTTTTTCTCAAATAATTAGTACTATTTCACCGAAGCCGATATTGGTAAAAATCGCGCTCAAGTCGCCCACGGCAAACTTTCCGAATTGAACAACTCTATTCATATTACCTATTCATCTGAACCAATTAATGAACCTTTCGTAATACTGAATGATTTCGATGTAACTTCTCTATTTAGAATTTTCTCTTTGAATATATGTACATAATATTCATAGGTCGTTGTTCTTACTGATGCTCTGTATACGGATCAAATTACTATTGGAGATTATTGTCACAAAAATCAGATGAAATTTATCATTGCTAATACCATGGGTCTATTCGGGTATTTCCTTTACAGTGAATGTATATTGCATAATTTACTTTCTTGAATATTTCAGGCAAATATTTTGTGATTTTGGAGAGAATTTTCAAGTGTTAGATATTGATGGTGAACAGCCTCAAACACACGTTGTCATAGATATTAGTCATGTATGTATTGAAAATCTTTTTTTTCATCAATGCATATAGAGTCTTGGGTTCGCCTACATATTGTAGGATGAAAAGGGAATTGTGTCCATTTCCGATGAAGCACGATGTAATTTTAGTAATGGTTCATATGTAACTTTTTCGGGAGTGCAAGGTATGAGTGAAGTTAATGGAAAAGAATTTCTAATTACTGTCTCAAGTAAATATACTTCATACTTCACAAGCAAAAATTTTTTATAGAATATTGTTCTTATTCTAAGTAGATCCATATCAATTCACTATTGGTGATACAACAAATTATGGTATCTATAAAAATGGAGGAAAAGTCATTGAAGTTAAGAAACCTCAAATCATACATTTTGTAAGTTTTAGTGATATTTTTCGAGAATATTGCTCATGTTCTATATAGAAATCGTTTATTGATGCAATGATTAAACCTGATCTGCTCATATATGATTATAATAAGCCTAATATGCCAGCTCATCTTCACTTAGCTTTTCGAGGTTTATTTGCATACAAACAAAAATACAACAGTGAACCAAAATCATGGAATGATGTAAGTGTTCAACTTCGATCCTTCTTTCGTTCTATTGATAATACGTTTAGATCGATGCAGAGAACTTCTACGAATTAACTTGTGAACTGAATAATGAAATATTCGATAGTCCTATAACTAATGAATTTAACAAACATTGGATTCATCTCTTTTCCAAAACTTGTGCGGGAGACTTATGTCCAATACAATCAATCATTGGTGGTATTGCTACTCAAGAAATTATCAAAGTATATCATTCGTTTAATAATCGAATTTATCACTGAAGTTTGATTCTCATCTCTACAGAGTGTCACTAGAAAATTCATGCCAATCAAACAATTTTTCTATTTTGATGCAATTGAATGCTTAGCTGAAGATATTTATCAACCAATGGCAATAACAGCTCGTTTAAATAAGACTTTAACGAATCAAGTGGATGAAATATCTCGCTATTATTCTCAAGAAATCATCTTCGGTGAAGATTTTCAACATCAACTTGGTCAATTGAAATATTTTCTAGTAAATAATAAGATTTGGATTAATAGAAAATATGATAATTCGTTTAGGTTGGTTGTGGCGGTATTGGTTGTGAAATATTGAAGAATTTTTCTATGATGGGCATTGGTTGTAAAGAAAACGGTGCGGTATTTGTTGCCGATATGGATGTAATCGAAAAATCAAATCTTCATCGACATTTTCTCTTTCATTCGCAGAATATTGGTGTATGTTGTTTATCTTTTATATCAAATACAGTTCTTTTTATAATACTTACCGCCATTCTACTTATAGGATATGAAGTCAACTGTGGCAAGTAAAGTTGTAAAAATGATGAATCAAAGCATGAATATTCATGCGTTGGTAGATAGTGTCGAATTGAAGAATGAACACATTTACAATGATAATTTTTTTCAACAATTCGATGGTATCATTACGGCTGTCGATGATATTAAAACACGTAAGCCATTATTCATCAATTTAAATTGAGAGGAAGTTATTGTGTCGGATTTTCTTATAGGCAAATATGTTGATCAATGTTGTGTATATTATCGAAAACCATTGATCGATTTGGGTACATTAGGAATCAAGGCTTCTGTTCAAATTATTCTACCCTTTCTTACGGAATCTTATTCTTCAATAGTTGATCCATCAGATCAATCTGCACCAATTGATATCATCGTTAATTTTCCAAATAGAATCGAACATATTGTTCAATGGGCACGCAAGAATTTTTTAGAAATATTCGTCGAAAATCCAATACAAGCTAATGAATATATTCTAGATCCACAAGCATTTGCTATGAAATTATTAAAATCCTCTTCAGAAAGTTATATTCATTTAACAATTGATCAAATCAAACAAATCCTTGGAAATAATCGTCCAAAAACATTTATTGATTGTATAAAATTGGTGAGTTATCATTATGAACTAGAAATTATCAGACATCATTTATTTTTGTTCAGGCACGAAATCAATTTGAAGAACTATTTCATAATAATATTACTCGACTACTTTACCATTTTCCTTCAGATTTCGTTGTCAGCAATGGCGAACGATTTTGGAAAAGACATTTACTCTGTCCACATGTTCTACAATTTGATTCATCGAATAATACTCATATCGATTTTATTCTTGCAGCGTCGAATTTAATGGCACATATATATAGCATTCCACAAGTTACCGATCGAGAAGAAATTATTCGAGAAGTTAATCTGATTCAAATACCAACATTCAACTATAGCCCAGCTTCGATCGATGAAGAAAAAACTGATGTTGACACACGAACCTTACTGACAAATGAAATGAAGATTGAGAAAATTCTTGCTGAATTACCTAAATCTAACGAATATGACGCTATTAAAATTCAATCGCAATATTTAAAACTAGATGATGATTCGAATTTTCAATTAGATTATATCATGGCTATGACTCGTTTGAGAGCAGAAGCATATCAAATTGAGATTGTTAACCGAAATGAAGTGAAACGTATAGCTGGCAATATTACACCAGCAATCGTGACTACACCGGCTATTGTAGCAGGCCTTGCGTCTCTTGAAGTATACAAACTCGTTCAAAAACACAAAATTATTGCTTTTTTCAGAGATTCTTTTATAAGTTTGGGTTTATCCTCTTTTCTATTTTTCGAACCGATGCCAGTGAAACAACGACATGTATGAATATGAAATAGTATTTTTTAAATAAGAAATATATTGATTTTATAATTGTAGTATATAAACCATGAATATACCTTGTGGGATCGATTTGAAGTACACGGTGATATGACCGTGGAAGAATTTATTGATTATTTCAAAGTAATCATTTTTCTCATCAATATTTGATAATCTTCTATTAAATTCTCAAATATTTCTAGAAAGAATATCAATTGTGTCCAACTCTCTTACATATACGTCTCACTATTATCTATTGTCAACAGTTACTTAATAAGGAGCGGAGACTCGAACGCCTGAAAGAAAAGTAAGGAGAATCGTATGTTGTTATTGCTATTCATTTCTATACTGTTTTTCTTTTTCTCGAAGGATTACGAAAGTATACGAGAAAGTGGCAAAGACAACGATTCCATCACATATATGTTCATTGGTAATAGAGATGGTGTGTGAAGATCTACAAGGAAATGATATTGACGATGTACCTTGCGTCAAATATAATTTTCGATAAAGTTTTCTTTTTCTTTTTATAATCTACAATTCTATGCTTTATATCATGCGCACGATATATTTTGATTCAATTACACTACGAAATAAGGAAGTATGCATTAAAATAGAACATCATCTTTAGGTAAAAATGAAATTATTTTATCTATAGCAAAATGAGCATATTTTCTTTGCTACAGTAAAGATATATCCAAGTACAGCTAAAAGAATAACAGTCAGTCCGCTAGACACTTCACTGAGAATAATGCCCGTTGAAACTAGAAAAAGCATTAATGCCACGAAGTTGACATGAGGGCAGACGTAATCCGTTGATAATTGATAGCATGAATGTCCGAAGAGTAATCTTTAGATCACATTCGACAAAATAAGCATCTTGACGGAAATGAATTGCCCACATTGAAGAAACGCATAATACATGATCTAACTTACGAATGTGTTTATCAATATTCCTATCATTCATTCCACCTAACTTTTTCTGAATAGTCCGAGTATCAATTTCAAGGATCAAAGCTTCAAATTCCACTTTCGAAAATGGTGATAATTCTCAATCCGACAACTTCCTCATAAAACTGAGCAACGCCACTATTTCATCAATTAAGATTTATCCGTAAAAGCTCCATACAATCATCTGACATCGGTCACATTTCTCGTACAAAACAGTAACACTAGCGAAAATCCTTCTTTCCCCAAAACATCACAAAATATGTTAATCTTTCTTAATCCGAATTGAAAAACTAAGTCTCATGACAAAGCACCACGCAGAAAACTTTTTTTCTTTACGAAACGAACAAGATGTGACAAAACCACAACTACTACTTATATATATATCACTATTCTATTCTTCCACCACTATAACATCATACAAAAGAGGAAATGTACCAGAATATACTGTTGGCAAAATTCGAAATTGGCGAACTTACAGAGAGCCATTTATTCTCTGAGAAATGGCTTTTATCTTTCCCTACAAGGATAATTGACACTTGATCTTCGAACAACATATTGCTTGTGTTTTTCTGCAGCTTCCTTCACTTGTCATTCAATTAGATAAGTGGGAAGCGCCGCTAGGAAATCTGTTTGTAGACAACTAGCCTAGATGAGAGTGCTGGGAAATCGTGATTCCGCCTGAAAAATTCATTCCTTACAGAATGAACTTAGATGAAAATCTTCGAATTTCTCATGGGCAATTCATCCAGTAGAGAATATGTATTTCATCTGAAATCACAATATCCGAGCATCCCTAAAGAAAGGGATATGTGCTGATGTATGTTATGAAGCCTTTCATGGCACCTTCACACTCATCTCTTAAGATGATAATATTTTGTGGAGAACATCATATTTTGAGAAGAAAGCATTAGTTTTGACTGAAGCTTTAGGTTGATATACAGGCCATCAGAGTTGCATGTGGATAAATTTTTTAGATGAAAATTTAATAATTTGACTTTTCGCTGAATCCTTTCTCGCAGGTAATAGACTCAATAAAATGATCATAACACAAGAAGGAAGGCCTATGGACTGTTATTCATATAGATTTTTCTTAATTTCACAAGTCCTACATGTCGCCAAAATATCAACAAAAAACACTATGGATCAGTTGGGAACTTTCTCTCATGAATCTGGTACCCTTATGCGCTCTTCAGAAATATTCGCATAGTTTTTGAGAATCTAAAAGTTTTATCTCTATAGAGTTCGATCACGAGTCGGTCAAGAAATCTACAATAAATATTTTATGTATTCCAAAAAGGCTCGACAAAACATCATGAACCTTGTCTTATTCTTTAGCATTGATATAGTATGTCTTTTGTGTCACATCAGTCATTTGCACAAACAAAGAAAAAGTGAATTAACGCACATGTTTTTATTCTTTTGCATGAAAAGTCTATGGGCTGGCGCACAGCATATTTGAATAGCAGCCTTTACTTGCACGATAAATATTTAATAGAAAAACGGACAATAGCGCATCATATTGGCTGTCATGAGTGGGTTGTTTCTAACTTACAAAAAAAAACACAATACAAAGTCAATACACAGGTGAAGTGGCGCTGGATGCGCAAGCATTGACGCATGTCACAGTATTGAGCTAAGCAGACATATCCGAAAATATTCTTTTCCAGAACCTAACCTTTTATGTAGATACATGCATATGTGATCTATTATTTCCTAAAATAGCGGTTCTCAAAGTTTGATAAAGCCAAAGAAAAGTGCCTGGTAAGGCTTGGACTTAGAAATCAGCATAAACAAAATCAAGCCGCTTGACAACATAACACAATATTCCACAAGCTATCAATATTATAAAAAGAAGCTTGTTTATCTATGACTTTTGTTGTAAAAAATAATTATCGTAATCCAATTTAAAATAGAATAGAAAACAAAGAGTCTCTATGCCAAAAGCCTACCATACTGTATATTAAAAATCCTATAAAGGATCATGTCTAATCAAGTGCGCAGTTTTACAACATATACATACACATGTATCCTAATTGCTGTAGTAGCATCGGCTTATGAAATCTTTCTTAGACTACTTTAGAGAATGCCCAAAAAATCTGATTTTGAGCACTCGTGTTACATTTTGAAGAAAAACCAAGGTAATATTCAGAATCAGCGCATCAAACTACATCGAATGATATTTTTTCGAAAAACTTTTTTCTTAAAAAATCTTCTTTTATGAAAAATGATTTTCTGAATAGTATACTGTTATTATTGGTCAAACGAAAGCCGTTTCTAAGCAAAAAAAATTGCATGTTCGTCTGCTTATGCAAAAGCTCGTCATGACTCTTGAAAAAAGTATTTTTGAATTGAAATCTCTCTCTAATTGGACGCTTATTTCAAACCTCACTATTGATGAATGTCTTCAAAAGAAAACATAATATAAGTAAAGGAGAAACAAACAGTTGTTATAGACTATAAGATTAAAATCAGTAAGTCAATAATATAAGATGATTACGGGATGAAAATAACTAATTACTCATCTGATTATCTTTTGAGTCATCAAAGTCTGCATATCTATAGATATCTCTTCTAACCATTCACACAGTTCAGAAATTAAACGCTTGAAAACATGTTAAGAATGTTAACGACAGTTAGCGCGTTTTTTAACTTTTTGTCTGACTAGAACAGGATGTTGACAAACTATTGTTTTTCTATTCTTCAAGTCTCCTGTCTATTTTAAATATGTTGATATTGACGACTGATTACATTTGAAAATCACATGTTATTAAAATGTACTGCTCACAATGGAAGCCTGCAAAAAAAGAACTAAAGCGTAATGGAGCGACAATTTAGACGTCAGCACAAGTGCTTAATTATGCAATTGGTTTGTTCATGTCAAATAACCTAATACTTATTTTTCTCCGTGTTCTTTCAATAGAGTAAAGAAGAAAAAAAAACAAAAACACTTGCCACGTATTCTACTATGAGTCAGAAAATGACACGAACAACTTACAGTGAAAGAAAGAAAAAATGTAACGTCAACGCATAAAACGTGTTATTCGCGAGAAGAATATAAAAAGAAGCGAGTAGTGAATAGTGAAACTCTTTCAAAATGGCAGCACGTATACTTAAAATGATCAGTAATTTATTTGCTGTGCCAGAATATCGTGTGCTTATTATGGGTATTGATGCATCAGGAAAAACCACCATTCTCTACAAATTAAAACTCAATGAAACTGTTCAAACTATTCCTACGATCGGTTTTAATGTAGAAGTTGTGAAATTTAACAATGCTTCTTTGACTATGTGGGATGTAGGTGGACGTGATAAAATTCGTGTATTGATAAGACACTATTTTCAAAATACGCAAGGTATCATTTTCGTGGTAGATTCGAATGACAAAGAACGATTAACATACGTAAAAGAAGATTTATCACGCGTGTTAACAGCTGACGATTTATTCGGTGTACCTCTATTAGTTTATTTGAATAAAATAGATTTACCGAATGCAATGACTGTTGAATATATGATTGAAGAACTAAAACTAAATGATATTCGACATCGACAATGGTTTGTACAACCATGTAGTGCTTGTAAAGGTGATGGTTTATACGAAGGTTTAGGTTGGTTAGTGCATGCATTGAAATCACCACATAGTACTTCAGATTCGAAATATACGATACCGATTGATAACAAACAAGATGACGATAAATTATCAGCATGGTTATCTCAAATTGATGAAGATACGAATGAAGAATTCGTTGAAAAATTCGAAAATAATCAATTATCCTCAGAAAAATTTGATCATCGAACAGTATTAAGAACAATATGGACGTATTTAGTATTCTATGGTAGACAAAAGACAGTAAAAATACTCTTTGATCATCTTCAAATGTATATGCACGATTTCAATGTGACATTAATTTATTTTTGGATTCAAATTGTTCATTATGCATTTGAAGCAACTAAAAATCCAACTAAGGATTTTACAGGTTTTCTATTGATGAATCCTCAATTATTAAACGAGACTGACGTACCATTAAGCTATTACAAAAAAGATACACTATTTAGTAATGAAGCAAAATCAACTATGGTTTTACCAGATGTGAAACCATTGCCAAGCATATTACCTGGTGCTTCACCGTCTATTATCAATATTTTAAAGGAAACTAATGATTTAGATGATGATGAATTTTTGAAACAATTGGATTCGTATACATTAAAAAGTTGGTCTCATCAAATTCAGTTACGTTTAATATGGCTTTATTTAATCCGTGATGGTCGTCGTGCTGGTATGAATAAAATATTTGATGGTATTAAAAATTTTATTCAGAATAGTCCTTTAGCACAAAAGACAACATTTAATTTTACAATGACCTATTTTTGGATTCAAATGGTTCATCTAGCTATTACACAAACATCAACACAGACTAATTTTGAAGAATTTATTAGTTTAAATTCACATTTACTCAATGAAAAATTATTTTTAGAATATTACAAAAAAGAAACTATATTGAATAATCCCATTGCGCAAAAAGAAATGGTATTACCTGATATTAAACCACTACCAAGCTTTGTTGTGTCTACCACGAAAAAATGAATAAATCAACATCAAATTGTCGTTTCATTTGTCTATGATATATTGATTTTTATTTTATAAAAAAAATTATTCATAAATTAAACTTCAGTCATATTGGAAGCTGAAAATCTATCTATCATCAGTAGTCACTTATGGAATAAAAGTATTGAATACTCTCTGCAGACAGCAAACGAGCGAAAATGTATAAGGTGCATTAGTGTAGTTTGTTTCTTAATGAACCTATGTAAAAAACGTAGTCAGAGATTTTCTTTGGGATATTTAAAAGCAGGAGGTATCGAACTTTTCACATCGTTTCCTTGACCGATCAATATTAGTAATGTCCCATGAAATGTTCATAATGATGGTTCGTCGACGTTGATCTCATCCAATTTTTATCATCTTAAAACATCGAAGTAACTCAAGTAAAAAATACATCATAACCATTAGATTATTTACGCTGGTCAGACCACGATTTAATGGTCGATCAATAGATGTCAAGCTATGTATCGTAGGTGGATGACCACCCTAGTCTTGATTTATGGTACGATAGAATAGATTGAGTAAAAATTTACTGTAAATTTTTGGTTTTTTTGAAAAAAATAAATCAATATTCTACTTGTGTGGCAATTGAATCTTTAATGCTTATCTAATTTTTCAGATCAATATGGTTTTTGAAATAATGTATATTTATCATAGAGTGATCTCGTACTTGGCATGAAGCAGTACGATCTAATAAATACACTACTAATTAATGAAGAGATACTTGGTGCTTCGAAGACTACATCACAGTAAATTCCAACTGCAATATATTTGGTAATTGCATGTCTACTATAATAATCTATCGGAATCTAAGCTTTGAGTATAAGCTAGCAAAGAATATTGTGGAATATTTTAGCGTCGATCAAGAATCTGCACTTTGCTCTCTTTCTTATAGCGTCAAATTATACTAATGATTTCTTCTTTCATCTTATAATATGACTAAACACCGGCGTTTGTTTTTGGATGTTAAACAGATTTACTAATCGATTTGTTGAGAAAAACAACAATCAATCGTTATAATTATGAGATCAGCATGATGCTTTCCATTCTTCTCTCATTCTAATACTTTTGTCGCTATTAATTAGATATTATAGACATGACCTATCCCATTGGATGAGTTCCTTAAACAAGGACAAAACCAGTCAGACTATGAGCTCATTTACCCGTGTGAAAATTTTTTTTGAAAAAAATCTGATTCGATCCTCGCAGATTCGATCTAAGTCATCATCATCTTCACATCATGATCATCTCTTGCACGAGGCATCGACTATGACATTTATTTGATTTTTAAACATGCATTTAGATTGTGCAACCAGTGAGGCTTGAACATAAGACGTTAGATTAGAAGATGATCCGACAATTCGTCGCAATGTTATGATGAAATTAAATCATTGCGACGAATTGTCCTAGCACCAAGTCAAACATATAACTGTTTAGCATCTGTCAAAAGTAAGCGTGTGATATTTATTACCACCTCCACTTTCACGTAGGGAAATGACAGTAAGCGTTGGTAAGATTAACATTTTTCTATGTGGCAGCAAAAGCGTTTATTTGGTGTTGATTATCTAGCGTTGCATCATAATCTTCACTATTTAGCACGCATAAGTAGATGGTAAGTGATTTATCTTTAATTGAATGTAGGACACACATGTCAGATTATTAATGAGCTAACAGAAATCTGTCGAAGATATTTTTTGATGGATTAAGCCATGATGTGTCATTTTATTAGCCACTTAGAAAGTCTTAATGGTCGTTAATGTCAATAATCTATCAGCAATAGTGTCGAAGTTGCGAAAGATTCCAGGCAGAACGCAAAATGCGCTAAAAAGTCTCTAGAGATTTTAAAACAATATGAGATATTATATTTCAGAATGTCTGGAAAGTTGATATTTTTCAATAGTACTGTTGATAGTTAGTCGAAACTTTTTGAACGAAATCTTTATGGGTTCTGAATAGTAGCATACTAAATGTGACAAATTAAAAAAGAAATCGTCGCTATTAGAAGTTCCAAGAATTGTATGAGTTTGATATTGTATGTCTTTGCAGAGCTAAAGTAACAAACTATTTTGCAAAAGCATTGGTTGTTTAGCTAATATATGACTGCACTGCTTTTTTCGTCGGTCAGTTGATAAATTTGAACCGCCCAGTTTTTTGCCGTTTTTAACGGTCTAGGAATAGCTTGGACTGGCCGGTATAGTCCAATCTGAAAAAATCATATCGGTTCCAAGTGTGATCTACATAGCTGTAGTACAATTTATAGATTATGATAGCTTGTCTCACCTCTGTATCATTGCATATTGTCTTTCGAGATGTATGCAACAGTTATGAATTGGTCGCGTGGTTTTTATTATTTAATCATATAGATCCTTTGCCACCTGACGACATACGCAGCTATAGTGAAATCCATAGACTATGGTGACTTGTCTCACTCACACCCTCACCTTGTAGCCTTTGAGGATTTTTCAAAGACAAAAGGATAACTAGTTCTGTTGCACTCGAACATCAAGCTGCTGGAATTGAAGCTGAGATCGTCAATAATAGCTTCTAGAAGACCTTCATAGCGTCAGACCATTGTTTCGAAATAAGATCGCCAAAAGATGTGGTCTACCTAGAAATGAACTAGACAGAAGTCTTCTAAATCTGACATCTTGCACCAGTAGATAGATGCAGTACCAGTTATTATCATTTCCACCTGATCAGATCCTTCACCAAGGTTGAAAAACGTTGTGGAATGCTGATGTCATATCCAGAAGGACCTCTTTTTACTTCTCACCCTTACCTGCACCCTCACCCACTCTCACCATTGAATGAGTCATACTGTTACATTGAGAAATTTTATAACAGGCAGTGTTAGTTCTACAGAAAGGGATCAAAATGTAGTATGAATATAAAAGTATAATACAAATTCACACAATGACGAAAAAAAGTTTTTTTATCAGTCATCGTCGAACTATAAGAGAATGGGTCAAGTGAATTCAAGATTAATTAATCATTATATAAAAGGTCAGACAATGTTCTCATTTATTTACGAAACGTATGAGTACTTGGATAGGGATAACCATTGAATAGAAAATCCGGTCGGTATTCCCACTTTCCACTCTCATTACCGTACTTATTCACACATGCTCGACATAGTACATTGTCTACTCCGCCACTACTGTCATGCATGGAGATGTTTTCTCGAGCAGCAGGTCATCGACATAATAGACATGTCAAACGTTCAGATCTGCTTTCGCAAAAGTTCCTTTTCCGATTTGTCTTCGTTATACGGGTCATGCGTCGTTGCTTTGGCTCGAGATTTTTGAGTCAGTTGTTGCTGTAGATAACTGAGTTGATCTCGAACCTCATCCATAAAGACTTGAAGCTGATATGCTTGCGCATTGTGCTCAGCTCTTAACTCTTCTATAACTGGTCGAATTTTCAGTAGTGGACATACGCTATGATGCTGAGGCCATTGTTCTCGAGTGCCACTCCATGAGCACTTGAGATCAGCTGCTTGACACTGTACATGTGTTTCGCGACAATGATTAGTAATGTGATCTTGAAAATTTCCTCGTTGAATGTTGCTTTGATTGCACTGTGGACAGCGAACAAGAAGCCGATCGAGTTGGCTGAGAACTACACGTGTGGTGACTGGTACGAACGATGTAGCTATCCGACAAATAGGACATGATGAAGTTTGTATGCTCCAATTACTAATGCAAAGAGCGCAGAATGTGTGTCCACATTTTACGCCTAGTTGCGGGTTGACAAATGGTTGCTGGCATATGGCACATTTTAATTCCGTATCGATTTCGTTTTCATTCATGTAAATACAGTTGGGAATTGATGCACTACAGCGTTCCGATTTCGAAGACATGGTAGCAATATACTCTATTGTATTGCTGTCAAAGAGAGAAAAATATTTATTTATTGATTTTTTTGTCGGAAGTGATCTAAACGCGTTCTTGGAATTTTCTTCGTTGAAAGAGTAAGAAGATGCCTACTCATGTTTTGCCTGCTGTGAGAATATAATATATTATTCGAGTGCATGATTGCTGACTCAAAAACGATTACTTGAATAACTTCTTTATTTCTAATTGGTGTATTGTCAGAGGGGTTAAAATGTGTTTCTTTCGTCCAATTATTGACAGATGCATTTCTCACCAGTGACATCTATATCTACTAAACTACAAAGAAAAAAACCAAACTATTTTTATACGGTACACTCTACGACTGGAAATAAACATTATTATAATGTATTTATTGCGGGCAGTTGTCGTTTTTGTTAAACATACTTATAAAAAGAGGTCGTTTCCAAAGAGATGAACATGAAAATGCATAGCTACTCGATACTGACTGTATCCTCTCTACAACATATGTTACACGTTACTCTTAAACCATTGTGCTCCTATCGACAAATCTCAAAAGCTCATTTTCATCGAAATATAATACTAACTAATAGTAAGAGTAGATTGATTGGAATTTGAGTAATGTGTTGAATGGCATTGATAATATACTTTTAGTTTCTATCAGATGTTTTTTATTTTATTTTTTATTAAAGAAACAATTCAAAATACAAAAACAACGATGAAACAAAAAATATCGTCTGAATAAAGAAATAACAATAAAATACAAATAGTCTAAAAATATTTGCTGAATAAAGAAATAATAATGCATAAAGATGAAAAAAAAGATCTAGCAATTGTTGTTACTAACTAGGAATACTTACTTTGCCAGTAAAATTTTACTAATAATGGGCAAGTGCAACAAAAGATATATATATATATATATTAATGGTAGATATAATACGTACATTTCGTCGATAAGTAAGTTCACCTACTTCTCCTTCTTCATCATCACCTTCTTCTTCTTGTTCTCCTTCGTCATCTTCTTCATCTGCTTGTTCTCCTTCATCATCAACATAATCATTATCATTATCATTGATATAATCAAAAGAATATTTATTGGTCAATGATGATGTTGTTTTTGTTGAAATTGGTTTTGTTGATTGTGTTGTCGTCTAAAATCAAAATACACATAATTCACAAATAAAATGCTTGAGTGTGATATTATTTATAATCTTACTCGATTTTTTGAACGATTCTGACATTTATCATGTTTACAACCACAAAAAGGTGTACATACTAAATTATTTACTGCGCATTTGCATCGATTACAACCAGTTGTGCATTTTATACATTTAGTCAAAGTCAAATCATCTGGTATAGCTGGAAGTGATATCCATCGAACCATTAGTTTGCCATCATTTAATTGTTGATAACCATAATTTTCCACTGGATATAAACTAATAATGTCGAACTGTTCAAACGTCCTTTTCCATGTAAAAGTTTGTCGCCATGCTCGTTCACAATGAAGATAAAACAAATCTGTTGTTGGTGGTAATTTTATGCATATATCTGTTGTTGCACTTTTAAAATATTTTAACGCTAAAAATTGTCTTAATGAATTTAATGTTGTGCGACCTGATGGTTGTGTTAGTGTTGTTGTTGTTGAAAATGACGAGGATAATGATGATGTTGTTGTTTGAATCATTGACAATTTCGAACTTCTTGTACTTTTATAACATGCGATTAACAAATCTTCAGCAGCTTGAATTGGTTCAATACTAATTTTTGCATTATCACCAAATTTAAATAAATTTTTATATTGATCTGGATTCGATAAAAAAGTGGAGAAATAATTTAATTTTGTGATATTACGAGTAAAAGACGTTGTATCTGAACCTGATAAAGCATGTAATACTAGAAACACATTTGGTTCATCTATACACCACCTATTTTTTATCACTTCCCCAATTTCTTTAATATCAATATATGTAAATGATCTGGTGAATGTGTTGTTTTTTTTAATATAAATATTTGAGAACATCATCAGTTTCGTATGAGCTAATGATAAAATAAAAACATCCGTATCAGTTGATTGTATAACTACTCCATTAAATGGTCCAAAATCATTATCAGTTTGAATATCGTATACATGTAAAAATATTCTTGTATCAGCTTCAACGTGATTCGATTGTAAACTATCAACAATTTCGAGATTTGATGCAAATGATGAATTATTATTGATTAATCTAATACTTTCTTCTTGTGGACCAGCTATTATTAATTGTTTATTAACAGGTAAAAAGTCAATAAGATCATCCAGTGTCCAACAAGAACGAACAGTAGATGCTAATTTAGCACGATTAGCATGTACAAAATCATGAAATCTAGAAGATTCTAAAACATCTGTTTGTTTTAAATCATAATTCTGTTGATGATGTTTGTTTTCGGAACCATGACGTTTAATAAATGATTTAATAGTTTTACTTTGAGCTGAATCAAAGACAATATCTATACGTTCATAAAATTGAAATTCTGGAATGATATGATTTTGTAATAATTGCTGAGCATAATCATAAACAGTACCATTTATTTTCAATGGTCTGATCTCTAATAATTGACCACCATCAATAATTAATGCCCATTTATCGTAATTTGTTGTTGGATTAGTTGTTCTAAAAGCAGTTGGACATTCTTTCTCAAACAGTTTTATTACTTCTGACTTTTGCTGTTGATTTAATAAATTACAATCTCGAATATCACATAATGCTAGAGGAGATGATGTAAATTCATGTGCAAATAAAGAATTTAAATTTAAATCCTATATATGATAAATAAAAAAATAATTTGAATATGTGGAAAAAGCCTCACTCAGAAATATAAATATGAACAATAGCATACTCGAAAAAATGATAAGGAAATAATATCCTTTATTAAATTGTCAGCCTCTTTTACCATTTTATTAACAATAATATTTTTATCGATCTTTTTTTTCAATTGCTGTTCATCTGGTATATATGAATCTGACAGCTTAAAACGAAGCATAGCTGGTAAACGATCGTCAATATTAATGGATTGATTGATATATCGTTCTTGAATAAATGAATACATCTTTTCTAATCCATTGTCATACATTTTTACAACACTGTCAATTATTTGATTATGAATAATCTTTCCATTCATAATTTTTCTAACATTTCCATTATTCTCATTAAATAAATTTTCATTTTTTAAAGCTTTTGTAATAATCAGTAAGTCCTTATTATCCTGCATCATTCGAAACACTGAACATTCAACATGAGCATCAATGGTGTTGTTCGATCGTTCAATACAAGCAATCTCATTAGTAATAGATGACAACATAGACCTAAAGGCAAATGATTTACACCATGATTCAATTGATTCCAATTTAAATCTGCCTGTTATTCCTCCTATTTGAAAGGAAACAAAAAATTAATTATATTGACCTGAGAAAAATATCACAGTCTTACCTCGACCTTTCCCATATTTATTGATAGAACATTCAATTGCTTGATCGAGAGCAATAGCGGAAAAAGGTCGATCAGAACGGTTTACAGTAAAAGATTGTTCTAATCTTTCACGTAAATAAGTTGAGCAAGATTTCAAGTCAATCAAATGTTGTACAGCTAATCTTGCGTAGTTTCTATGATTTGTAGAAAAAAAAATAGGTGCCATAGAAAAAAAAGCTGCATTTCTACCTAAATTTGAATATAATGCATATATTGTGGACAAAAAATTAAAAGATTTAACATACCATCAAAATTAGATAACCTAATGGAGGTATACATCAATATCAAAGGTTCTAAAACTTTTCGTAAAGCAAAATACCAAAACTTAAATGTCACGTTATGTTCACACTGTTCAATAGCCCATTTTTCCATAACATCAGCTAATTGTAAATCATGAATTTCATTTATTAGAGTAATAAACCATTGCTGTTTTTTGTCTAGAACAGCAAAATCGGATGGTATACATTCTAGAATTTCTTTTAATTTGACAATGTTAATTGTTATCGTTGAAGATGATGATGATAATGATTTAATAAATGTTTCAAAAAATAATATTCCCAACGAAGTGTATAAGAGTTTACAACATCGTAACGAATAGTTAAAGTTGTGGACATTCATTATTGATCGATGAGCTGCACCTTTATAGATAAGTTCTAATACATCTTCAATACCACTACCGTTTAACACATCCCATATTACAATCATATAATTTTTCATAACATGAAAGTCGCCCGGATATATAAATATTAGTTTGTTATCTATTTCCTGCATTCGCTTCACCTGTATTAAGATATAAGATTTTGAAATAAAATAATATAAAAGATAGAAACTAATTACCTTCATACAATTTTTGTAAATTTTTTCATCAACTACAACTATCGCTTCTTTTTGAATACCAGATTGAATTAATGATGTGTTTGTCGATTGAAGACATAATTGTGATGTTGCTAATGAACTTGGATCTTGATTAAGAGGTGGAAGAAATGTAATTTTTGATAAAGGACGGCGTACATGAGGTAAAAAAGTTGCGAAAAAACCTGATAATAAAGGAATGTTTCTTTGAATTTTATTATCGATAATCTTTTCAAATGTATTATTTGTATCAAAAATATTCTTTATCAAAGTATAAGCTAATAGAACATCATTATAAGATTTATCATCAAATAGAACGTTTAGTTCATTCTTGTTTGTTATAACTAATGGAGTATTTGTAATTGAGTCTGTTACATTTTCATTTGGTGGTAAATCGAAATTTGATTTATCAATAACTGATTCAACTGTCTTACATAAATCGTTTAAACACTCATTCACGTCAAATCTTAGTTCATCATTAAGTGGTGTTTGTATGATGATACGATTAAGTATATGTATACTATTTTCTCCATGTAATGTACCAACATTCATATCAAAATTATCCGCAACAGTTATTGCAAATGAGCAATCTTGTTTAACCGATGAAGGAAGATCCGATGTTGATAGTTTTGATACTTCGTTCGCTACTTTTTTATTTAAACGTATCTACAGTAAAGAAAAGTGTCACAAATAATGCAATTGTTTTTTAGAAAAAAAATTCAAATTTTTAATAATTGTAATGGAATCAATTATTGTATTTCACTTACGATAGTTTCATAAGAGCATGTATGTCCAAATCTATTCATAATATTGATCAAGTGCGATGATCGAATGTGATGGAACAATTCGTTTCCAAGTAATAAATGTTTTGGTGTTGAATAAGAATCATATCTTGCATTTATAATATCATAACCTATTGCTGATATCTTCAAAGATTTTCCACACGATTTGTACATATCTTCATTAAATAAATTGTTATACTGGTAGCTATGTTTGAACTCTTGAAATTTATCATCATTAGCAGTTAATAGACCAATAAAATTTTTAATAATGATTGGAATACAATCCCAAAATACACCTGATGAAAATTCAGTTAATGATTTATTATTTTCATGAGCTTTTTTTAAGTAATGCATATTTTCATTAATTGATTCACGTAATAATTCAATTGTTTGAAATAGTACCTTTGATTGTGTTTCTACATCGATATCTTTTTTATGTTCATAAATATTATTTATTTGAATACTATCATTATAATTTGATGTTGATGAATTAGTTAATATTGACTCTGTTATTGTTGTTAAATTGTTCCATGAGATAAATAAACCTTGACGATTATTCACTTTTGTAAATAATATGTTATTCTTAAATCTGGTATTAAGTCTATCACGAATTGACTGGGTACGAATCATTCCTTCTGAAAAATGTTCTTTTCTAAGTTTTAATATTTCTTCATATTTATCTTTAACCATTACTAAAGAAACTAAAAAGCCATTACATAATAAACTTTCCAACCATCCGCATAATTCACTAAAACCGTCATCATATAAAATAGATTTGGTTTTACCATCGATTGCGTAATCTGTAAAATTTAAATAGCTTCCAATTTGTGATCCATTATTATTTAAAACACGAGAACGAAGTCGAGAAGAAATCTAATTAAATAAAACGAAAAAAAGAAGTCTACATATAGAATAAAAGGATGAGTAATATAAAATCAGATGTAGAAAAAAACTTTTGAAATTATTTAGAAAAAGAAATCTACACACGTTTGTTTCACGAGATTTATTTTGATGAATTTGCTCTACTAGCGATGTTCGAATTGATGCTGGTCGAATTGGTGATAATTGAATTGATGCTGGTAGAATTGGTGATGATTGAATTGCCGGTATTTGAATTGGCGATGATTTATTTGGTGACGATTCAAGTCGTGATGAAGATTTTGGATCAATAAATGTATATGAATTAAAAAAATCTTCGTCAATGTCCATTATATAATCATCATCATATGATTTTTCGCTCTGAAAAGAATTAAATAAATATTAAATGTCCCGGTTACTACATGCAAGTAGATGTTTAACTTTGATTAAGAATTTTACTTACAAACGAAACATGAGAGTTGCTAAAATTATTATCTGCTGATGGACCAAGAACATCTTTCTCTAGATCAACTACGTCACCACTAAATGATTGTTCACACTAAAAATGAATAAGACAGATATTAAATCTTCTTGTTCGTATATATAATGAAATTGTTTAAAGTAATTCTGTTCACTTACATTGACAAGTTCTACAGACATATCTTCATTGTCTGCTGTAGAGCGAAGCTCATCCATTCTTGCTGTCGGTGACATTGCTGATGATAATAACACCTATAAATTAATATTATATATATATGACCCATACTCTTTATATTAGAAAGCTTTCATTTAACCATTTTTTACCACTATATCAAAAAATATATCACCTTTTCATGAAAATTCGTCGTAGATGAAGAAGTATTTGGATACGACGTACATTTGGAATTGAATATCATAGATTGTTCACATGTATTATTTTGTTCAGGATTATGTCTTGAAAATACTATTGTTTGTGCTGCTGTCGCTGATGATGATGATGATGTTTGATTATTTGTACGATCACTAAAAGGTAATCGAGACAGATGATGTTCTGGTTCACTTGACAAACTTCCTGTTTTTGGTAAATAGTCATAGTGATGCCAATACTTCGTATAGCATTTTTTATGTACTTTCCGATTTAATAGTGTTGTCAATGAAGAAGATTTTTTATCGGCTTTATATGCTTGTTCAATTCTGTGTGCAGTAAAAGGATCTTGCACTGTTGTGTATTCATTTTTATTTAATTTTCGCCTTCCATTACATAAAGCACATGATAACGGCATTTGATGGACCGTAATACTATTTAACAAAAGATCTGAAGTAAATTAACTTGATTGAACGACATAAAAAAATTAGTTATAGATAAACAAACAATAGAAATAAAAGATGAAAGTATAACTGAACATTTCGCGCCATGTTGCTATAGACAAACCACCGTGAAAGAATTATAGAGGGCTGCACAAGCTTATGTTTTTAATCTAAAAACTCAAGGTTAGAAGAACAGCCCGCAATGAGAAGTATCTTAATTTATTCCAAATTAAATTTAAAATTTTTTAGTGTATAAATTATTATATACAAATTTTTGTAGCAAAAGTGCATTAATGTAATTGGAATCTGACAACAAAAGTATTAGTCATCTAGGGTCTGACAGTATACCAAATATTTACGACGTGGCGAACGACAATACGTTACACTACTCTGTAAATCGCATGAAACACTAATCACATCTGAAAACTTTAACTTGGTTACTTCTCATTTGCGAACATCAAAAAATTGAAGTTTGAATTTAATAAAGTTGTTTCAAATTTTCGACTAATTTTCGAATTGAATAATTCAAATGAAAAAAAATCGAGTGTTCTTTAAAATTTGACTGCGTAAAATTTAGTTGTATGAACTGTTTTAATCTGAATTTTTTTCAAAGTAGATTTTCTGTAATATATAGAGGACGTAATTTATTAATTAACTAATACAAATTTTTAATAAAGCACAGTATTTGTAATTTGTAGAGGACGCCAGTTGATGGTTACAATATTTTTTAGTAAAGCAAAGTTTTTGTAGTTTGCAGAGGTTGTTGTTGATGTAGAGATAAACTTACGTACTTTATCTCTACGAAAGAGAGAGTTTAATCTTTTGAAGAGATTTTAACAAATAAAATGATTGTCAATTGTTGAAGGAGTAATATGACTGAAGCCCGAGCAAGCATCGTGAATGTAGAAAGAAACTAAAACATTTTATGTTTGAGAGAGAGCGTTCATTATTTTCTAATAATTTTAACTGAATAAAATGAATATCTATTCTTGTAGTAGTTATAGTATATGGACATGAAGCTGCTATTGCATGAGCAAGGATCCTGTATCTTGAGAAGAAATAAAGTAAACAAACATTTTATTGATTTTATTAAACGTGACAAAGGAGTTTCAGATACGTTTATTAGAAATCATGCTGATAATTTAATATTTATTTGTAGTCGTAGGAGAATTCTTGCCATTGTGTTTTAAAGTCTTTACACTCTAGATCTTTGCATTGAGTTTGATACTTAAATGTGAGAATACCAGTGATAGTACGAATTTCATTCAATTTATGACAATGTTGTCACCGTTCACAAAATTGCAATTACGTTTCTGATATCGTTGTCTATTGTAAATGAATGCCGAAGCATCTCGATTAGTTAATTATTGTCTATCCTATGTTAAAGTCTATGTTGGCATGTTAGTTAAACTTCAAACAAAAAACTAATCAAAAGCGCCCACAATATATATTTTTTCTCTGTAATTTAACGAACTTTACAAATTACAATAAATAAGACGAAAATTCAAAATATTTATATGCAGCGGACTCTATTTTAGATACACTGAGATGTTTAATATTAATTTAAGTTTAAATAAACTTTGAAAATAACTTAAAAAATTTTAAATTAATATTTATGTTCATGTTCGCAAATAAGAATCTATGATAAAGGCTCTTTTTACAGACAGAGCAGTTTTTGATAGTAACAATATTCACTATAAAGTGATTTTATATTGAAGTGAAGGAAGAATATCTTATCTCGATATAAAGACTATTTAATAGTATCACAAATAGCCAGTAAATCATAAAGTCAGCTCTCAAAAAGGGATTGAAAATAATGTACACGATATTTTTTCTGATTATTCATTCACAGAAAAGTAACAATGACATACTTATGCATAGTGTGTAAACAATCTTTTTCCAGAAGGATTACACTCTAATTTTAAATAGCATCCAATTACAAATTCTACACCAAATGAAAGCACATTAAAAACAAGAGTTGCGAGTGTAATTGCAGCAATTATTGCCTATGAAAATATTAAAATGTCTTGAATGGCATGTCAAAATGCTTGGATACTTTAACATTTTCATTCTTCAAGTGCATATTTTCACAAGCTATAATAACAGATTCGTAATCTTCATGAAAAACTGGAACTATAGATATATCATTTGCATATTTTTGACGAAAAAAAATTGTTCAAAGAAAATTCTAGTACTACCTTTGGTGCACCTCAGACATAAAATTACAAAGCATTTTTCGAATTGAAATACCTCAATTCATATATCAATCGATGCAGTTTTTGACGAAGATACGAGTTCGCTTGAGTATAAACCTGTACTTTTTGCTTTTTTATTACATTTTTCAACAAAAATAATACCAAATTCATGATTTTGTATCAAAAACGACATCGACTGTTATATGAATGGAGGTATTTCAATTCGAAAAATGCTTTGAAATTTTATGTGTAACGTGCACCAAAGGTATCATTAGAATTTTTTTGAAAAATTTTTTATCGTCAAAAATGTATAAATGACATATCTATAGTTCCAGTTTTTCATGAAGATTACCAATCTGCTATTATTGCTTGTGAAAATATGCACTTGAAGAATGGAAACATTAAAGTATTCGAGCATTTTGGCATGTCATTCAAGACATTTTAATAATTTCATAGGCAATAATTGCTGCAATTACACTCATAAATCTCGTTTTTGATGTGCTTTCATTTGGTATAGAATTTGTCATTGGATGCTATTTAAAATTACAGCGTAATCCCTCTGGAAAAAGATTTTTTACGATGGAAAAAATGCTACATACTATACATATTTAATTAATATATTCAATATATATCGATTTTTTCTTATAGAAAAAAATCATCATTCCTCTTTAATTTATCTTAGCATTACACATGTAAATATTTTATTTATATTTATTCTTTATTATAAAGGAATAATAAAAATAAATCAACATTCCTAATTTCCATAGATGAAAGAGTCACGAACGTTAGTTGTTTCTTTTTCTTATACAAGCTCATTCTGCTTACATTTCCGATTATTATCAATGGAAATCTCATTTGTATTTCCTGTATATTTTTCTCATCAGCTGTCGTTCGATTACTAATGAAAATGTTCATTCCCATAAGAATCTTCTGCTTGACTATTAGAAAACAAAATTAAAAGTGCAAAAATAGAACAACTATTCATTAAAAAGAAAGTGCATATAGTAAAGGAACTACGTATTGTGTATTTTTGTTCAATATTAGAGTGCATTCTTCCCAACGGTAAGTCACAATAGTAGCTGACAAATGAAAAATATAGATATCATATTGAATTTATCTTTATTCAAAAGTGACATCGTTTAGGGGCACAGTCTATCGATAATTTACCTCTATTTATCGTCGTGCAAGTATTCATTGAGTTATGGATTCGGATCGTTTTCTCTCTATCTTTACTAGATGAAAATGATTTCTTAAAATTTTCACAGATACGTTGTCAGCTTTATCAAACTCATTGTCAAATCACCACTAGTCGTGTAATTGTTCAACTATTTACTTATATTTGACAAGAACAACATGATGAATAAAAAAAGTGAGCTACTATACATTCATCGATAACGATCGTAAAAATAGGCTTGTACTTTCGAATTGTAGTAACTAATGCATGTCATTCATTCATTTCCGGTACTTTTTTTACTTACTCAACCGTTAAAATGGTTGAAGTACCCAATTCATTCATTGCTTTGCTCAATCGTCTCATTCAATTGGTTATTTGCACTTACATCGCTCTGTACGTATATCATTCACTAGTGATCTATTTGATTTAAATGTAATAAATTTGTCCAGTTATATTGTGTGGCATCAACGAGGATATCAAGAATTTCAAGAACCACGTGGAACGAGTGTTACCAAAGTGAAAGGTGTTTCATCGGTTAATGTGAAGGCTCCATTTTTGTTAGCTGGTAGGATTTTTTTTATTGAACTGTTTCATCTTACTCAAATAATAATGTATCTACTTACATTTTCAGACAATCTTTCGCGCATTGTTTGGGATACGACTGAGTACGGTATTCCGCCTCTGGTATATATACATGTTAGATGAACGTATGATAATCATAGCTATTTGTTGACTAGGAAAACAACGCATTTTTTATTGCAACTCGTCAAATTGTCACTTATGATCAAACTGAAAGCCGTTGTCCAAGTGTAAGGAGTTGATCAACTAGTATTATTTGTGGTATATTTTCCTTTGACATTTGAACTAGACTTTAAAACCAAAGCTTTATTGCAATGAGACCAGCAAGAACTGTCGAGCTGGGAAGGCTACTCCAAGTACATCTGGTAAATTTTTTTCAGCTAGTGAGATGATAAAATTTTCATTGAATGATTTTTAGGATTTTTTACCGGTAATTGTGTACCAAGTCGAGAGAATACGTCGATCAATGTTTGTGAAATTAATGGATGGTGTCCCGAAGAACTAAGTGCATCAGCGTAATGGAATCATTTATAACTTTAAAATATGTGCTACAACTTTTTTCTTTTATAGAGATTATCAAATCAGTCTCGATGATTTAAGTAATTTTACCATATTTATAAAAACATCAGTAACATTTCAAAAATTCAACGTACATCTGTTCGTTTTGACATTGATTAACAGTCATCGATTGTTTTATATCCAATTTTTACTTTTTATTCATAGGCGAAATCTTCCAGATGATACGAATTTTTCGTGTCGATATCATAGTATTCGAGATCCGCGTTGTCCTATCTTTCGTCTTGGTGATATCTTAGAGAAATTTAATACAAACATGCCAGCTCTTCTCAGTGAGGTAAATATAAGAAATACGAACAATTCAATGTGGCTCTTTTAGGGTGGTGTCGTTGAAATTGAGCAGAGATGGTCATGCAATCTTGATTACGACAAACGTTTGTGTTATCCCCAATATATTTTTCGTCTACTACAAAGTGGTGATGATAAACAATCACCAGGCATTAATTATCGGTAAGAATTATTGCTTAAATAAAAAGTTTGTTGTATATTACTCTAGGCAATTATAATATATATATATATATAGTGCGGCGTATAAATATCGTCTGAACAATACTACATATCGAATTCTATCAAAAATACATGGTCTTCGGTTTGTTGTATCGATCTCTGGTAATGCAGGACGATTCCATGCACTTCAGTTATTTCTTGCCATCGGTAGGATTCGATTAAAAATAATTATTAATGATGATCATGTTTTTGTTTAAAGGATCTGGCATTGGTTATATGGTCATCGCAGGTCTTGTGTGTGATTTTATCATGATGCATGTGCACAAATCTCGTGACAAATATCGAGCAGGCAAAGTTAGCCTAGTTAGTGACATGGTACTTCAATGAACGATGACATTCTAATGACGATATATGCATTTGCTTATTTTTATCGGAACGCTTCTTTCTGAACATTTCTTAATTTTTCAATATTTAAAAAAAAACATCTATAAAAAGATTTTTCGGTATAAGTTTTATTTAAAATAAACCAAAGATGGACGTGTAAGAATTTGGAAACACGACACTCTATTGTTTACTAATGTGCCTATGACACCAAAATTTTATTTTTCGATATGTATAAGATGTGTAGGACCTTTCCTGTCTTTACGCATCCTATGGATAATTCTCCTATATAATCACTGTGGCACATTTTATTAATCTATGTTAAATGCTCCTGATTCAGAGAAATGAGCATCAGCAAAATCTTATCCTCATACAAATCCAGGATTGGAAGAAAGTGACACAGCAGCATAGTTGTATAATAATAAGGAAACTCTGTTTTCAATTGGGAGTTGTTGATATTCAGTTTTACTACTATCATAGAGCGATTGAAATAATGAATTTTAATAAGTTTAATGAATCCGAAAGACATGCTGTTTGTTATCTATGTCTTCATGTATCTTAGTTAACGTTTAAATTACCGACAAACTGTATGTATGAATATGTAATCCAGTAATTGGCACTATAAAAAAAATATATGTGAGGTCATATAAATTTAACAGTAAGAAAACGTTTAATAAATACTTTTTATTGCAACAAAACAATCAAATTATCTAATATCTTCTAATAAAAGCAATAAATACTAAAAGCACATTTTATTTCCGATAAACTCTTGAAAAAGACGCTTTTTAAATTATAGAAATCATCGTTCCGAATGTCTTTACATTCTCTTTTAACGATAAAAAAAACTTCAATAGAAATTTTGATAAATAATATTATTTATGGAATGAGTTGCAATACATCATAGGTTTCATTTTTATTTTCATTCTTCATTCATGCTATTGTGATTATCTGTCTCGAACGAAACCATAGGAAGATCATGAATTCGAGAAAGTACTTTTACGAACGAGAGAACTGTAAAAATATGAAATAAACAATTTTACACTACAGAATAAAATTCTTTTTCTCTTTTATCGTACTTTGTATTGAATTTATTACCGAGTAAACATAATACATAAGAGCTTTATTACAGTATAATTGATACATCAAAATGAAATAAAACTTCCATTCATATCTCTACTCAATAATAAATTTAATTGAAAATATGGTAGCATTAAAAGATAAAGAGGAAAAATATTTGTGTGGAGTGTACTTCTTAGAAGGGAATCTAGGCATGATTTTTTATATATTTAACTTTTACGGATTAGTCAAAGAACGGATTTTAAAATAAAATAATCAACATAAAAGCTGAAGGTAGTGTACGTATACTGTTTATTTATTTATTCAAAACTTCATGGACTAGAAACATAATCGATCATTTTATAAAAATTATCAACAAAGCCTTGATAGAAGATTACACTTGAGGCATTATACATCAATAATAACAAGTGTTCATCTTTGTACATTCACTGAAAATAGATGATGACATATCCTACTAAATAAGAAATTATAATTTCAATTAAAGTTTTACGAAAAGAACTACATTATTGACTATTGATTATTTTTTACTATACTAAGTGTAAGCTTTTGATTTCAGTACAGTCTAAAGCATTTCAAAAGGTCTATATGATCTCCATTTAGTATATGTATATATTTTTTGTCTGGTTCTGTTAATGACATACACTGATTTTACGTATTTGCGGCATCTGCTACTTAATAGATATTCACTATGAAATAGCACCATAGTACCTTCAGTGCTAATTAGAATATGGCCTCAAAAATCGATTTCGTCACCTAGCTGTCCACTGTGCACCAAAGTATAAGTTTCAATGAATATTTTCGTAGCATTAAAACCGTAAATACAAGACTATCTTCTTATTGTTCCTTAAAAATGAGAAAGATGTCGAATAATCGTAATACATTTATGAAATCTGAAGCAGATAAGCAATTTTATGGAAAATATCACTGATAATAGCTAGCGGTATGTCGATCTGACTCAGGTGGTATATGATCAACATAAAAAAGTATGACAGAAACTAGTTTTAAATCTCAGTATGAGTCAATACAAGAGTTTCTATGTATGTCGAGATGCTTAATGCGTTGTGATCCATTATGCATTTATTAAACGAACGTGTACAGTAAATTATATTAACAGTTAAACCAATAGTGAAAGAAAACAAAACAAGAATAATAAATCGAAGAAAAGAAATAGAAATATGAGATAATTAATTAGTCAATAGCAACAAAATAAGTATAATATTTCGCGTTGGTTAAAAAAGAAACTTTTATTCAAAATAAAAAAATAAGGGTGAATGGCTATCTTGTAGTTCCATGTTTAGACTCCATACTTGAATTGATTTTATCTACAATAGAAGGATTTTCACTTGAAAATTCTTGAGGTTTGAATGCATAGTGTCAACATTTATTACATGTAGCTTTGCCGTTCAAATTGCCATTTTTTTACAAAAGCATTGGATGATGCGAGTGAATTACAGAGTAATTCAAAGCAAATCATTTATAAAATAATTCAGTTTCGTCTACTTAAGTCTATAGTGATAACGAACGCATGCACATGCCATCTTTCTGACTGAGGCAAAGGATGAGCGCACACATAACTTTGAATTTCTATCTTTAAATTCATGTCGTGCGTGTTAAATTATTAACGGAAATGTGGAGGTATTTAGATTTCTGTCTCACACCCTCATCCTCACCCTAAGCAATAGACTGTTTACTACTGTTCGTTAGTTTGATGCAATTTGATCGGCTCAGACATATTGATAAAGCACTATATAGATACTCATGGAATTTAGAGTTGATTTCTTCATCCGTGATCACCTTTTTAAAGCTTTTTCTCGAATATTATTATTCATTATATAATAAGGAAAATAAGAAAATAAGAAAAATCAGTCTCAAATTCTAAATGTTGCTATATGAACAGTGTCAGTCCACTTGTTTGGAAAAAAAAATTATAGGTATTAAAACTAACAACGCATTCAAATTTACAATTCTCGATTACTTATGATCTCACTTTCTATAGAACCACTATTAATATTAACACATGTATTTAGATAGAGTCACTACTATTATTATTGAATAATAGATTTAAACTAGAGGCTCCTGTGAAGGGTTGAACCCTCAAGGCGAAGGAAGCGAAATTCCTGGAGTGTGTACTTTCCACTATATTTTTCTGTGCTTCACTGTACTTCCACTATAATCCACTTTACTTCCATTGTACTCCATGAGTACGGAATTCTCAACTTTTCCCGTTTGGTCGGATTTTAATATTATAGAAAAGATTGATTTAATTTACATAAGAAAAAAATTTCTAACGAAGGAAACTTATAAATTATAATATTGAATTCTTCTTTTTGTTCCGTGACTAATCATATAAAAGTTCCCGAACTGAAAAAATTTGTCTATTATAATATAGACTATCAACCGTCTATTATCTTCAATCGTATAATGAACGTAGAAGTAATACTATTGCTATCGCATCAGGACTTCTCTCTAGTCCTGCGTACTTTATTGTCGTGAACAAACATACTCATAAACCGCTAAACACATTACAATAATGTTTCAATGTAAAACTTTTTGGATCTTGTGGGTTATAATCCATCATTTTTCAAAAATATTATTTTTAGAATTTTTTTCTACACTTTGTTGGATCAAAATAAAACTATTTTTACCCTCACCGTCACCCACACATCTTGTATTTACCTTCTCCCCCATATATTTACCGTCATCAATGGGAAAAAAATTCTAAAAATAATATTTTTGAAAAATGATGGGTTATAACCCACAAGAGCCGACTTTCTTTCAGAGGTAATCGATCTAGTCACTGATGTTTTCTGATTGCTTTGAATTGGTAAACTTAAAGGTATTTTCTGTGATGTAATTCTTTCTCTCTGAAAAAAGAATATTTAATTGAACAGTTAGAAAAATTGACAAACCTATGAATATTTACCTTAAATTTTATCATCTTTACTGTTTGACCATTAATTATGAAGAGAAAAAACTCATAATATGTGCATAATGCACAAGAAAAGACTTTTCTATTATTATTTAATTGAAAGTTTTCATATGAAATAAAATTGAAAGGATCGATCATCTGCGAATCATAATAAAAAATTGTTACCTTTTCTCTTTCATAATATAGATCCTCAAAAACTTACATAGAGTATGAATACTTTTCAGAATAATGACTTTAAACATCCTAAAAATCAAATATATTAGTGCAAGCTCCCTATAAGCACATAATATTTTTAATTTATTAATTTTGGCGATAAAAGTAATAATTTAATCCGAACATAACCAGTCTTCTTGATGAACAGTAAAAAAGAATCTTCATTGCAAGCGTAATTCTTATAATCATCCGGAAGTCTCTCTAGTTTTCATATTTTTAAACACTCATTAGGTATTTATAGAGATACCATATTTTTCAGGAAAAAACATCGATAATATTCAACATGTGACAATCGACTAAGTAATAATAGCTCGTTCTTTTTCTTTATATGAAGAACGTAAAAAATCCTAATTAGTTTTTTATCTCATCTAATAACTGCTACATTTTCATATTAACAAACCTTACTGTGTAAATGCAACCAACCATATACTTGTGTATGATTACATTCATTAAAGTATATATCGTCATCCACATACACATGCACTTGATTAGTCATCATATGCATCATGAAGGATGCCTTTATATACGTATGCGCACTGATGAAATCGTATATTGGATATATTACAATGAACAAGGTAAGAATAAGTACAAAAAATGCATGTAGCTAATTGAAATGAGGAAGCTTTCTAATAACACAGAGTTGTATTCTATTTTTGTGTGTGCTTTTGCATGTAATTGTTTCTTTGCGCTTGACTCAACAATGAGTGATAGTCAAAGTAAAAAATAATCGTACTTTTGCACTTCAACGTACTTTAACACGGTTCACATACTTTCACGATACATGGATATAACTAATACCGATTTCTGCAACCGATGCCAATGAAACACTAATATTGGTGAGTTGGATGAATTTTTGATAATATTAGCAAAATTACAGGCATGTATTGGTAAAAATCCAACTAACGGACTTTTGGCTACTTGTATTTACGTGGTATATTCAGTTTGAGTAACGTCGTTATTTGGCTTTTTGGTTAACATCAGCTAGTGCCATGGCTTTTGTTTACATCTTCGTCTACGTTTATTCTTTCCACTTCCGCTTAACTATATGTGTATGTTTCTGTGACATCCACAGCATGAAGAATGCCATTATACTGATTTTCTTATAGCCTTATATATATATACGTTATCCATCAGTATTCTTGCCTGAGATGACATCGCGTGTTTGTTAGTGTTTTAAAACTCTCATCGGTAAGAACAGTACCATATATTTCGACTTTCGCTTTTTTATATATTTTTCTTCCAAGACCACCTTAGAAGACGATGTATATTTGAGTTTTCACATCACTCTCGACGGGACCATTGTTGTTTATTTGGTTGCTAATATAGGTACGTTTTCTTATCACTCGCATAAATGCGATCGACTGCGTTTCTGTTTTGGGGTATCTGGCCTATTCCCTGCCAAATATTATTACACAGAAAAAAATAGATAGAGTGCAAAACTTGAAAAAGCATTCAAAATCCTTATCAGATTTTGTAGAAGCATGCAAATCTCTTTCAAGTTATTTTAAAATTTCAAAAAATCCTCTTAAATTTTGAAGATTTCCTTGGGTATGCTATCGCAACTATTTTTCTTTGATGTAGATTGCTGCCACATGTACATGTTTCTACGTCAGCAGCACAAAGGCCAATGTTGAAAGTTTGAGTTTTTCATCACTTCTGGGTAAACAGTGTTCTGTTTATCCTTCTCAGTAACTCCTACTAAGAACGATGTCATGTCTTTGTATTGTCGCTACAATGTCCTGAGCAGGAGTGACGACATCTGTATGTTATCATACGGAAGATACTAAGGGTGATGTTATTTACCAAAAAAAGAGTGGAATCTTTTTTAGGTTTCACAGATTTCTACGACATCTAAAAAAAATACATTGTAAAAATGGTGCTAAAGAAATAATCTTTTAATTGAGTGTATAGCTTGATTTAGAAAACGAACTCGAATAATTTGTTCGTCGGATTATATTCATGGTTGAATTTCGTTCATTTAAGATAGATCAGCAAAGCGATTTTTACAGAAAAAAAGTTCCAACATTTGAGTTTTACCTTACGAAACAGTAGTTAAGTTTAAATCATTCAGTGTAGAATCCGTCAGTCGATATTCATGATTTATGTGAATGGTAAAGATCATCGATACTAAGCATTAATAAATTCGACTGATTCTATCGATAATCAACATGGATTGTCGCAATACTTATGTTTCTCAGTCAACATTGTCGATCCATTTTTATGAGTACTATCGAATTCATTTTCATTCGATTCGCTGCTAATCATCTTCCTAGCTTTGGTATAGATAACCTTACAATCACCAAATTTATTATTCTTTTAAAGTGGATCGTTTCTCGTTTGTTCAAAAAAGAACCAAGATTGAACAAATAAATGTCAACAATTGATTGATGTAACACTCGACGCTATTTTCTCACAATAAATTCCATCTGAATAAATTTTAATTTGATTTTCTAAGCACACATCGTTGATTGATCTTTATTTTTATATCCGATGATTTCAATGATCAGTTTCGGTTTCAATCCACCAATAACTTCTAAACGAATTCAACCTATTTGTAGACATCGTTGAAATACACATCAAGAAATGAATGAAAGAATACTATCCGAATATCTTCAAGATATATGTGCCCATGAGAAATGTTAAACTGTCCTAAAATATCACAAAGTCGGATTTCTTATAGATTTAAAGAGATAAAATTTCAAACATTTAAGAGTGATTCAGCTTGTGTGGATGTGCTCCCAATTTATATCTATAGTACATGAATTTGATCTGCTCTCCTCTTTATATTAAGTCTATCAGTCCGAGTCCTACATGCTTTCTTGGCTGTGACAGTGTCAAGTCTTGTGTTACTGTCTCTAATGTGATAGGTTGATCAATACATCTAAATGTATATCAATACGATCTGTCATTATTGTGCACAAGATTCCTGTTATGTTGTTTATGCTTGCCTTTTCTTTGTTAATCAATTTCAAAATCAGTATATTCCACTAGAATCAATCATAGTCATTCAATAAAAATAAAAATCTATTGCATTAAGAGACAAGCATCTCCATTGTCAAAACTTCCAGACTGTAAAAGAATTGTTTTTTATAGTTCCTAAAAGAAATCATCCATTTGATCATATTCTAAAATATTGTATCCACTTGTTTCGTTTTTATCTATACTTATCAATGATAAGACTTTCTTTGCATAATTCAATTGCTGAATTCTATTCAAATGATGATTAAATCAATATTTTACATTACTTACGTGAAGATAACCAACGATAAAAGAGAAAAAAAATATTTACCGTTTGCTATTGCTGTCTTTTGACAACTATTTCTGAGTGTTTAAGAGCAAATAAAATCAATCATTATAGGGCGATGTCGTGTGACTGATTAACTGGAAAGAAGAAGAGAAATATGTGCATACTCCACACACATATTTGAATGTTTTTTTTCTATTTAGATAGATGATGAGATAGTCATAACTTCAAGTTATACCTGTTGATGACGTTAATAGACATCAATGATTGCCATGGTGCATAGAGTGATAAAAAATATCGAATGAAGAAGGATACTTACTTATATCTTCAAATGAAAATGTTACATCATCAAAATTTGTCAGAAGATGATGATGGTGATTATCATATTAATGATAATAGTCCATTCAATCTTTATATTCAAGACGTTGATATGAAGCAGAAGTGAGTCTTATTATGAGGTAGAGATAATGTATATTGCATATTGTGACTTGGAAGCATTTCAATTGCTCGTCCTTCATCTTTTTTTGAATAACATCAACGAAAAGATATCGATATTTACCAAAATCAAAATAGATTAATTACATACTTGAATGATTGTGATTTTCTCTATGATATCAGTTTAGTGAAGAAAACTTTATCTAAACAACAAGGTTAATTCTTTTCATCTTGTACATTTTTTGTTAATATAGAAATGAACATATTTGTTTTTAAATGTACATGAAGAAATCGTGCTGTATCGTACTGTTTGTCAAAAAAATTTACAAAAATTAAAGTGAACAAATTACACATCTAAGTTGCCCATTGGATAGACCATCATTGATACTGAGAATTTATTTATTTCTTCTACACGTCATTCAACTTTGATTCAAATTAGCTTTTTATAGAATAATCATCGACAAATTCTGCAGATTATGCAAAATTACACACAAAGATCGCAAAGAAACTCATTGGTATTAGTGGAAAATATCAATGAGAAAAAAAAACGATGAAATTTTATAATCAAATGGTTGAGTTCTTCTCCTGACATTAATAAAACAATATTATTAAAATAATCCGATAAAGTGTATGAAAGCATACTTCATCAAAACGTTAAAATCCATTCATAACTGCCATATTCACAAATTAAAGCAATCGATCAAATATGTCAACAAGTCAAAATGATGAGAAAATGTCCAATAAATATTATATTTGAAAGAAACTGAATCGATATGTAGAACACCTGGAAGATTATCTATTATAATATATCATAAGAAGTTAAAAAGTATTTACATCTTTGACAAAAATAAATTTTCTTTTAGCTAGTGATAATACATTTGTATTCATATAACTTATAGAAATTATATTTCAGAAATATTAAACAATAAAAATCTGAATGCCCATGAGAGCAAAAGGCGAATAAGATGACTAGTCTAAATTACCGAAGCAAAGCAGTGAAGATTAGATTCGAACACACTACATATACTTTGTGCTACATACCTAGCTTAGCAAACAGTTGAATTATATAATATTATTTAATTTAACTTATTAATTCATATACTAAGAGATTATTTAATGATGTATATCTAATATAATTTCTTTTCTTTTTTTTTTCTAATCTGTATGATAAAAATAGTTAAAGACCAAGATAAATCGAAGTTAATGATTTATTAATATTTCAAATTTAATAAAAACATTTTTTATAATCAATAATGGATAAATAAACTACATCATTTTAAAATGTCAGATAATAAAACAGTCATATTTTTCATAATACAAGTTTGACATTTTGTTATTCTTAGATTATAAATTTAAAATAAAGTCAATCATGATGCTATAAAGTTATTGCTTTTTTAATCTTAAATAATAAGTTTTGCCATAGAGACATGGAGAGATTGAATGATTGATTAAAACGAAATCAAGAATTTGTTTTCATTAGATTGAGTGTTTTTTGAAGATCAAGACATTGAGATTTTGAATGAGTTGACGATGATAGATGAAGAATGTTGTGTGTAATAAGAGTTTCACGAGCAAGGGGTTTGATGATTGACGGCTGTCTTGGAAAAAAGTAATCTTTCTATCACGTACAATTCTGACATCAATAAATATGAGACTAGTTAATAAACAAGAGATTATAAAATTCATTAGCTATTAGACTTTAATAGTTTCCTTAAATACAAAAACTGAAATTCGTAAATAATACCATTATGCGAGTAAAGCATTTTAAATAAAAACACAAATATATTCATATATTTTATCTACCGTGATTGATTTCAAACGATGATTTGAATGTATGTCTCTCGTTACATTTAAAAGGTTTATTCATAAGATAACAATTTTTTTCTCTTTCTGTAATTATTTCGCGCATTCCAATCTTAACAAAAATTCTCATGTCAACTGTAACATATATATATATTTTAGATTGTTATATATAAAGACGCTTATCGTAACGCAAACCAATACCGATTCACATGGATTCACAATCATCATTGCTATCACATTCAACTGTAAGTAATGAAATTAACATAAGTTACATCTCAATGTTAGTAATTTATCTTTTACTTTAACTATCGAATATTGGTTTATATTGGAAAATTGTTTATTTTTTATAGAGTGATCTCCATCAATCATTACTTACGACATTGAGAACTCAAACACATTTAATACATCGAATAAAATCAATAAAAATATATAAAAAAACCTTATGTTGTTCAATTTTATATGTTTTTTTAATATTTATGGGTATTATAGCAAAATATAATGGTATTACACTTACATTATGGGGTGCTTCTTTAGAAAATGATTTAGAATATCTTAAATCTATAGATATTTCTGTTTTAAAAGGATTTATAAAAAATCATTATGTAAATGGCACATGTGCTATTATTGTTCGAAAGAATAAAGGTCGATTAGGAAATAAAATGTTTATGTATGCAACTGCATACAGTTTTGCACGTAAACGTAATTGTTGTATGCATTATCATGCTGAAGATTTAAATGAACTTCGTCGAATATTTTCATTAAATAAATCAAATGTATGTCTTATATCGGATAAAGATTTTACAAAATTAACAAATATTCCACGTGCTAATAATGGTGGTTGTACATTTTATTTTGATTTAATATACAATGTATCCAATAAATCAATTGAATTAACAGGTTATTGGCAAAGTTATCGTTATTTTATTGATTATGAACAAGAAATTCGTAATCAATTTATATTTAATGATACTATATTATCAACAGCAACATCATATATATTTCATCAAAATACTAAAAATCGTACACTTATTGGTGTTCATATTCGTCGTGGGGATTTTCTTTCATTTAGACATAATATTATTGGAGGAGTATCAGCATCATCTATTGAGTATATTCATAATGGAATGAATTATTTTACTGAAAAATACTTAAATCCACTTTTTATTATTGTTAGTGATGATAAATTATGGTGTGAAAAGACTTTTGAATTAAGAAATGATGTGATTATTACACCTTCGAATTTTTCAGCAGCTGATGATCTAGTTGTATTGACATTATGTGATCATAATCTTATTACGACAGGTACTTATAGTTGGTGGGCTGGTTATTTTGCTAAAGGTGAAGTAATTTACGATAAAAGTTATCCAAGAAAACATAGTTTACTTTCATGGAATTGTCAAAAGAATGATTACATTCCGCCAGGATTTAAATCTTTAATATAGAAAATGATATGAAGACAATTTATGCCTACAAAATTAATTCATTCATAGAAGATTTAGCAAGAACAGTATACATGAACTAAAAATACGATATTTTATTTGTTATGTATTTTTAAAGAATTTTTTGATAAATCAACCTAAAATATAAAATATGAGCTTGTAAATAAACTCAATATCTTGAGTAGATTACCATATATAATACTGAAAATTACATAATATAGAGAACATTAACACTGTAACTCAGATATCTTTAATTGCTACATAAGAAAATCAGTTCTTCATTTCTCATTCATATTGCGTTCAATATATTTGAAACTTTTAGTATTTAATATAAATACATGTTTTATTTTATCGATTATATCTAACAAAATTATAATATTCAATTATGAATCTATTCCTAAAATTATCTTTTACTTCGTATATAGTCCTCTATCGGTTTAGTTTTAGTCCTTTTCGACTATGCATGAAATAAACATGATCATACTTGAAATTTTTGCAAAACAGATTCTACGCATTTTATATTTAAATCCCTATAAAATACTAAAAATTACAAGTATGAATAGCTGGCTCTTGATAATCATGTAAATATCATTTTAGATAACTGAAAAATTATTTTTTTTTTTATCAATAAAAGTAATTTTGTAATTATTACAGTTTTTGAATTATAAAAAATGGTTTCGTTACATAATATTCAATTCAAAAATACAATTTTCGATCGATACTCGAATTAATTTTGCTCATTAATTATCATATAACGTATTTGAAATGAGTTTAAATAGTACTGATGAGTATATACTTTTCTCTATACTAAAGATGAGTACTGTTCGAGTATTTAAAAATCTAAACAAAATCGAAAAATTATGTTAAAAAATCCTTTTTCAATGAATGCTGTTTGCATTTTTTTACAACTGATTCATATCCACCTCTACACTATACGCAATACCGGTGAGCTTGAGAATGAAGGTTCTCTGAATTTGTATTAAATTCAACAAAGACTTTCAAAGAATTTAAAAATGATTTATAATGACGTCGCTTCTTAATATCATCTATATTAAAAAACAAATTCCACAGAAAAATATTAATGACATGTTTTCTACGTAAGTGATAAATTTGATAATAGTTCTCTCAGGTAAGATCTTTGAAGATTAGTAATAGTGTCAAACTTGATATTTCAAAACTAGAATAGTTGAATTCAACTTTCAAGTTTAATGTCTATCGACACTTGATTCCTTTGTCACATCACTGTCTTTCGAAGATTGGTTTTGAGTTTTGAGAAACAAATTATTATATTCTTCATAGCATTTCTCTATTATTTCGTGTTTCATCCCAAACTCTTCAAGTGTGTAGGTATTACGACCGTGTTTTCCCTGAGGATTATCACGAAGCCAAGCAAGCATGGCCAACTCGAAGTCTTCTGTCCATGTTAGTTTGAAGTACTCATAGATTCGACGAATAGTATCAATCGGCTGTGTAAGTAAATCATCGTAGAGTACATCAAGAACTGGAGTAGTTTGATTAGTGAGTCGAAATTTGACTAATCTGCGAATAGTAGCATCTACTATGCGTACGGCTGACTCCAGAGCTGTATTATTATTGGTAGCAACATTGGCTTTGTCGTTATCAAAAAATGCTCTAGTATAAGCCGTTACCAGACGAACTATTGAAGGAAAAACCTCATCGAGTTTACGATGAACTGTGATGAGTGATGCATTGGGATAATGATGCAGTAGAGTATCTAAGAAAAGCGTATGGATTGGAGCTTTCAAAAGCCAATGAGTTTCAGGTGCATCAACGCTATTCAACATTTGTATGAATATTTTATGATACTCGTAAGCAAAGTCTTTATTTGTATCATTCAAGTACCACATTACAAGTTCACTATCTTTATCAGGAGCAAGCATATAAGGAAACAAATTAATACCAGCATGTTGTAGAATATATTCATCTTCTTCGTATGCAAAAGAAGGATGACAAGCAGAGATTTCTCGTTCATAATTAATCAGTCCTACTGCATTGAATATGTCGTTGGACGCATTTACAATCTTTTGACGTCCTAATTGTCCTGTGGTATCAGAACGACTAAGTGGCGGAACTGGTTCCATCATGTCAGTGAAAAGTGGTGCTCGACATGCTGAATCACAGGCAAGCAAATTATATAAAAGTGTCGTGCCTGTACGAGGTAAACCACATATAATGATTGGAGCACGTATCAAATTAGTTGTTGCTGTTATTTCGGGATGAGCTGCTACATAATTGAGAACATTCTTACAGTTCGTGTACGACTGTTCAAATATAAGAGAAAGTAGATGACGACCAATGGGTGATAATTGTTTATCAGCGAGTGTACAGCGCGCATTCATTTGATGTGTATGTAGAATCTCAGTATGAATACTAAATTGCTTCTTCGCTTGTTCACTGAGATCATCTTCGGATAGATTGACTTCTGTACGAAGGGTCAATGAATTATCATAATTGCTTACAACTTCAGTAGACATGTTAGTCTGTGGACTAATTAAATCCTTGATGTATTTCTTCTTCAAAAAAACTAACAACTAAACATAAACAAAACTATATCTATATGTATGAATCATATAGATGACCGATGGCGAGAATAGAAAAGAAGAACAAGCGAAAGGGGAGTAGCGGATGAAAGATGCCACTACCTAACAAGACATGTTACCTTGCATTTCTTCCATCACATTCTTAGATCACCAATGTCTGACATACAAACATTCATTCTGTCCTTTCTTTTTCTTTCGGTAATATGTTCGAAACGATGTAGTTGCAGTAATATGGGATCACAAGTCAATTGCATGCAATTATTCGTTAGCAATTATACACAAACAAATTCAGTGAGAGAATCGAAGAATAGATGAGTATATAATGAATCTTTATACACAACAAAAGTGCGTCGACTTTAATTTTTTTTTTAACTGAATAGAGGCAATAGTTTTAGAATTCATTTGCATACAATGAAATCCCATATCTTCAAGTTGTCTCGAAAGTAGTTCCCCACTTAAAATTTTTTTTTTGCTCTTTAAAAAAAAAGAGATGTTATGTCGCTTCTTTTTTGCTATTTCAATGCATACTCTATGAAGTTTTCTTTTATATAAGAAAGAATGTTTATGAATTAACTATGTCATATGCATGTAGAAGATTTTTTTCCTAGATAAAATTGAAGGTTACAGATTCTTTTTTATACGACCTTCTACATAATTTGACCATCAACATACGTTAGAAGTACAATAAAATCTAAAGAGTATAATAATTATCAGGTAACTACTAAGTACGTGTGCTTATGGATCTTAACAGTCATGAAGAATATTAAAAAACAACAGGTTTTATGAGTTAATATAGTATGATTATATAAGAATGATTCCATTTTAATAAGATATGAAAAACGTAGACATGAAAAAAGCTTAATTTTTGCATGTAATAGTAAATGTACTATAAAGTAACTAAAATTTAGATTTGTTGATGCAGAATCGCGTTAATAGTAGTTTTTGTAAAACGTAGGTGAAGTAGCCACCAGATTCGCGTGATTCCACCCCGGATTCACCTAGAGAGCATTCCAAGTCGTTCCAGACGAGTTCCCAGTGCAACTCGGCGAGCTCTATCCATTGGTGAAATCAGAATCTTGATAGCTCAAAACATGTTTGAGAAAAAGCCGAAATACTCATTTTTTCCTATAGAAAACGAGTTCTATTTCCAGTAATTCTACCCCGGATTCG
>JAJEKB010021277.1:2097475-2185727 GCA_022393335.1 Macrotrachela quadricornifera | reverse complement strand
CTCTCTAGGCGAATCCGGGGTAGAATTACTGGAAATAGAACTCGTTTTCTATAGGAAAAAATGAGTATTTCGGCTTTTTCTCAAACATGTTTTGAGCTATCAAGATTCTGATTTCACCAATGGATAGAGCTCGCCGAGTTGCACTGGGAACTCGTCTGGAACGATCTGGAACGCTCTCTAGGCGAATCCGGGGTGGAATTACGCGAATCTGGTGGCTACTTCACCTACGTTTTTGTAAATATGACTTATTTGTAATGACATGTGTAGTATAATAAAATTTTAGTCAACCTGAAGATCAATATGTATAACACTGATCTTTACATACAAGCCATATATCTCTGATCATTACATAAGAGTGTTGCATGCAAAAATATATTAGGATAATAGTCATATAGAATTTTGCATGTTTTCTTTAACAACTTGAACAAGTAGGTTGGCATGTCTGTACATGAGCTGCGATAACCCACTGATATCTTGCTAGAATACGCTAATTTCTAAATGCTTCTCACAGATAGAGATGTTTTTCAACTTTTGTATTTGACAAAAAATTTGCTGTACTGCCATTTTATACAGTGCACGGTGTCGAAAGAATTTAGGATGTGTAAGTAATATTTTTCTGAAGCCTAAAAATAGGAAATCGAAAGAAAAACCTCAAATGTATTACGAGAATTTCCGTGGAAACTTCGGGAATGGGAACATGAGAGTACCAAAGACGCCGTTCCTGCAGAACACTACATTAAGGTGCAAGGGTAATTTCAAAATAAGACAGTATATTGTACCGTACAATATTGAAATTAATGCTTAATGTAAACACTCTATAGATTCATAGAAACAATATTTCGAATAATAAAATACATTTTTCCACAATTTCAAGTTTACTCTACAATGTGGCATAAAGTTTTTTATTTTAATTCTGAAACAAATACTTATGCCAGAAATGTCATATTACGTGTACAAATAGATATATGGATAACTATCTAGATATACTTACGATGTAAATCGATGCTGAAATGTATTGAAGTTGTTTTTGTATATGCAAGAAACAAACTACTTCGTACCTTTATATTCAATAAAGTTACTTGGTTTTATCCAAGTAATATTTATTTACATGAATCAACGAAGCGTACTATCGCATACACATGGTGATAAGTTGGGTAAGGATGAATGTCTATCATGCATGTTTTTTCTCTCATTACGTTGCATTACACAGTTTTGTCTTTTTTTTTACATTCTTTGCCCAATATAAGAAAAAAAAATGCGTATATGCAACGTAGCTAAACGTATGATACCAGCTTGACTTGAGAAAATCGATAAATTTTAACCATTTTTAAGCTGCGTACAGCTCTTTCTTTCAGAAAACGGAATATACAATTTATTAATAAACAATAAAGAAAATAATACCGAATAGAACATAATTTTATTTTCGAAACGTTTCGTCAACGACTGTTGACCTCGTCAGTCAAAATAAAATGAAATTACATGAAAAAAAAACTCAATTATATATATGATGAAGAAATTGTTACAATTAGGCGAGAATAAATTTATATTATAAGATAATAAAACGTTTTATTATCTTATAAATTTATTAAATTTTAATTGCCCGCAAAAATGACCTAATAGGTCATTTGAAAATATTTAATTCATAACTTTTTTGTGAATATATAATTCTATCTGTTTGTTCCTGTAAAATATCCATTAATAACCCTAGTCCATTCTCCCTCGTAAAGTCCCCAGTGAGTTCCCTAAAAATTGCGAAATCCCCAGTGGGTCCCCAGGGACTCACCTAGCTAGTCCCGAGGGAATCCCTAAAGTACGGGGACTCCCCGAGGATTCGCTTGGTGACTCCCTGGGGAATCCTCCATGTTTAGGGATTATGGAGTAAGCTAAAAACTCCCTAGGGAGTCACTGTACGGGGACTCCCTAGAGAGTTTCTTTTTTTAGGTAGATGGATAAATAGGTAGATAGGTACTCAGGTCTATATTAACGGTTTGTAAGCGACGGTAAACCGGTAATAACGGCAAGTTTACAATGATCCGACATTTTTTATTGACGACTATTGGCTAAGCACACATATACAGATACATTACGGAACATTTTACGGACCGTGTATCGTACACCATTTACGACATCGTAACGAAACACCGTTTACATGGCGTTTTTAGCGGTTTTTAATATGTATCTTATTATAAGATGTTAAAGTAAATCTAACAAGATTCTTAATACAAGATTCTTATAAAATTTGATGATTAGGATCTTGCATGATCGTATTTGATCATATAGAACTAAAGCCTTTTTCATCAAACCAATATTTTGGGCCACATTACTTGTCCGCATTTAAAATGTCTAAACTATTCAAAACATTTTAATTTTAATTATCCAACTTTACGAATAGAAGATAAAGTTCGTATGTACGTTCTATACTAATACTAATAGTCACTAAATTAATTCACTATTCACAGCAACATAGTTACCTGTGACTACAATAGTAATATGAATAGGAGATTTTTTGCTTTCATCGAAATGAACAACATGGTAGATAATAATTATCATTGTCACAAAAACTTATTCTTCATCGATATAATTTAGTAAAGATAAACAGGCATATAAACGTAAACTTAGTGTATTATCCTAGTTTTTTTTATAGATAGCTGCACATCATTGCCGATTCCAGAAAACAGTTTATATACATATTTTTCATTATCTTTATATTCAGATACTTCAAACATATAATCAACAAGATAAATATCAATCTTGAAAATTAAATTCCTAGTTTTTATTTAGATATTACAACGATATCGTTGAAATGTGTGAATCATATATATATCTAAACTTTATATACTTTTTTTTATTTAGATAATTCAATAAAATTATTAAACAAGTATGAATATTATACATTTAATACTTTAATTTTTATTCTTTTTTATTTAGATATTTGGGTTATATCGTTGAATAGGCAAGTATGTATTCTATAGACATAATTCTTCTTTTTTTTATTTAGATATTTTAGCAATATCATCAAATAGGCAAGCATAAATCTTAAAAATCAAATTTTTATTTTTTTAATTTAGACATTTGTATTATTGCGTCGAATAGATAAGTATGAGCTTTGTATATAAAATTTTTCCTTTTCTTTTCTAGATATTTTGGCAATATCGCTGAAAAACTAAGCATTAATTTTATGTATTAAATTTTTATCTTTTGGATAATTCAATAAAACCATTCAATGGGCAAGTATGTAATTTATATAGAAAACTTATATTTTTTTATTTAAATAGTTTGAATTTTATCAACGAAAAGGTAACTGAATTTTATATATATTAAATTCTTATGTTTTTAGATTTATTAATAATCCCATCGAATAAACAAGTATAAATTTTATATATAATTTTTTTTATTTAGATGCTCCAATAATATTGTTGAGACGGTATGAATTTTATATATATAAAGTTTAGATTTTTTCGTTTAGACATTTCAATCAAAATTTTGACTAGGCAAGTATTATTCTAATATATAGAATTCTTATTTTTTCATTTAGGTATTTCAATAATACTGTAGTGTAGATAAGTGTGAATATTAAAAATTAAACTTATTTTTTTATTCAAATATTTGAATAATATCATCGAATAGGCAACTAGAACTTTGTATATAAAATTTATATTTTCTTTTTAGATATTTCAATTTTATTGTCGAATAGACAAGTATGAATAGAATATATATAAAATTTTTATTTTTATTTAAATATTTTAATAATAGTTTGGTACATGTAAGTATAAATTTGATATATTAAATTTTTATTTTTGTTTTTATTTAGATGTGTTTTCTCTAACATCGTCAAAATGGTAAGTATAAATCAGATGTATCACTGGTGATGTTTGGTGAAATGTGATGAAAAGCGAGAGAAGGTGATGAAGAACGGCTAGTTAGGGAAAGAAAAAGGCTAGAGATTAGAACAAAGCGACGAAGAACTCTATTGGAGCCCTATAGAAGTTTGTATCAGTAATAGAAGATCTTGCACAATCTTAGAATACAAATCATACAATAATAATACCTTAAGATTTGAATTTTAGCCGTAAACGGCGAGAAAACGATCAAATACGTTGCGTATTTCTGCGCCAGGAAATACGGACCGAGATCGGCCCGAATCTATTCAATATACTGTCGTAAAGACCCCGTTTTGACCACTTTTATGGATCGTTTTTGGCCCGAAAACAACACCGTTTTGATAGACCTGGGTAGGTAGGTAGTTTAGTAGATAGATAGATAGGAAGGTAGGTAGGTAGACATATTGGTAAGTAGGTCCAAAGAACGACAATTGGTCACGACCCTAGAAAGTCTTTTTGAGAATTAGGCAGTCACTATTCACTTTTAAGGCCACTCACTGAAAAATCCTTGGGGATTCCCTCGGAACTCCCCGTTAAATCCCCGGGGAGTTTTAGTGGGGGACTCCCCAGAGATTTCATAAGGGAGAATGGACTAGGGAAGCTTTCTTTAATTACTCTTTTAATATCATTAGGTTCAATAGTTAATATTTTGTAATTCCAATCATTTTGATGTTTATGTTGAATACAATGATCTGCAATCTTTGTGATTTCTATTCCATTAAATGCATTTTGATGTTCACGTTTTTTTTGTTCAACATTACTTGATATTTGACCTATATAAGATTTTTTGCAATTTTTACAATTATATTGATAAATTAGTTGATTATTTTGTTTTTTCTTTTCACGATAAGTGGAACTAAATAATGAGCAGATTCGAGTTGGTGATTTATAACCAAACATAATCTTTTTATTAGGTAGATCTAATAACATTTTAATCTTTTTTGCTAGCTGAATAGAAAAGTTATGATAATAAGGCATCGATATATAGATAGTTTGTATATTGTTAATCTGTTGTTTATTATTATTATTAAAATTATTGTTATTATTAAAGTCATTGTTATTATTATTATTATTATTGTTAATATTTATCTTCAATTCAAAATTCCTCATAGCTTTTTTAATTATATTATGTAGATATTCATTAGCAAGAAATGTCTTTTTGTAATTATCTAATTCTTGTTTAAATAAAATGTCAGAAGAGCATATTCGTAAAGCTCTGTTACATAAACATTTGATAAGATTAATTTTATATAATTTGGGCTGATTGCTGACCCATTTCTGATATAATCCAGTACCAGTTTGTTTATGATAAACATATATAATTAATGTATTATCTAGTCTTTCAATTATGACATCAAGAAAATGTAATTTATTTTCTATTATAACTTCTGTAGTAAATTTAATAGTTGTTTCTAAAGAATTCATGAATTTTTTAAATTTTGATGTCTTTTTGTGTTCCATTTATAATCATAAAGATATCATCAACATATCTATAATATATTTCAGGCTTTTTACCCTTATAATCATCTATATTTTCTTCTAAGTTACTCATAAATAAGTGTGCAATTATTGGTGCCAGTGGGCTCCCCATTGCCACACCATTAATTTGATCATAGTTTTCATTATTAAATTTAAAGTTCGAATATTTAGTACAATAATTAAATAATTCTCTAAGTTCAATATCATTTAATTTGAAGTTTTTATTATGTTTTCTAATGTTTTTAATAGCAATTTCTATAGCTTTTTGTAAAGGTATATTAGTAAAAAGAGAGCAAACATCAAATGAGCACATTAATCCTAGTATTGTTTTGTGCTGTTTAATTTTTTCTACAAAATTAAATGAATCTTTAATATAGGCTTTATTACATGCCATTGCAGGTGTTAATAATTTAGCTGAATATTTTGCAGTATTATAATTATATGAGTTATAACTAGATATAATTGGTCTTGCAGGTTGATTTTCTTTATGTACTTTAATTAAAAAATATGCTTCAGGTGTTCTGGAGCATGTCATTGGTCTCATTTCTTCGTAATCTTTTTCATTAATAATTTTATGTCTTTTTAATTTTAATAAAAATTCAATTAATGATTTTTCACGCTTTTCAGTTAAATTAGATGATATCTTTTTAAAAACATTCTTATCATTTAATAAGTCATTTCCTTTTCTAATATAATCTTGTTTGTCTAAAATTACTATGGCATTTCCTTCATCAACTTTTGAAATAATTATCGATTTATCACTTAATAAGATTGATACAGCTTTATTTTCTTCGTTTGATAGATCAGGTATATCATTTTTTATTTCTTTTTTTAATTTACTTGGAAAATTACTTAATAAGTTTTTAATTTTAAAAATTTTATCATTTGAATTTAACATTTTGTTCTTATTTAGAATGAAATACATATATTCTAATTCACTTTTAATGTTTAAACTATTTACTCTTTTAATATTTAATGCAAATTTCCACCCATTTTCTACCAATTTTTTCTTCTATTTCAGTTAATTTATCATGTGAAAAATTATAAACTACTTGATTTTTTTATTTTATTTTGGTCGGATGGCATATTCATTTTTGTTAATTTTTCGTTATGTCTTAAAGTTATAATTTCATATTCTTTCTTAATTCTTTCATTCAGATATTGATTAATTTTAATCTATGTATATAATGAAAGTTGGTTCTTAACAAGATTTTCTTTTTTATTGATATCAATTTTAATTTTATTTAATTGCGAATTTTTCTTCTTATATAAATCTAAAGTCATTTGTCTTCCAATATCTTTATAAGAGTTAGTTTTAATGAAATTCTTATCATATGGTTTGAATCTAATAAATTTAGGTATAATTTGATATAATAAATATTTTCTTAAAAGTTCAATCGATTTCTCCAATCTTACATATTTTAGTTTGCTTTTTCTAATTCACGATATAATTTCAATGTTTGACTACCATAATTCTTTTTTATGGTGTTTCTTAAGGAATAATTATTAACAAACTAATTTCATATTCAGGTTCCTCGGCCTCGATTATCCCTAGGTAAATATTTTTAGAAATTAATACTTGTTAAATAATTACTAATAAACTAACTTCAGATTCGAATTCTTCGGACTCACTTATCCATTGATCAAACTCTTAAGAGAGAGGTCATGAGACGATCGAGCATCGTATCAAATATCGAGGCACTCGATGAAATTTAGATTTTTCATTTTGACATTCTAATTTTGTTCAGTATCATTTGAAACCTCTAAATCCGCATTTTGAGTTCATTTGGTCGAGCTAGTAAAAAGTTAGCTCGATTTTACTGAGAAGGACTAAAGAAAAGATGTGAAAAATATGACCGAAAATTTTCTTCATAAATTTTAATTTTTTTGTATCATATACTAAACGATAGAGTGTCAAAAGCTGAACAATAATAGCTATTTATATATCCTATTCTAATAAGCTAACTCAGGATTATTGATTAAATACTGTCAAGAACTCATCATTTTTTACTGAAAAATATGTGCATTTCTTTTAGTATATTAGCTACCGTCTAATCTTTTTCCTTATCCCCCACGCTGATTTTGTGATATGTTGTGTAGTTTTTTCTCCTCTACAAAATGGTTAAAAAAAGTTGAAAAAAAGCTTCCGCTTTAGGTGAAAAATTGGTTACAACGTTGACTAAAAAGGTGGGTTTGTTAAGAAAAAATAGTTTTCGATGATTATTTTTAATGAAACATAAAATTTTTTGTAATCTATGACTCATCTACAGTATTCCACCAATAGATATGTGTTTGTCTGATATTAATACGCTTCATGACGAGTAGAAAATAGACACATACTCTCCATCGCTAAAATAAAATTAACGATTGCATTTTGCACCTTCTAATGTTAATATTATATTTACCAGAGATGTCCATTGCGGTTGAGAATCTGCTGCTACCGCTGTCGCGCCGCGACGATAATCATAGAAAGCTACCCGTACCGCGCCGGTCGTCTGAAAAACGCTACCGCACCACTGCCGCGACACGCCATGAAAAAGTTGACCGCTGCCGCGATGGTATTTTTAAAAATCTTTCGATTTTCAATACTGTGATCGGTTTAAACGAGAGTTGCTCCTGTCCATTGATCAGATTCACCAAGCTTTATCGTGCAGCACACATCAATATTCAGATTCTATAAATTCCTGAATTTTTGAAATTTCTTTCATAAAAAAGCTGCCGCTGCCGCCACCACTACCGCGATGGTGGTGGTGGCAGCAGCAGCGCCGCGATGGACATCCCTGGTATTTACTGCAGTTTCAATTATCGACTGTACATCGTATATTTATTATTGTGTCTGAAAATATTATGATAAATTATTTATTTCTTTAGCTATTGTATGAGAATTGCAGGATTGTTAGTCACGAATCATCTCCGTGTTTCTCCTCTTCGGCACATAGAGCCCATCCTGTTTCTAAGGGGAAGGACGTTGCTCGAAAACCCCGCGTCCTATTGTCTATTCGTGAAAGTGTTACTCGGAAAACCCGCACTTCAACAAGCATAGTTATAATTTTTGAATAGGCATTATTAAAAAAGTCCATGCCTTCATTTTTCATGTTCATGAGCATTATTCGCTAAACCGGCACACAAATGAACATTTTCATAATTTTTGAATGAAAAGAATCGACTATAACATGTGATACATATATTCCTCGGACAAAATTCTCTTTTTCTCAGATATATATATATATATGTTCAAACATGTCTGTAGCTATGCATATAATTATATGTATATGTGGTATCAAAATGAGATGAACCTATGTAACTTTTCCAATAACCTCTTTTCTTTTCACAATACGTCATGGTACACGTACATTAGAGTATTATTTTTAACTCCTTCTAGGACAATAAATATTGACTTTCTATATTGTATAAAACAAATTTTAACTTAAAAGACTCGTATCTGTTTGTGGAATACTGTAGATGAGTCATAGATTACAAAAAATTTTATGTTTCATTAAAAAAAATCATCGAAAACTATTTTTTCTTAACAAATCCACCTCTTTAGTCAACATTGTAACCAATTTTTCACCTAAAGCGGAAGCTTTTTTTCAACTTTTTTTAACCATTTTGTAGAGGAGAAAAAACTACACAACATATTACAAAATCAGCGTGGAGGATAAGGAAAAAGAGTAGACGGTAGCTAATATACTAAAAGAAATGCACATATTTTTCAGTAAAAAATGATGAGTTCTTGACAGTATTTAATCAATAATCCTGAGTTAGCTTATTAGAATAGGATATATAAATAGCTATTATTGTTCAACTTTTGACACTCTATCGTTTAGTATATGATACAAAAAAATTAAAATTTATGAAGAAAATTTTCGGTCATATTTTTCACATCTTTTCTTTAGTCCTTCTCAGTAAAATCGAGCTAACTTTTCACTAGCTCGACCAAATGAGCTCAAAATTTGGATTTACAGGTTTCAAATGATACTGAACAAAATTAGAATGTCAAAATGAAAAATCTAAATTTCATGGAGTGCCTCGATATTTGATACGATGCTCGATCGTCTCATGGGCCTTCTCTTAATCAACTAACAATGAAAGAAAAATAAATAGATTAAATTAGTTAGAAAATAATAATAAAGAAAAGTATAAAAAGTATCATTAGTTGATTTGTATAGTGATTTTCTCAATCAAAATATTGAATAAATTTTAAGAGAAAGCGTATCCGTGTCCATACAGTTGCGTAAAACGATTATGTCAAATAATCTCGGAAAAAAGTCTCGAAAAAAAAACTCACGACAAAAAATAATGTCGAAAAGGAAAATCTAGAAAATGCTGTTTTATTCTTCTCTCATATATAAGGATGATATCAATTATTTTTTCTTCATTTCTGTACTTAATGAACTGGAGTGTGATAGATGTTCCTTTGAGCTATGTTTACTTTTTCTCCTTACTTTTAATAGTAGAATAAAATTATATTATTCTATTTCTTTGCATTGTTGTATTCATATGTCATCGGTTCTATTCGACTGAGAAACGTCATCATTTCTACTTATTCTTCTCTGGATACTTACTTGATTTTGATTTTGTATTTGTCTACAGTTTAAATTTTATCGATTATGTTACGACGAAGATCGAGTAAAAAATGTTCTCATACTTTCATTACAAATAATAAAGGAAAAAATCTTGTCATTGACGATTACATTTATAAACAAAGTAAAGCTACACCAAACGTCACGTACTGGATATATAAACTTAAGGATTGCATTGCTCGTGCTCATACAAAAACAAATACAGGTGAACTAATTAAGCAGACTGGTGTTGATCGTTATCATTTACCCTCAGCAGAAGAGGTTGATGTTCGATCCTTCAGAAACATCGTTAAAGCAAGAGTTAAACAAGAAACTTTACCTATTGGTCAAATATATGAAGAAGAACTAAGTCGTGTAAACCTTTCAACAACTGCTCTCGTACAATTTTTGAACTGCTAGCAAAGCTCGTAAGTTAGAGACAATTACATCTACACAGAAAAATTCAATAAATATTTTATATTGTAATAATATGGGTGCAGGATTGAATATCCTTCAATGGCAAGATTTTCTTGTTTTACCAACGAGTTCAGATGTTGACATTCCAAAGCGCTTCTCTCATACCATTGATAGACAACCATTTATTGTAGCTGATGAATTTCTGGTTGTGATAAAAAAAAGTGAATGATTGTCTTCGGAGCAAATCAACAACTGTCTTTTCTGTTCACATGTTCTCATATCATGATCGATGATACATACAAATCTTGTCCGAAATTCGTCGCACATGTTTTATCTATTCATGCTATGAAATATCATCAAAGTATGTTTACCTATGTCGTATTCGTATAATTCATGTTAGTGTGTTTCAGGTTTTCTATGTGTCATTGCTTTATGGGTGATAAATCACGTGCTATGTACAAAAACTTGTTCTTCATACTCGATCGACATGCTGCACGATTACAGCAGAGTTTTTGTCCTACTCGAATTGCATCTGATTACGAAAGTAGCTTAGTCAACGTGTTTGCTGAAGAAGTAAGTGTTTTATTCCGTGTGTTTCTAGCAATTAGTATCGTGCCTTTTAGTTTCCTAATGCTCATCATAGTGAGTGTTGATTCCACTTCACCCAGGCAATCCATCGCCAAATTCAAACATTAGGCCTTATAAAGTCGTATCGAGATGATCCTGATGCTCATCTGGCTGCTCGAAAGTTAATGACCCTTACTCTTTTGCCTCTTAATCAAGTTGAACTTGCTTTCAACGACGTAGCTACTAATTCATCACCTTGTCTACAACAATTTCTCAACTATTTTAAAACATATTGGTTGACTAAAGTGAAACTCAGTTATTGGAATGTTGCTGAACTCGATATCCATACCAATAACAATGTGGAAAGTATGGTCTATCTCTTTCTTTAATTATGTTATTGTTTGTTGCTTTATATTTTTATTAGGATGGAACAGTCAATTCAACAAAAGAATTTTAAGATCTCATACAAACTTTTGGGGCTTCATGGAAATCCTTAAAAAAGAAAAAGTTATCTTTCGCCAACTAATGTTAAAGTTGAACGATAGTGATCAAAAGAAGAAGACCAAGGCAGTTTTGACACTTGAAATTCGTCGAAAAACGCTTGGTGCTCGATTCGAGAACAATGAAATTGACTGAAAACAATATCTTGAAGCACTCTCATTCTTTGTTGCCAATAAAAAATAAACTCTAACTAATTTGTCAGTCTTTTTCTCTATATTTATATGTTTTGTTCATAATAAATATCTGATTGATCAATGCCTCATACGTTAACATTTGTTATGTAGTATTCGAGATTTTTTCTTTCGAGATTATTTGACATTACCCGTAGAACAAGCAACAGGTTTTTTCCCCAGTGTTTTTTTTTCGTTCTATTTTTATTACTCATAAAATCGAGTGATCATAGAAGAAACGAAAGAGTTGGCAAGCAATACAACACGCGTGAAGGTGATTTTTAATATTATTATAATGGAAAAATTTATGAAATCTGTTCGTGACGATTTACGAAAATACGAAATAGCTCTTAAACAAGATGATGATGAATTTAATCGAAAATTAAATTTAGTTCGACAAGAGGTCTCCAATTATTTTGATCGACAGATTGAATATTTGGTTACGAAAAAAAGACAATATAATGATCAATTTAATTACCTTGATGAAGAAAATAAAAAGACATATGAAGGTAATCAACAACGATTTGATAAACTATGTCTATTTATAAATCAAAATGATCATAATCAAAAATTAATATTAGAAAAATTTGAAGAATTTGAACAAACATTTCCAACAAGACCAAAAATGTTAAAGCAAATTCCTGAATATAATTTTGAAGATATTAATATAGATGATTTTATTAAAATACAAACACCATACGATGACTCATTCGTTTATCATGATTCATCTCCTTCAATTCTTCATGAAAAACTCTCAAGTGAAAATATTAATCCGTCTGTTCCACATACAGAATATTTACGGTAAATAATATTTCAAAAGTTTATGTCTAATCTTTCCATTAATTTTAGTCCAACTGCTGATCAGTATTCATATACTCCTATTAATTCAACAATAAATGATGATACAAAAATTCAAAGTTCTATAGGTCATTCATATCATAAGCAATTCGCTGAAGAGTAAATTTCTTAATTGTTTTTTCTTTAAAGAAATCTTCGAATAAATTTATTATTAAATAGAAATAATGAACCAGATACTGAACTTCAATCTCATTCAATTTCAACTTGTTCAAGCATACCTGATCCTGATGCAATAATTGATCTTCTATTTAAAATCTCTTATCAACATAATCGACAAGTTCATTTAATAACTTTTAATGAAAATGAAAATTCTCTCCTTATTTATTCATTATTTTCTAAAAGATTAGAATATTTATCTTTAAATTCACAACAAATTTTGCCGATTAATCTTCCACTCGATGAACAAATATTAAATCTTGGATATTCTAGAAAATATCAAATATTTTATTTAACTACTCGACAAAAAAATCGATTTTTATTATTTCAAATAAAACAACAAAATATTGAAATTAAACAAGAAATTGAATTAATCAAAGAAAAAGAACATTTTATTAGCGTACATGTTTATGAAAATTTCATCTGTTTTCTATATCTATCATCATCATCGATAGTTATGTTCGGAAAATATGATTTAGAAGAATCATCTTTTCTTCCATTGATTAGTTTTGAAAATAAACTTTATGATGCACAAGAAAAATGTTCTTATAATATTATTGATTTTACAATTAATAATTCCTATATTAGTTTTTTAATTCGATTAAAAACGAAAAATAATAAATATATGATTATTATACATGATTATGAATATATGAAAAAAATTCATTCATTCGATTTAATTGATGCTGGAAAACCTTTATCAATTATTTCAACTGAAAAGTAAATTTTAAAAATTTTATTTTATTTTATTTATTTATTTTTTCTGAATAGAAAATCAAATTCAACGGCAACGACGGTATGTAATGAAGATATTCAATTATTATTTGTTAATGATGCAAGAAGTCATTTTATACATTGTTGTAGTCATCAAGAATACTTAACATCAATTCAAGTTAATGCTTTTGGAATTTGTTCATTAAATGATGGAAATTTAGCATTAGTTGGAAGTCGAGATATTCGAGGATTAAATGTACACGATTATTTGAAAAGTAACAATGTACAATTTGATTAAAAGAATATTTTATTTTTTGTATTTTTTTCTTTATGAAATCTATATTAACAATAAATTTAAATTATAGATTCATTGTTTCAGTTCGAATACGAAATATGTTTAAATATAAAGTATTGCAGCTAGATTAGGGAAAAAAACAAGATCCCTGAGCATTATATTATAATGGGGCACATCTAGTTCCTAAAGTATACTTTATTGTTTTTTCCTTGAGCTTATACATAGCAAGATATTGTTAATACTGCCAATTTGCCATTTATTCTCGAATTAAAGCTGATGAATGGTAAATTCTAAAGATTTAACAGTTAGGGTACACACATCTCTATTGAACTGTACTTGTAGTTTTTCTCTGGAACATGACTGAAACAAAATTATCAAAATACTGCATGCAATTCAAACACAGATCTATATTAATGGCAACATCATCGAGACGAAATTTAGTCATTAAATTCAAAAATTTCATAGACTTGAACCTAAAAAACCGATTTGACCAAGTATTAGATAAGTACTTTGAGAATTTACTTTATTAACCTCATCCTCCGAAAAAATGATAAGACTAAATGCATTACTGTGATCAATATTTAATATTGATTTGGTGATTTATCTCGATCTGATCGTATATTAATTTAAGATTACTGTTCATTCCAGATTTATGACAATTGAATTACATAATGTTTTTCTTCAACAAAAAGAATATTAAATATTACGTCGTTTAGAATGAAACTATTTGATTATTCTTATTTGTATTTAAAAAGTGAAAATAAGTTCAAACAGAAGAAATCTGAAATCAACGTTACTGAACAGTTTCATTATGAATTTGTGTTAAAATAGCTTTTGTCGCATTAGCTGCTAGTTCCATATCCATCATACATTGTGCATGAGTATAATCAGTGCGACAAATAAAACCAGCATTATCAGAACTACGAACAAAAGCCTGTTGATTATCATACCACCATTCTCGCATTTCTTCTTTAGTAAGACCACCATGTGGTCGTTCTTTGCTCCAATTTAGTGCACTTACAACTAATAAAGGTGTATTTTGATCAATTGTAGCATAGTTTTGTAGCTTCGAGATGTAATCCATGATAGTATGCCAATATCGAAAATGATGTCCAGTTTTTAATAACATTGTTTTCGTTAGGAAAAGAGCAATATGATCGGAAGGTAAAAGACGAAATATATCACCAAACTCACCAGTTATACAATAACGCATCAAGGGTACAAGTGGTCTCATTAAGCCACAGGAAGCAGCACAAGCCATTTTTTTATATAAAAAAAATGCACGATTAAAATCAGCTGCCATTGGACTACTTGGTTCGAATACATTGGAAGGTGTTGGATCATATAAAATAATACCTGCAACATCTTTTGGATATTTTAATCGATAAAGTTGTGCAAGTGAAGCTCCAGCTGATGCACCAAAAAGAATAAATGGTTTACGAAGAGATAATTTTTCAATTATTTGTCGTAGTAATGCAAGTTCGGTTTCTGCAGTTTGTGTATTCCAATCATCGGGAGATTCAGAAGCACCATATCCAGGTGAATCAAATGAGATTATTTCAATAGGTTCATTCATGTATGTAGCAAATTTGAGAAGAAGTGGTTTGACAATGTACATACTAGAACCCAAACCACTTATATACACGAGTGGTGGAAGTTTTGATTCTGGTGCGCGAATATGTACTACATGTATGAGCTTATTATCAGGACCCCAACGTTTCATTTCTTTTATTGGTGGATAGTATTTTTTTCGATCACGAGCCTCAGCATATCGTTCATAGAGCCAACCAAATCCAGGAAGAATCCATAGAAGAAGAAATAAAATAAATATGATCACAAATATAGGCAAAAATATGACGATGAAAAGGCTAGTCCATAAATAGGAATGTGTTGTTACTGTTTCTTTTAAAGAATCATTGGGTTGAAGTGCAGAATTATCATACCATTTAATTTTTTTGTCAATTTCTTTGAATTGTTCATTGGAAGAACGAAAACTTTGTCCTTCCATTAGACTAAGATGACGATTGTTAATTCGCTTTAATGGTGACACGATATGATACAAACAGGTGTCTTTTAACTTACATGTGGTATTCGAGTGTTTATTACTAACGACTCACCATCATAGAACAGAAAAAAAGAAATGAATGAAGAAAGATAACGCATTGTCGTCTACAAAATAGCAAGTGACGTATACATTACGTTTGTTGTTTATTTATATAATAACTCACTATAAAACTATCTTCATTCTTATTCTATTAGCAACTGAAACTTATAAGACAAGTTCACTTATTCTCTAGGTTGTAGATAGAATATTAATCTCGAAATTGATTTTGTGTTTCTATGTTTGTTCGCAACATCACAGTTCAAATCTGTGTAAGAGTAGAAAAAGAATGTTAGTGGTTCCGCCAAGTTTTCAAGGACTATATTATAGGAGTATATTTAGGTTCTGAATGACTATATCATAGAAGTATCATTGGTCCTTAAAGGATATTTCCTTCACGATAGTATAGATCTTCATCCTGAGAATAACTGTATGTTTATATATTTGTCAGTAGGGTAGTAGTTCGAATCTATAGGTAGCGAATTTAGTGAACCGCCTCGATTCATGTTACCTGCCATTGAAGAAATATCAAATAGTTCGGTTTCACATAAATCCAAGAAATATTTGTAAAAGATTTTATTTTTTTTGATAAACAATGAAAATGATGATAAATGTGATATCAGAAAAGAGCAAAAATACATTTTTAGAATCAAAATTCAGCACAAACGTGTCTTTTTTTCTAATCATGTCCCACTGTCATTGTAACAAAAAATGAGTTTAGATTGAACTCGAAAGATATTCATATGAAACGGTATCTGGACAGCACGAAGTCATAATGATCCATTCGATAATGAATTAAAAGACAAAAAAAACGAGGTCCACTGTGTTTCTAAAGATTACACGTATACTCTAACTAGAGTAACTACACGCACTAAATCAGTCGTACAGAGAACACTTATGTGTGTCCTTCCCTCCAATCGATTCACTTTCGTTACTCGTCGTTATCGACTCTTTTATCCGGACAATCACACAAAGAAAAAGATAATGCATTGTACAAATAAGAACAATTAATGTCATGATTATACGCACGCTAGATTAGCCTTATAATGTCAGAATGATGAGGTCCATGATATAATGTAATATGAATGTGCGTTCATCGCTTAATATAAGTTTTATTAATCTTTGTCGTGCATAGAACATACATTCCTTGATATAATTATAGTTCAAATTCGGTTAATACGGAACATTATTGTTGAATATGTAGACTAGTCCTAGACGAGTACTTTTTGAGATAAAGACTAGTCAAAATGGATGACAGGAATGCGTGTCCAAAAGTAGTTTAAAATTGAAAAAGTAAGGACATCAAGGACGATACAAAGAAGGAGTTGTAGCTTCATGTAGTAATCAACTCTAAGCTAGTCTGAATGAGAATATGTAGTTCACAGTGTTAGATTCGAACATGCATACAATGCATCAATTACTTATCGTTTAGACTATTCAGCCATTTTTGCAAGAGATCGACTTCTACATATTCATTAATCAATCGTCAGACGGTATTTAATACATTTTTATCTCTAGTCTGATTTTTTTTCATAAGACTGATCTTATTTGGTTGTTTTTTATTTATTGCTCAAAAGTCACCTCGTTGAAACTCAACTATAAGTAAATTAATATTTACTTTTGTTAAATAATACTTGTACTTCCAGCCAGAACCATTTTAGATCTTGTTCTTAGAAAAAAAGAAAATAAAAGAAGAAACTGTCTTTTACTTCTTCGGTTAGAATAGTGAATAGCATCTTTAACAAGCAGTATCAATATTATCTTTTCATTGGCCTAGATACGCGAAAAATATTGCTGCAACCAGCATCCTTATTGATAAATTAAAAAATTATTGTATTGATAATGCATACTAGTTGTTGTGTCTAAATTAGGCTTAGCAATACAAGTGTTAATCATCAGAAAACATACTCAAGAAAAGTCATGATCTTTTGAATGATTATCTCTATTTTTAATATTCTCTGTTGAAGCTAAATTTGATTGTTATGCTATTCAAAATGTATATTGAGTCTTTATTTTATTAATTTATGTACGAATTGTCTCTGTAAATTGAATTCTATCAGAATTCATCACTGTATGTAGAATAGCTACACTTGGAGCTTGCACTCACTTTTGTTTTTCAATTAAGTGTTAATACGATGATGGACAAACAATACGATAAATGGATATTTGCGTGACTTTTTTTCAGATAAATTTCATTCGGATATACACAGAAAAGAACTGTGGAACGTTGAGGAGTAACACTAGTGCGATGTGCAAATACAATGCGTTTATATCCGATGAATTAGGACATTCTTTTTGTTTGGATAATAACTACATACTCTTCGATTAAGTGAAAGAACAGGAGACGTTTTGCGCTATTATCGGTCACTATAGAAAACATGATCGATTTTTCATGAAACTTTCAGAAATTGTAGGGCTCATAATCAGTAGTAGTTCCTATAAATTCCAGGTTGATCGAGCATCCTTTTGCCTTACTTTTCCTAAATGATCTATATTAATGACTTTGTGTACCTTCGTTATCCACTCTGTGATTCAGAACTGAAGCCATTTTTTTCAGCACTGATACGAATCACCAAGACCTACAAAAGTGTCCCAATATATTATGCATCAGAACAGAAAAGATCTATGAGTCCTTTCAAGAAAGAAAAGAACAATGCCCAAGCAGACACATATTGTTTTTCTCTTATTCTCACAATAAGCAGGCAATATCTACACGTGTCGTTTCTGTATTCAAAGATACTGATTCTCTTAACTTTGGTCAAGAGAAAAAAATGCCAAAGAAAAACGCTGAAAGTAAATTGCTTTCACCCTCAATTGGATGCATGGAGGACAGAGAGTCATCCTGAATTGTTACTTTCGACCAAAGTTGACCTTTGCAAACTATGATAGAAACAACTTCTTACACTTTCTCTACGCTCTTTCCCCTATATTGTAATTCATCAAAATAGAACTTTGAAATATAATGTGCAATATTGTTAATCTAATTGATGACTATATTTTAAATATATAATATCAGTATGTTCACTCCTTTTCAAATAAAGATTACATTGAATAATATTTCCAATATCATGCACACAATACTCTTATTTTGCAATCATATACTGGAATGTTTTTGTAGCTCTTGCTATTTAGTGTTGATGCGAAAAAAATGTCTCCCGTTCTGAATCATATAGCGAAGAATGAAGGTACACAAAGCTATTAATATAAATCATTTATGAACCTATCTGATGGACTACCAAAGTAAGACAGAAGGTTGATCATGTTTTATATAGAAGCTGCTAACAACGCCAAACATCCCCAATCTTTTTAAAAAAGCCATCAAAAACATTTCATTGGTTACTAGAATTTACAGAGTTGAGTGGTTCTCTAAACAATATTGCTTGTGCAAAGTACATAGTACAAGTGCAGAAAAACCAACCGCTTATCGGAAGATGAAGGTTCGATTCCCGGTTTGAATTTATGACCTCTTTTAATAAGTCTTTCCTGCTAGTCGAAATATATTCATGTCGTTACATTTCTCTAAATTTGCTCTGTATTTCCGTGAATTAAGAACATAATTGCTTAACCTTTGAACTATTTTCTTCGACTATTTAGAAACTCACCTCAAGCTACGTTCACCTTGTTACAATACCTAACCTTATTATTATGCAAAAAGATCAATAGAACGAAACAGTAACTCTACTGTGATGATTCTGATCATGAAAATAGAATTCTGTTTTACTACTTCAAAAGATTCTTCTAGCCTAAGATAAGGGTATAGAAGTTTCCGTACAGAAATAAAATCGATTTATGTAACTGAATTGCTAATGTCCTGAAATAGATATGCAATTCCTATGGGGTTGGTGGACGGATTTTAGGTAGCGTAAGTGATAAAGCAATGAACAGTTATCAATAGATGCTAGGATCGTCTCTGAGCCCGAAATTGATGATGCTTCTTTGCAAGCTGTTCCTATCTATAGAAACATATTTTATGGATATTTGTTCATTTTCGTAATAAAAGTATTTTCATGGACAAGTAAATAAACAGTTCATTTAATCTCGCTTATGTTTGTCATTTCATGCATGAAAACGAGAGGAGACATATATCCACATTCATTATATTTAATTTTCAATTAAAAAGATCAGACAACTTATGAACTAGATGGTACTCGAGTTTCACTGGACTATGAAATGCGGTGCAAAGTGGAATGAGTATCAAGATATCGACAATTTATGGACGATGAATGGTCATCGATACAATCGAGAAAAAACAATGTCTTGTCCAAGGATATTTTCTGAAATTAGTATATTTTTGTTTTCAAAATGAGGAGAAAACTAATGTTGAGATCGATCAGCTGATCGAAATCGAATATATATTGAAGAGCAGACATGATGAAAATTATTCCTAAGAGAACTCTATCAACACATTTTAACGTATTTCCAAGAACACTCTTCATTGATCGATTAATTATCTATGTGATTCATTATCTCTCTTATCAACTGACTTCACAAATATAATGAATGATATCAGATGTTCAAAGAGATTGGTGACTAACTTTTCATGCTAGTTTCACTATTTAATTATTTCGGAAAGGTAAAGTAAAAATTTGTCTTTTTGTCCGACTCTCTATTAATATACGGAACCTTCGGGTAAAGACCAGGCAACAAAACGTAAGAAGTTCATCTCGCACTTCAACGATTATTTTCTGACTTTGCATTTTAGAAATCATAGCGACAGGAAAAAAAGACTTCACATACGTACCTAAAGATTGTAAAGACGTAAAAAAAAACGTAAAGAAAAAAACCCGCGAAAGATTCCATAAATGGTATACTTTGCAACGCATTTAAAACATAGCACAGGAATGCACATATATATAATAAGATGATTAGAAAAAAAAGACTTGTATAATGTAAAAAGGTTATTATTAACCACCACCACGTACTACGTAAACGAAGAGTATTTTTGTGTTGAATTCCATAGTCAATGAGTCTATGACCGTCTTCCAGTTGTATACCATCAAAGGTAAGATGTTGTTGATCAAGCGGAATACCCTTTCTTTCTTGAATCTTTGCTTTTACTTTTTCGATTGTGTCATATGAGTTAACTTCAAATGAGATTGTTTTATCGTTGAATCTGGCTATGAATATATTCATATTACAACAGCATCGTCGCTGCATAACAAGATGAACAGTAGATGATGCCTGAATGCCATACTCACCAAGTACTTGATCGTCTTCAAGTTGTCTGCCGGCATAGATTATTCGTTGTAAACGGGGTGGGATACCTTCTGTATCTTGGATTTCAGCTTTAATCTCTTCGACTGTATCCGCTGGTGTACACTCAATTTGAATAGTTTCTCCACTAAGAAGCTTTACATAGAGTTGCATAATTTCTGTTGGATCATAACTACCAGTAAATAATACAAATCATTGCTTATTTTTTAGACGTAAATGAATAACTCACAGAAAATCTTTATTTTATAGTAAATATTTGTGAGTATGACTCAATTTTTGATGGTTGGAGGTATCATGAGAAATTTGTTACAAGTGTAATAATAATAATGAAACATGATAACTTACAATGAATAACGAGAAGAGTCGAAGAAAAAAGAAAAATAAATGATAAGTTCTACAGCTTACAGAAGCAAAAGTTTCGTAACTGATTGTAGAGATAAGAGATAAGAAATAAAAAAAAACAGGATGCCGCTCGAACTTTTGTTTTTACTTTTATGAATTCTAAGGCAACAAGTGGTGAGGATGTGGGTAACAATAACAAAAAGTGAAGGATAGGAGCGCAACACCCGCGTCTTAAGTATCAAATATTTGTTAGTTTAACCCTCGTAGTACCAGCCGAGGTCATTTTTGACCTCACTCTGAAAAATTTTAAAATACATTAGAAATATTTTTCTGTTTCTCAGTTTTTAGATGCAACTAGCATCTCTTAACAATATTTTGATGCTGTTGAATATGAAAGGGAATACCTCTGTTTTGGATATCATTACAATCCTTTGATACAAGACCATGTCTTCAATATACATCAAAGATATAATGAGAAAGAAAAAAAAGTAAAAATTTCGATGTATAATTCAATGACTCATTCACTAATCTAATTGGATACGTATTTTTATTCCGTAACGAAAAATAATGTATTAGAATTAATTGAAAGTTCTACTCAATCAAAACGAAAACGGTATTCGATTTACGAACGTTCTAATGACAAGAAAACATTAACTCAATGTTGCAATTATTCTGCATTCGTTTGTGATTAGGATTCTGTTAAACATATTTTTGGTATTACTTGTTCTAAATTAGGAATATCATTCTAATACTTTTTCTATCAGGTCGAATATGAAAACAGTATATTTCATCAGGAGACCGGTCCAAAAGTAAAAAGTTATTTTAAGAAAACATATATTGTCCGTATAGTGCTTAGAAAAGGCCGGAACTATGAGGGTTAAATTCTATGAATGATGCGTCATTTATTTCTGCAAATATAAGACAAATTGGAAAAGAAATAGAGAGAAATGAGTTTCTTTTGAAAACTATACTCAAACATGAAAGAAAGGCTAGGCAATCGATGGGTTATGGGAAGCAAATTATTTTTGGTGAAAAAAAAAGCATAGTCAATCATCTTTGTGTATAATAGTGGAGATTTGTGTCGGTTGGAATAGTTTGCATCAAATTTGTTTTTTTTTCGTTCTTATCGATGATCTTTTGATTTTGCTTCTCTTGGTAAAGTGGTACGATTTGTTCCGTTTATTCAATTATTTTTTGTATAGTGTTGATACCACCAACTCTTTCTTTATTCGTTTTTTGAGATAAGAATCGTTTTGGAAGCTAATGGTTAAATCCTGTTTTTGTTTGCTCCAGTTTTGAAAAAGTTTTATAAATTGACTTGAATTCAAGTGTATGTACAATATGAAATAATAGATTATATATATATTTTTTCTTTTATTAGTCTTTCGTTCTCTTATTGAACCAGTTCATCTTAACAGAAAAAACACTTCTCTTTGAATTTCAGTGTATGTGCAATTTCAAGTAATATATTATAGATATATTTTTTTCTCTTCTTGTCTTTTCCTTGTATGTTTCTATATATTTGTATATTTTCCATCTCGGCTGTATAAATACATTTTTATCGAGATGATCCATTTCTGTTGAAAATGGAACAATCTTCCGATTCATTGGTCCAATAGTCCACGGGTGATATAATAGAACTTGATGATCCGAGAGTACGTCCGAAATATAGGACTTGAGGACCTAAGGATACCGCTATATAATAGAACCTGAGGATCTATGGGAGCAGTCAGCGGAACACTCGTATCCACGATTCGCACAATCTCGGGATTAGGCAATCCACTTTATCTCCTTGCTGTATTTCCATATATTTATCGTGCTTTTAAAACTTTTAACAAAAATTGACTTTGTTTTTATGATAAGAGCTTTAATCTCATGATTCTATCATGTGAATTTTGCATTTTCGTGACTCAATGGCATTTTATCTTGTTAGTTCTACATATATCCTCTGAACTGTATTCATATCGTACGTATCGCCACTGTATCTCCGATACATGCAATCCCCTTTTCCCGCTTGTGTTTCTCTCTTGCAATCGTCACTTGAAACTGAAACAATTAATCGGTGGTCAAACAAAATTTGATTGAAATAACTGGTCACATCTCAACTCAATCTTTATATTGCATCAACAAAAAGCTCCATCATTTGTTAATTGAACGACTATGTACCATTCACCTGAAGGATATGCCTCATCAAATTATTCCTCGAGCAGAAGCTCAAAATGATGATTGATATACTTGATGATCATACAACACTTGAACATTTACTTTGCTTTAATCTCGTTTTTTTCGAACATCTCTCAGACAAATTTCTTTTGTCTTCGACTTTCTTCTTATTTTTCGTATGTTTTTTTTTATATCATTTTATTATTACACGTGATTGCTCATTTCGTTTCTTTTTAACAAATGTTGATGATTCACATTTTCTTCAATGGAGGAGTATGTTATAGTGATGTCGCACTTATACATATCTTTCTATTACATTTTCTATTTCTTTCTCATTTTCATATTACACATTCTTTTTTTTCAGTTATTTAAGTATGTGTACACGTCTACAGTCATTTTTCAGTCAGTATGCGTTGCTTACTGCTTTATTTTTTTTGGAAGAAACACATAAAAAAGATCGAGTGTCGTAACATCACGCGCTAAAAGAAAATATACTTCTACATACAAGAAAAAGCAAAAAGTAAGACTCTAACAGTCTGATTTTTTTTTCTTCGGCAACCTTGAAGCGATAAGAAAAAAAAACCTTTGTAAGAATAAAAAAGGAGAAAGACGATGCGTAAATAACACAGAATGGAAAAAACAAACTCAAACCAAACAAGTCACAAAAAACAACTCATTTCTTTTCTTTCAATTTGAGTATGTGAAGCACAATCTTTTTTTTTAATATATTCTCAACTTAATGTTCGTTGCGCAGATGTTTGATAAAGTTTTCGCTAATCAATTTTTTTAGATATACTATCTAACGAACAATTTGGAAATGCGTGCCGTTCAATGAAGTTCCAACCATGCTTTTGCTCCTGATTGGTCGTGGTTATTTAATGATATGAATCTGCGTTCTACTAATTAAGCGAGCAAATCAACGGTGCTAATAATCTGAATGATAAATCATTATGGTTGACTGCTTTACATGTCTCTCCCCGAATCTTAGACCAGACTTGCCTTAGACATGTTACTCATCCCCATCCTGAGTCTATGCCTTTCCTTGATGACCTGAGTCTTAGACTATAATTTCACCCTTACTTTAGACTATTCTAACGCACCTTCCGTAATTATTCTTCTTCTGAATATTGTACCATTGACTTGCTCATTGATTAGTGCGCGTCCCAATAAGAAAATCAATCCTCTCATCCATGTGCCAGATTGACGATTGAAGAGTGTATCAAGATGGCAATTTGGACTGAATAATCATCATCCTGTATTACAATTCTTCAATGAAGTTAACAATTGGTTTCCGTCAAATCGACAATTACAAAGTTTTTCTCAGCCTTAAGATCTGACCCAACCTACCATAGAGAATATATTTCAAAGCCTAACCCAAACTACCCGATGTCCCAATGACTTAGACTTCCATTCACTCAGCCGATAGTAGTCTGCTTAAACCTATGCCATTTTCCCAATACCAAGTCAATCGTTTCTGTCTATCTGATATGATTGATGAATGACATCAATTATTGTCAGAAAGATACGCGACTGCTTGGGTATCCTTAGACTCTCTCAGTTATTTTGTAAAATATTCTTTTTATTTATCAACAAAATTTCATTTTCCCATACACTGAATTCTCTTGCGAGTTTCCCAAGCCTTCAGACAACCCACAGTGAAACCAGTAGGAAAAAATTTTTTTCAAGATAATCAATGGCGATAACGATGCGTTGCTCATTTGTAGGTCGGATCCTTCTGAGTCACGATTAACTTCTTCTGAACCTCTATCATTAACAAGTAGGTTTGATCATTTGACACTGACGATTTAATTTACTTGCCTATTTCTCATTCCATCAAGACACGTCAGTTGAAGAAAAAATTGTTTCACTGGAACGCTCCACGGAACACGTACAGCTTGTCAAGGTAAACGCGACACATCGAGCAGAGTTTTAGCAAACAATATTATGTTCTTATTTCTAGAACGAGTCGACGAAACGTATTACCGTTCAATCTGCTGCCACTTGCTGTCATGATCTTGTTGGTCTCAATCTCGAATGTATTCATGGCAACTTTGTGGATGGAGGTAGGTATTGAGTAGCAGTTTCATTTCTATCCTCTGTAGGAAAAGGCTCAAGAGACTGCCATTCTTCAGTATTTTTAAAGAATTTCAGTCAATTTGAAAGATATAGTAAATAGTACTGACTTTTGAATTTTGAAGGTACATTACTGCAAACAAAAATGGCCAAGCGAAATATCAAGATTCTTATCGGTTGTCTTGAAGTGGAATTATCATCCTTGACAACCGCTGAAGATAGTAATTTGAAAATCGTTTCATTCGAGGATGCAGCCGATTGTCTCTCTCAAGTCTTATCGATCACGAACGAACTGATATACTTCGTCGTCACCAACACATTAGGAAAATTCGTTGTGCCACTCATACATAACCATAAATGCGTTGAACATATATATGTACATGAAGATTCTTTGGATGAACAATCGCGTGAGTGGATGAAGGGCTATTCCAAAATTCAGCCTGTTCAATTATCAAAGGCATTGTTGATTGACAAGATCAAAGAAGATATTCATTCAATTATGCAGCAACCAGCTCGTTGGTCCAGATCTCGTGCATTACTAACTGAACTTTGTTCCCAAGCGTGTGGTTTCGAGCCGATCAGTGCGCCCTGTGAAGAGGATTTGAGCACATGTCGTATTGTTCTACTCTACTGCGACGGCCGTCGATTATTTGATTTCTCCCATCCCAAAATTCCGATCGTTCGATATTATAGCGTTGAACAATGTATCGAATCGATCAAATACGACCTGCCAACCAGTGTGTTTCTCATTATTTCGATGAACCGTCCAGCCGATCTTTATCGAATTCTTGCACTAGAAGCTGTTCATGCAGCCTATATTGTGACCGATGTTGACTCGATCCCACAAATACAACCAATACAAACTCATTCTAAACTATGTGATATCTTTCTTTTAAATGAAGATCTCCTCAATCAATTAACAAGCGATATTTGTTTTTATCGTCACATGCGAATTTATATACCAAACATTAGTATTTTTCAAGTGAAGTCGAAACTTCTCGCAAAACCTGACAAAGAACAAATCGATTTTCTTCGTTTTCAATTGTTTAGTGCCATCCTCTCCCAAATACCAAGTACATCGACTGTAGGTCAAGCTCAAAGTCATGATCAGTTACTCGCATGTCTAAGCGAAGCAAATGTGAAGATCGATCAACTTTTTAAACAATTTAATAATTCAATGCTTGAAGCATCAGTAGATAAACTAAAGGAAATCAATCAGCATATTGTGTCACTCAGTAATCATATTAAATCATCTGCTGTCACCGTTTATCGAGCGCAATTGATATCAGAGAAGGATTTTGAAATGATCAAAAATAATCCTAATGCTCTCTTTGCCATCCAAGCATTTATTCTGGCTTCACGTTCATTAAATTCCATCGTCAAAATTTGCCGGCAAGCTACGGATAACCAACTCACTGTAATCCTTCTTGAACTGAACTTGTCCGAACAAGCCTCGGCCATGCATATTCCTGATTCAGACCTAGTCGTTTTCAAACTCGGTACTCTCTTCCGAGTAGTATCCACTGAATTTGCACCAGATAATGTCCTACATATTCAACTGGAGTATGCCAATAATGCCATGCAATATATCGAAAATATACTTCGAAATGCAATCGGCTATCCTCTCACCTGGTTAACATTCGGGAATTATTTGGCAGCACTTCGACAATCCTCCACAGCAGAAGCATACTTTAAATATCTGGTGACAATCATTCCTGACCATCCGAACATCGCTGAGATTTGCAACAGTATGGGTCATATATCTACCACAGCAACGACCTCCTCGCATAAGATGCCGAAATTGAGCTTTTATAATGCACCAATGGAACAATTACCGCCTTCCAATGTGGGAACTGAGCAGATTCAAGTTTTAAGAAAGATAGTGGAAATCAGCGAACGACAACAAGACTATACTAGAGCACTTGCTTTCTATCGGCAAATTTTGGAGATCGATGACGATCCCCAATGGAGAGAATTCTATCAGTACAAAATTGATACTCTTTCACATTTTCATTGTTCTTAAGTTTCTTTGTAAAAAAAATTGATTTTAAGTTCATCTGTAGTTTTAGATTGACGCTTCCGATGTTTTCAGCTTCGACATCCAAACAATGTACGTCGATGCCAGAGAGAAACGAACCGTTAATAGGTCAAAATTACATGTGTATTGTGTATCACGATAAAAAACTTCCTGAACATCATCAAAAGCAATTGAAATTGCGCACTGAAGATTTATTTTACTATCCGCGCTTTTTTGATAATGTCCCGAGCTTTTCCACTTATATCAAAGATTCATTTATTGTGAAAAGGATAATTTTTATTCTTACTGGCTCTGATGCTGGATTACTGTGTGGGGTGGTGAAAACACGTAAAAATCCTCCGTCAGACCCGCTGGTATACGAAATGCAATTTGGCAAAGAGAAAATACGATCGGATTTAGAAGATGATCGAAAATTTCAGTGTATTGATCGGCTATTTGAAAAAATTGTTGAAGATTTGAAAGTGATCCCTGCGAATGAGAATTCAATTGATCCAAAATCGATCGATGATGATGAGAAAACTCAACATTTAACCTTACCAATTGGAATTCTTGATCCAACGAAGACACAAAAGTCATTTTGTTTGTTAAGTCGAGACGCTCTAAAATTCCACTTATTTCAATCATTTATTGAAGTCTTCTTGAAAATTCAAATCAATGAGGAAAATGTTGAAAAAATGTGGCGTATTTGTCGCGAAGACTCGCTCAATCAGAGTAGGAGTCATTATCTAAAAAAAATCAATGAATTTCAAGAGCAATATGATGCAACAGATGCCATTCGATTTTACACGGAAGATACCTTTCTTTTTCGATACGTAAATAAGGCCTTTCGGTGCGAAAACACCATGCAAGTGTTTAATTTTCGACCGTTAATTACTCATATCCATCAACAGCTGTGTGAACTACGTGCTGATCAATGTGCCAAGAAATCTGGTTCGAACGTGCTTTATCGAGGAAAAAAATTACCAACGAGTGTCTTACAGCAACTACGTGATAATGTTAATCATCTTATGTCGATGAATGGTTTTCTTTCGACAACTAAGAGCACTGAAGTATCAAAAATGTTTGCTGATAATATCAACCAAAGAATGGGTTATGAAACAGTTTTTTTTGAAATGCATCTAGATGAATCTCAATTGAATGCGATGGCAGACACGAAACGACCCTATGCGCATATCGCCACGAAAAGTGCCAAGCCCGATGAAGATGAAGTTCTCTTCTTCATGGGATTTGTCTGGCGTATTACATCGGTAGATCAAAAATCCGATAATGAGTGGACAGTTCATCTTCAACTCTCTGTCAATGACGATTTGAAAATGATCGAGAAATGTAATGAATGTACATACTTCACTTTGGGCAGGATCTTACACGAGCTTGGTGAATACAACAATGCCATTTATTTTTACGACTACATGCTGAAGTCAGCATCAACTCTTTCACCTAAAGAATCTATAAATATCCATTGTCATTACGCCCAATCAGCATATATGATTGGTGCGTACAAAGACGCACTTCAGCATCTGAAGGAGGCAGAAGACATTTTCAACAAAGTGGAAACATCGAACGAAATGACATCAGATTCTTCTTCGAATGCTAATGCAGAGCATGAGGAACATTCCACAATATCTATTGCCATCACTGAAGGACTAATCTATCAAAGGATAGACGAAATTGCTGTCGCCGAACGTGTGTTTGCAGAAGCTCTGCAGATGAATGGTCCACCCAACCATAAAGCTAAACTGTGCTTTTGCATGGGCGAGTTAGAATCGGTACGTGGGCGCTATACTAATGCATGTAAGAGTTATCGTCAAGCAAGTGTTTTCGCCGAGGAAGCTAAAGATCTCGCACTACGAGAACAAATCCAACAGAGATTGGCGACAGTCAATCAAACTACAGCCTCATCTTAGGTTGGTCGAGAAAAATCACAATCAAATAATCGGTAGTTTTGTTTCACTTGCTTTTTTATATTCAAGATTAATTCATTTCGCTTGAAAGATTATTAAATAATCAAAATAAACGTGAACAGATAAAATACTTGAGCTTATTATTAGAAAAAAAAAGCATTGGTCTAATCGTCGTTCGCATTGAGAATTTTATTGTAAAAGGACAATGTCGGATCCATAAAATGCGGATGAGCTAGAAAGGCACCACTATTAAACAACACTTGATTGAGTGAAACTTACTATCAGACTGACCAATTGCTTGATATAGACAAGGGAAATGAATTTCACACGATATATATTGTATCGCATTACATACCGTCTATTTATCGATCGATGTTCAACATTTAGAACATAGTTTATACTTTAACTGGCCGAGTTTGTATTTCAAAAATGCATCCTGACTTTTTCACTTCACACAATCTCTTATACTGCTCACAGGTCATACTCGTAAAGTATTTCACCTTGCACATGGCACAACATACTTGGATGCATTGATCAGAAAAACACATGTACGAACCATTCGATAGATGGTACAGCTGTTTACAATCGATATCCATACATTGCATCAAATGGTTATCCATTTGTAGAAGATAGATCTGAAATACGATCGTAGCCGAGGATGGAAATGATACCCCGAATGAGACAAACGTCATTACATGGCTGAAACGAACAGGACAATATGAACGCTTCAGAACTGATCGTCTCATCGAAATACGTATTGACATAGACGGTCAAATATGAACGACAAAATGTATGTCCACATTCTTACAATGTATAGGGAGAATTTCAATCGACTGTACGTAACAAACAAACGTTCTTCATATCGATCGATGGGTTGAAGTTCTAGGCAAATTTCTCTACAAGTTCGTTCGCTTTTCGTTCACATTTTAAAACTGTTTCGTGATCACCACTGACCACAATCAGGCACTTGATCATATTCAGTGTTATATTTGTCGTCTTCCTATTCGAGTCTCAGAATATAGTGAGGTTTTTGAATACATTATCGAGTGCAGTCTAGAACATCAAATCGTTCAAATTCAATTAAAAGAAATCATTGCTCTTTCGGAATAGGACCGGAGATCGAATGTTCTTGTCTTCCTGGTGCTTCTTGAATGTAGGTATTGATCTGTCGATAGGTGTCTTGACATACCTGATCTTCGCCGAAGGTACGCAGAAAGGTAGTTTTCCAGTTCCACTAAACGTAAATACCGCTGCAGACTTGAAGGTTGTGGAAGAAGTTTCGCCCTGTCGTATCGAATATCACAATGATTTGAATGACAATATCATAGCAAAGTTCATCAATGAACATAAAACTTACCTAGAAATGATTGTAAAGTTGAAATTTCAGTCCTTTCAACAGGTCATCAAACTGCACTCATACTTTGTAAGGGTAAGGAGTGAGATTACGAATACTATGTAATCACAGTGTAGCAAACGCGTTGCAATAGATGCTTAATTGAAAATAAATTGTATCAATTACGCGTGATTAATCGATTGGGTTCCGACAACACATATATGCTTCTGATATATTCTTTAACTATTTAGAACATGTTTTTATAGATTGCCAGGTGATGTTAGACAGATCCTGATATAGTTTGACCTAACAAGCGATAAAAACGTATTCCAAGCAATTAAAGTATATATCTGGAGCATCTTTGTCAAATAACTTAACAAGTATTGATATATATACATACGAGTTTTATTTCAAATCGATTCCGGCACCATTAACATCTCGTTTTCTAATATTTGTTTATTTAATTTTGTTCTTTTAAATATTTTTTCTATTCTAATTTCATATATATAGGCAAAATTCAACGAAAATACATGGTTCAATCAGAAATAAGATCAATACTTACACAAGTAGGCGAAGGAAGTTCAATTTTCAGTCAACATTTAGTTAGTTCATTTCTTTTGTCTTAATCTCTCATTAGATTAGACGGTTCATCGTCTGATAATCATTGTCCCAGTTCTTCTATCATTGGAATCTTATGCTCAAGAAACACAAAAGAAAATGTGAAAAATTGATATTACGGAGAAAGATTTAAAAGTTTTCATCAAAGTTCTCTTGAAAAATTTTCAAAAAAAGGAGTTCTTTTACGAATAAAATTTGAAAAAACTTGTTTCCAACAAGAATGTCAATGATTGAGAGATATAATGGACTCTATTGTTATCATCTGTTTCAAATGGTTTTCATGTATAACTTCATTATCTTTTGTTTACTTGTGTTCGATAAAAAAATACGTGTCTATTCTTTTGCTGCTTCATGTTTTTATCTCAACGTATTCACACACGCGGTTCGCCAAAGTATTTTTATTCATTCTGTCTCTTTTTTTTCTCTTGCATACTGTATCATTACCTGCCCTTACTCATTCAAAAACATATCGAAAAAGAATTAAACACACACCATTCATTTACATTCTACGTGTAATCGATTAATATTGAGACGTAAGTGAAAGAGGAAAGCTAAAAAAACAATAATCAAAAATGTAACTATATGTAATTATATCCCATGTGCTTTATTATAGATTTGACTGTTAATTCAAAATGGCTCATCGTCAATTAGTGACAGTTGTGGGAGCTACTGGTGCTCAAGGAAGTGCTGTTGTGCGATCATTGATTGAAACCGATAAATACAAAGTAATAAATATGTGAATGTAATTATTTCATATAAATACTTTTGTTCTCTTCTTAAGATTCGTGGCTTAACACGTGATTCATTGAGTGATAAGGCTCAAGCATTAAAACGCTTGAGTGATCATATTGAAATGGTCACATGTGATATAACTAAAAGTAACGATGTTGAACGTGCATTCAAAGATTCATGGGCTATATTTGCTTTAACAGATCCTTGGGGAAATCCTAATAAACTTGAACTTGAAAAACAACAAGGTTATATAATGGCCGATGCTGCTGCCTTGCTGCAGGTTCCTTACTATATATTCAGTACAGTAGAAAACGTTAAAAAACTGAGCAATGGAGAACTGTATGTGTACATACATAGAATGATTACTCTTTTCTACAATGTCCGTAATATTTCTATTTTTCATAGGGATGTGCCAATTTTTACAAACAAAGCCGAAGTCGTTGATTATATCAAAGATAAACATAGAAATTTAAAAACTATTTATGTCGAACCTGCAGTGTACATGCAAAATTGGAAAAATGCCGGAAAATTACCAAAATTAGATGATGGTACATCTGTATTCGCAGCTCCAATCGACCAAAAGGCAAAACTACATTTAGTTGATATTGATGATATCGGTCCTATTGTTCGTGAAATATTAGCAAATCCTGAGAAATTCATTGACCAAGATATTTGTATATGTGGTGAAGAGATTAGTTTTGAAGATATACCCAGAATTTTTACAAAAGTAACTGGTATTCCATCAATAGCGAAAACATTAACAGAAGAGGAATTTCGAAGCGCACAAAAGCATTTACCCAAAAGTCTTCAAGATAATATAATTGGTATGCACAAATGGATGGAAGAATATGGTTATTATGGCAAAGATAAAGACTGGACAAATGGACAGAAATTAACAAAATTAAATACATTTGAGCAATGGTTGCGAAAAACTGGATGGAAAGGTGATTAATAATAGAATTATATGTACCGTAAATGAAAACTTTGCTAGCTATATAATCTATTGATATGTATTTATTTTGAAACATTATTTTTGTAATAGATTCTAGTTTAATATTTGCTGGAATAATTAAACAATATATTCAAAATGTTGAAAAATACATTTGTGAAATTAATTGTATACAAAGACAAATGTAACAGATTTCGATTATAAAATAGGCAGTGAGCGATAAATTCGAAGAAGAATATTTTGTACCAACTATGAAGTACAATTGAAATCAAAGTTGATAAGTCTATACGATTTTTGAGGAAATTTTCAATTGATGAATTTATATGAGCAAGTTTTTGAAAATATATTTCTGATAAAACTCGATAAATAAATAATTTAAAGTTCTTGTTTAAGAACAAACTAAATATTTTCTTTGTTCATTTTAAATCTGACACCATTTTCTTCAGAATTCAGTTATGTATAGGTTTGTGTGCTTTTAAAGCTTACATAGTATGTACCTAATTTGGAAAACACTATTTTTGAGATTACATGTAAAAAATACTTTCAGATCCGTCATTCTGAAAAATAGTCTCATCAATTTTGTGAAGATGCTAGAAGTCTAGAGAATAAAATTCTCTATTTGTTGACGCTGAATATTTTCGATTCTTGGATTTAGAAGTGACTTCGATGTTACATCACTAGAATTTGGATTTCAAAGATTGATCAAATTTGAATCTGTTATTATTTGACTAGATTAATCTTATATTAGTTCAGATATTGAACTTTACCTCACATTTGTCTATATGTAACAATGAAGCGGACTTAAAAAATGAGACAGTACTAAAGACTATTATCTATGTCGTCATAATTCATCACAACATCTTTGTTTTATTCACCCAGAGTAGTAAAACCCTCGAGACATTAAAAGACTCAAGATCTTCTGTTATGCTCATTAAAAAAAGGCGAAGCTTTTAATAATCTCAACAAAAAATCCTAATTTCAACCCTTTTTTTTGTCCAATAAATTATTAGTAAACGTGTTTATTTTACTTATGTCGTGCTCATACAGTAGAAGTGAATCGGATAATGTTTTCATGCGTAAAAAGAAAACAATTGTTGGTTAGAAGAATGTTCTTGAAACAATATAACCACCATACCCTAAAATTTTGATGCGATTTATAATAGTTCTATTTTTTCTAAAGCATACAATCTATCACTGTTGATATTTATACTCTATATAACTACACTATCGGATAAAGGTCTTTATCCCTATTTATTTCTCTAATGCCATACTTTGCATCGAACTTATTGCCAAGTAAAGGTACGATATTAGAGTTTTATTTCAATATGGTATACATCACACAAGGATAAAACTCTTATGTCTTATCTTTATTTGCTCATAAATTTGATGCAAAGTATGAAACATAGAAGAGGAAAGACTTTTATTCGAGAGTATAGACCACTTAAAGTAAGTAAGAAGACTAAACATTTTTTTGTAAAAAATCAGTTCAATTAGTTGCTTATATTGAGAATTGCCTCGCATTAGTAGAACTGGTTCAAAATGAAATGTATCATCAACGTAGTTATTGGTGTTTAGCTAAGTGGAATGAATACAGTTGTGTATAAAGAAACAATTTAAAGAAAAAGAGTAATTAGATACACGTTGAGAGTGATTTTATAACCTTTTGTGACTGCTTTGAAAAGCATCTTGGCATCTCTATGTAAAAAGAAAAACATTCTCAGGCATAGTAAGCATATTTCATAAAATGTGTCTCGTTGCATTTCCTCAGAAAAATATTTTTCCAATTGCGAATGAGATCTTCCATGATAAGAACGTACTGGAATTTCCAGAAGGAAGTATACAGATCAAATGAGATATTAAGTAATGGACACCAGATTTTTATTAAAGATGTTCTGATTTCAGAAAGATCTCTTCATGTGCAACGGTTTTGAATGCGCACCCCGTTCACTAGGTCCTGTGATTATTGTAACGAATGTTTTCAGGGTGAAAATTTAATAGGTTTCTTCGCAGCATGCTGCAAAGGAGCTTTAATACAAAAAACATTTTTATTTATTAATTGTTCTTTCCTATTAGCTTTTCTTTATACCTTGTCCAATTCAGGGCTGACGTGTTTTGTAAGGCAATGGAAGCAAAATATTGTCTATAATGAAAAAAAAGAAACTTAGTTGTTAATATGTACATTAATGTTAAAAAATCAATTTTTCAAAGGGATCTTCTAATGTATCGAGAGCTTTACTTAGGAGAATAAATTTTAATAAATCTCGCCAGATTTGGAAACGTTTCGCCATCCCTGCTCTGTCTGGTGAACTTAAATTAAAATCTTGAAAGTATACTTTTAGTTTCTAAAAAAAAGAAACAACTACCCTATTCTTTACAGACAGCCTATTGCATGTTAGAACTATGCTCGCTTTCCAATATTCTGAAATCACATTTAGCTATTAAAAAATATACGTCTTCATTGTAGCTTGCTTTTAATAATTTCATCGACGTTAGAACTCAAACATATAATATATTTTAGCAGTATAAAATGAGTTACAAATTCTCATCGTTTTTTCCTGTCATATATTCAGCAATACTAGAAAGTGACACAGTATTAAATTAGTGTGATTTTCCGTTTAAAAAATATTTTGAGGATTCAAAGTAAGGCGAAGAGAGAAATGTTTTATTGACACAAGATGAGGTGCGGAACAAAAAATCCTCCCCATTTCAGACTCTGATTTTGACAACAACAATCTGCAAGTTTCTTTCGTGCAGAAAAATGAATGTCAGAAGAAAAATAATATGCAATTAATCAACGCCACCCCGATTGTTGCAATAACATGTGCACCATCGTATAAGGAATGAAGCAAAAACTGTAGAAGGATGGCAACGATTGTTAAGCAAACACTCACTTGAGAGCGGTATAGCAAGAGAGAAGAAAAGAGAGTGTGTTTGAAGTTGTTTTTTTTCTATTTTTTACTTTATATAAATGTCACATACGTTGAAAATATTAGCTAACGCATTACATGCGAAATAGATCGTTCGAAAATGTTTAATTTTTTATCTATTTGACCTTCTTTCTGACTGTTCTAAAAACCAGTGAAAATAGAGTTAGTACAAGCTGGAAATTATTTTCTCGATAAGAAAACTCATGAGTTTAATCCAATAGATAAAACCGAAAATTATGCATTTGAGTTTAGCTAAATTATCGACGATTTTGTCTTCATTTCCACTCTGCAATATGGAACTAAAGGAGAATAAATGCTTTCGAATGTAAGATTTATTTGGTCGATTTCTCATTTCAAAATCTGTGAGAATATTCATAACAATTTTTGTGGTTGAGAGAGCTAGAAAACAGAAACTTTTTGTGCTTTGCTAGAAGTGATAACGAGAATTCGAAGTCTTACAGAGTTGCTACCAGAGTCGTATCTTCAATCGGTTGAAGTATATATCTTTGTGACCGAAAGATATCATTTGAGATGCTCTATTGATCTTTTAGATCTCTCAATATTGCTCATAAAGTTTTGGGATTAACAGATTCTAGCAATCAAATGGATAATTTGAAGTAAGTACACATATTTCTAGGTTTGATATGACATGTTTCATAAGTATTGAAAAGAGCAAGAAAATATTAAAAGATATTTCAATGTTTCAGTTTTCAGAAACATCTGACAAAATACTTGGTATGTTAATTATTCATCTTTTAGGGGTATACGAGATGGCTCTAAACCTGAGAAGGCCGTCATCCTTGAAGAAAGCGATGCATCGGCAGCTTTTGAAGCAGAACGCAAATGGCTAAGGAATCACTATCCCGGATATGTGCTCAAATTAAACGCAATGATGGTTGATAATGGACGGAATTATGATCGTATGACCATTCTAACAGACGAAGGAAAGCAACTTACCATTTACTTTGATGTTACAGAGGCCTATCACAAACCAGTCCGCAGAGGAACCACTGGAAGCATATTTCAATAATAATTATAAACTACATGACAAGAAAAATCAATGTTTTTATGTGAAAGTTAATGTCTATTCCATTCTAGTATAGAAATAAATTATTCAAGTATTTATTTGATTGACTAAATTAGTAAAGAGCAAATTTCGTAATTGCAGATATTATTTAGTAAATTCATACCAATCAATATTTCAAAATGCATTTAATCTTAATCCATGTTAAAAATTTTTATTGTATGAAAGAATGTTTATTGTAATATTCACTATCTTCATCTGATGGAAAGTATACTATTACCATAGATCTCATAATACCATTACACTGACGAGGGCACGTTTCTAAATGTGAATCTCCGTTGTAAATCGGACATTTATCATTTTGTAGAGCTCAATGAATATAGTAACCGCGTATAAAAGATTTCTATCCATGGTTAACTTTTCAGGCACAACGTAGTTCCGTACCTTCTGAAAAATCAGCAGAAGACTCTTAATTGAAGGTTTGAGTTTTAACATTAAAAGGACAAAACATGGTGTTATTCGGGTCATATGAAAGAGCATCACTGATAACTTCTGATTGGCCTAAACAACACTATGTTTTGTCCTTACAGTGTTAAAATTCAAGCCTTCAGTTAAAAGTCTTATGCTAATTTTTCAGAAGTTGTGTTCTATTTGGTTCAAAAACTGATTGTCAAACTGATTAAACCACCTAAAAAACAGTAAGAACATGCGTTTTTTAAAAGTAAAATTGCATTCACTTCTATCACGTGATATAGAAAAGCTAAGAATTCTAAGAAAACGGTTGATTACATCAATTAGATATGACTAACGTTGTTCAATACCTTAATATACTTCAAATCAAAAGAAAATGGTTTAAAATTGTTTTATATAATATACCAATCATCTATACTGAATGTAGCAAAAAAAAATAATATAGTAGGATTATGTGACACGAAAAAAATTTGTTTGTACGATTTTCAGCCCATGAAATCAAACAGTATGAATCTTGTTGTAAATCGGATAAGCAATATATAAATAAGAAAAATATTGTGTGTGGAGACTTTCTAGATAGAGAGAATTATGCAATTAGAACGTGTTGTTAATTTAGAATGTGAACATCATGTTGTCTCTCGTTTTTTAAATACATTTCTTTTATTGATTATGAATACAGAAACTAAAATTACAATATTAAGGACATCCATACGAACATATTCTTAATATACAAATTTTATTAATACATTCGTATAAACAGTTAGTTAAAGCAGAAATATGTAAGAAATATATTTTGTACAATGTTTTAGAAATGACCAGTGTCGACACAACCATATGTTCCATTAATCAATTTATGACACAGAAGCAGTAGTCGTTGTGTTGGAAAGTATAGGCGGAGGATATTGTGGACATACACATGTGCATTGACCAGCAAAGCTGTTGATTAATTCACATTTGACACAAATATGTACCGACTGGCTCGCCATTGTTGGTGTACTAATTGACGAACAGCCAATATTAATACGCGGTCCATCAAGAATTGTTTCTGAAAAAAGCAAACACAAATATTAATGTAGATTATTTTCACTATTAGAAAACTCACGAGTATTAATTCGAACATGTGCACGTACAAAACCTGTCTCTGAATCGCGAAAATATTCTAGCGATCGATTTTCCATGATATCTGTCGTTGAATCAATTGATATAGATGTTGCACACCCATTAATACATTTAGTTACTGATCCAAGCATTATTGGACCAGAAATTAGACATGTGTCACCATTTAACAATCCGATGTAGGCCTTCTTTTCTTGACGATTCTGATCAAGAAGTTTTTGGTTCAATTTAGCTTCGTCACGTGCACGAATCAAATCCGCTTCGTTTGTTCGCTGTTGAATAATACGGCGAAGATTTTCTTTCACAGCGGCATCAAGCATTGGTACTTCATACCATGGTGTGTACTGTTCGATTTTAAGCAAAGCAGGATTGGCAGCAAGGCTTGCTTTCCAGAGTGTATCGTTGGTTAAAGTTAAATCACCACCGATCAAATGATCCACTTTGATCTTTCGTCGATTTGCATAAAAATCATTTCCGAGAGTTTGAGCAAGGATATCTTGTTTCAGATATTCGTCAAGATTGGCTGATGTAATAGCACCATTAAAGGAAAAAACGCAGTCTTTGAATAACACATGTTGTTCATGCATACCACCTAAAATTAGAATGCATCATATTTATTGCTAACATTATCCAGGGCAAAGAGAAATATTATCAATGATATCGAATGTATTTTTGATTCAAAATAGGCCTTTAGATATTGACCTCTTTTAAATTCGATTCATGTTAATGTTGCTCTTTTTTATTTATTCTTACGTACCAACTAGTGATTGCTGAATAATATGTGTTCCCCAAGCACTAAATGATAAGGAATAAAGTTTTATAGTTTTCTGAAACAAAAACATAGAGACAACCTTACCGAAGAAAATCTGAGTAAAGTGACTCATTGTAACTTGGAGGCAATGCCTGCACTGCTGCACGCGCTTTTTCATTTAACTGAAAATTTTCAACGCGCATTCGATATAGAACAAATGGATGTTGAGTAATGGCAATGGCTTCATCGGATGAAAAGTATTTCTCGTATATGTTTAACAGGGATTGTGAATGACCAAATTCACCACCTAACCAGGCACCTTGTGATCGATCATACCGCCATTTATTTGACAATTGAGCAGCAGTAAGAAAGATGTGTGCTACAGGATTTTGATCGCTATCATTAGTAGATGGGAAGCTCACTTCTTTAGGTACTAAGTATTCTTGATTTGTCAAAGGATCTTTCCACTTTGTGATATTTGAATATGTGTATTCAAGAGCTGGAAGGAGAAGAGTACCGTTTGTGATGTCGAAGGACATACCAACACCAAGGAGAAGCTATACAAGATATTTCGAAAAGAAAATATGAGATCGACCTGGTCTATATTTCAATTACAAAAACTATGGAAGAAGGATGAGACTCAATAAAATAGGTCTAGATATTGAGAGGATAAAGTGAAAAAATGTGATTCTGTCATATTTGGATAGGTCGAGATCAATGATAAAACATACTTTGTTAAGTCCTTGATTTGCTGTTTGTTTTGTCTGCATGTTGTTAGCACAGATTTTACCCTTATATTCCACGAAGAGACATCGTTCGTCTTGTGACTCTTCTATTCTACTAGCTGCACTATGTTGAAAAGTAATGACATCTTTCGTGTTATTTACTGGATTTCGACTGCACTTCGTAGGAGGTAATGGATCACGATCTGCTTCAAGTTTATCGATATATATACGATCTTCATCTATTGCCTGTTTTAAATAGTACTCGATTGCTTCACTAAGTGCCGTTCGTTTTTTTCCTTCAGGTAAAAGTTTATCAAGTGTAATCAGTCTGTAGGAGATTGGTCGTGGATTCGATTTAACAGTAGGTTCCCATTCTTTCCATTTTGTCGGATTAATAGAATCGGTTCCACCGAGTAGTTGAGCGGAAAAGATGGAAAATTGTTTAAATCGTTCATCAACTTCAAGCATATGATCTTGTGAATTCGAATTAGTAGAAAATAAAATAAAATTGCGCGTTATTTGTTCATCAATCCAAGTTTCTGTATGTTCATAAGTCAAACACATTTCATACCATGTTTCAGCCCATACGAGACCGCCCATGTTCGAGCTTTCAACAATGTGTGTACCATATGAATCGAAAAATTGTTTCCAGATGTCTGTCTCATTTCGATTGAATACTAATGGTAATCGATCAAAAGCATTTTGAGCAAGTGGTGCAAGTTGAGGATAAGGAAATGTACTGATTGAAAGTGTATACCAGCCAATTTGTTTCAAGCGCAATGCCAAACTATAATAATCATGATAGAATCGTCGATAGAAATCAGTTACTGTTGTTTGTTTATGTCTTCTTCCTATGCCAAAAACCCCACCACTACTACTAGAAGTGGTTGTGGTCGTCAAACGAAAGTAGTCTTGAACCGACGTTACCAACAGTGTGATATCAACAAGAAGTTTTTCTGGAGTATTAACAGCAAAAAAACCATTTGGGAGCGAGTAGCTGATTGTATCATTGAAAGGATCAGACCAAATCTCACCTTCACTTGTATTTGTCCGATCTAATATACACATTTTACTTTCAAGTAAAAGGACATCAAATCCACAACCAACAACATCAAGGCCAGGTAGAGGACCAATTGATGTATGAATATTGGAAAAAAGACGAGTAGCTGCTGCTTTGGATTGTATTTGAGATAAGGTGGGTAATTTTCCGTTAGCAATGTAATAATCAATAGTTTTGCGAAGATGTACTTCAACTTCTTTGTTGGAAGTAACAAGGTCGGCAAGATGTGTGAGAGTTCGATTAACCACAACTGGATGTTTTCCAGCCTTTGATTGCCATGCACTATATAATTTATATATAAGAAAAAGTTCTTGCATATGTCCTTAGAAATATTCTTGAGTATTTGATTGTGGTCTTTTCTTAGTTTTCAATAACGAATGTACTTTCGATTACTCAATATGAAAAAATAAATCGTTTTTGTATGACTAACAAACTCGACCTTTTTTCAATACTTAGTCCTTACTTACGACTTGAGTCAAATCGATTTTTACTTACTTCCATTCTGTTTGATTCTCTTCGTTGCTAGTATCAACAGGTGGATGATATTCTACCAATACATTCGTACTCTTTTTAAAACTTTCCGTAATTTTTCCGAATATGTCTACACTTTCTAAATTTCCTTGAACCTGATATTTTTTGTATTGAGCCATTAAACTAATCTGTTGTGATGTTTCTTCAGTATTCGCGGTTGAATGATAACTTGAATTGATAAACGAATAGATATGTGCTGTTCCACCCATGATCACATTTGAAACATAATGTGTACCATACGATTCTACAAACTGATTGTACAGACGCTGATGATCTTCGGTCGTGGGTGATGATGCTTGCGTAGCAAGAAGACTAATGCTCGAATTGAACATTGAGTCGAGTCTATAACGGAATTTTCTATTGATTATATCTTGTAAAAAGTAGTAGAAAAACAATTAACTCTCAGGCTTGCTAAGATTTTCGAATTTTGTACAATGTCGTAATTAGAAGAGCAATAATTTATAATAAATTCTCTCGCAGAATAATTCTCCAATATGAATGTAGAATGATGCTTACTTAAGTTGAAATGCTGGTGCTAGTTGTATCGAATAAAGACCCCACCATATTGTCGATGTGCCGATTGCTTGATTATTTTTTGTAATTGCTTCATAAGCTCGTTTCAACGTTTCACTGTATTGAACAGCAAGACTAGCATAGCCAGGCACAGTGATACCTCCACCAAAAGCAAAAGAACGAAAGTGACTGTAGAATAGAATATAAAAACTATACGAAATTCTATATATTAGTAGTATTTACCTTTCGTAGAATTTTTCGAATGAATAAGAAATATCTTCACAATCAACTTCACGACGACGACTGATATCTGTCACTTGAGCAAGTAGTGGCGTGGTAAAAGTTTGCTTTTGATCGAGAACGTCGATCGTAAAATTAACATCTGATTGTTCACTCAGATCAAGAATCCGGAATTTGGACTGTTGATCAGCAGCTGACAGCATTTTAGCTGCATCAAAACCGGACATGATTTCGTCGAGACCTGGTAAACGATTTGTGCTTGCTCCATTGTACTGATAGAAGAACAATAAACAATAAAAATAGACTGAAAAAAAGAAGCGTTGCATCTAAAATTACAAAAGATAGTTAGACAATAGAATGAATTAGAAATATATATTTTCGCAGTTTTCAAGTATTAAGCAAAATAGACAGCATTGAAATTATTCACATAATGTTCAGTGTCATTGTGAAAGACATACAGAACTTGTGTAAGGAGCTTGTAAATCGCACGCTCGTCCGAACATGGCAAGACTACTGTAATGGCAGAACGATTTACTACCAGTGATTATCATCCTAACATTGAGGACTGATACACAGCCTGTTAACCGAACAAGACGTGTTTGAACACCGAGAATATGCGTTTCATTTATATACCGACCAATAAATGTGTCGGCCACGGCGGATGTATCACTTGTCCAGTATACATCATAGTCTTTTTGATAAACATGTCGATATTCTGCATCGGCTGTAACTGTGTAAGTTCCAGTGAGATCATAAAGATAAATCCATTCAGCCGTACCCTCAAGACAAGTAGAATTGCTCGTCGAATAATATTGGGTGTGTAATGCGCAATATTGAAGCATACTGATTCCATTGATGCATTTATAAAATGATCGATAATCATCTCGATTGACAAATGTTCCATTTACTTGTGGACAAACAAAAATTGCAACTCCATTTGTCAGAAAATTGAAAAACAGAACAGCACTAATACCAATGAATTTCATCATTATTTAGTCATCCAAAATAAACTAATAAAATCGCTGTGGAACCTTCATCTTTATATACTCTTTGCACTTTCTTTTATCTTTTATCAATTGTTTGCCACTTTATAATAATATTATCCAACTTTGCGATAATCGATGATATCGCAATATTGTGTCTATAGATGGAGTATTAAAGTAAGTAGACTTATGTATCAATTATTACGTTTCTTTAAATTTTTTTTTCTACGCAAAAAGGAAGAGATCAAGAAGGATTGCGTAGATAAAATTTTAATCGAAGAAAAAAGTGACAGGGAGTATAAGTATACTTTATAACCTCTTGAGTTATTTTTATACTATTTTAAATGCTTTTACGTATTAGTTAATATCTATGAGACAAACATATAGTTTCTTTGACTGTAATCAGAGTTTTAGCCTCGAAACTGATTGTGTGTTTGCGTGTTTGTCCGCATCTCTTATTGGATCAATTTTTTCGACCAATCAGAATGCATCGTTAGTAGGACTCATACATGTTCAAATAGCCTACTATGGGCTACACATATCTCCTTCACTACTACTCTAAGACATACCTGCGAATCCTCAACTGCAATCCTACGGGATATCTTACGTCCTCAGCTGCTATGCTATAGAGGGTACCCACACTCTCTAAAAGAACCGGTGTCCTTGGAAATCATTAAAGGTTTTAGCAAGGATCTAGATTTGGTACCATTTCTAGAACTTTTGTTAGGTTCTATGGAAACGATCTAAAACCATTTTTAGTTCTGCATTTCTGTCTGAAAGTATATTAAGTTCTGGATTTTTGGCTAGAACTCGCGGGTGGCCCAGGATAAATGGCATAATTAATATTTTGATCGTCACTTTTTCAATTCTTATACTATCAAGCTATATATTTTTTAAGCGATGCACCATAAAAATCTCTACAAAACCATATAGTTTGTTTTTCAATTTTCAGATAAAATGAACGCTTTTCAAAAAACAATCGCAATTGTTTAGATTAAGTAAAATACATAACTTTTTAAGGAATTTCATGGAACATCTTTGAAAAATAATTTAGCTCGATAGTATGAAAATTGAAAGAGTTATGGACAAAATATTGAAACGGTCATTTACCCTGACGCAACTGTAAGAAAGTACGCCTTTTTGAAAGTCTTTACTTTTCATGCTCTAAAAATTCATTTTATCTGAAAATTGAAAAACAAACTACATGGTTTTGTAGACATTTTCATAGCACATCGTTTCAAAAAATATAGCTCGATAGTGTAAGAACTGAAAAAGTGACGATCAAAATACTAAGTATGCCATTTATCCTGGGCCATCCGTTATTTTCCCTTGGTTGATTGCATGTTAGTTGAGCAGTACGATAAATTTTCATCAAAAGCTTTATCATTGATGAAAAGTATTTCTACAGTTTATTCTGAAAGTAATAATTTTCTGAATATCAACGACGTGAAAGAGTTTTTTCACCATATTGATGTAGATCCAAGTGCATTAAAAAATGAATTTGGTGTTATTAAATCCATGCTTCAATCTAAAAAGATCAATGATGTGATTGAGTTCTTGAACGAATTACTTCCATTTTCAAACGCATTTCCACAAACATTACGAATGATTAAAGGTGCGACAGCAATGCCAATTTCTCAAGTGACAAACGTTTAAGCGATTTGACAATACTCGCAGTTGAACGTGATTTTAATATAAATTATGAACGAGTGATAGATAAATTTTCAAACAACCATAAGAACTGCAAAATTTTATTGTGCTAAGTTTTAGTTTTAGATTTTTTAAATAAAAGTAGCTGCCCTGTCTAGGTATAAGAGTGAATATTTTATATACTCATACCAGCTAAGCAACATTTTCAACGAACGAGAAGGTATGAAATAAATGTCCACTGTACCTATTGTCACTTTGAGAGTTTAGGGGCTGAGCCCCCGAGATGCAAACTTTTGGCGCCGCCTCTAATTCTCATACACTCCTCTTTCATGATCAGTTCAAACTGTATGTGTTATTAGATGATATCATCATTCATAAGGTCTACTAATATTATTTAAGAACTATTATTAACTTGAAATCACGCAATACACGAAGTGTGTTTATTTAACTATAATTTAATTGGCTAATTTATACTTCTATTTAGATCTTCATTAGTTGTCAAAAATTCACCGTACTTTCGCCCATGCATCCTTCGAACCATTGCTCGTTGACAAGAGTAGAGCGGGTAATCATATATATTCGTGAAACTTAAAAATTATTATTATTTTTAACAAGTTAAACTCAAAATTTTACTTCCAGAAAATGAACTTCAGCTTTTATCGACTATTAATTAGAAAAATGTTCACTTTATCTGTAACAATTTTAGGTTTCTTTATCTACTTTTTCAATTTAATTCAATTTTATCACAATTTGAATTCCATTGTAAACAAAAATTCAACTTAAAATTTAAGCTAGATTATACGTCATGCATTGTCGATTATGCTATTTGTACAACTTTTTACATTTCATTTGCACTCCTAAATATACCTTATGCAATGATATATGATATTGTAACTTTAAGAAGAGCACGTCGTACAAAATGTTCTTCATTTTAGAAAGTTGCTTTAGATCGATCCATTTCTTACAGTTGGTCGATCCTGTCAATTTATCTACTGCATCATCACCACAAGAAAGGATGCTAATCAATGAAGGAAAAAAATTTACTGATAAATAAAATTTAACAATCACTGAATATTCTTGATAGGAAAAAAATTTTTTAAATATCACTCAATGCTTAATAACTCCTTGTACCGATTGTAATAAAAATAATACAATCTATATTATTAAATTGTTTTTATCAAATACAAGTTGCAAATTAAACAACTATTTCAAATTTTTTAATTATAAAAATGGAAAAGATATTTGTTTCAAATATCTTTTAAAATGTGCCAATATAGCGAAAAATACAAATTTCGGTTTTATTTTGCTTAAATCTCAATTCTGCCCAGTACATATATATAAGGATGTTAGTTTATACATGTGCAATCATTCAGATATGACCAAGTACTCCTAGAAGTCAATAGAGAGAGAGAAAAAAAGTAACAGTTTGGAATATATTGATATATTACACTTTTTTCATTGTAACAAATTATTTCGCGAAACTAACAGTCTTCTTTATAAAAATTCACTTAAAGCTTTAGTGAACAAGAAATTCAAACATATGAACGTGACGTTTTACTTAGCATATATATCAATCATAAAATTTTATCAATTCGATATTATCTCCTTCAAATATATAAATAATCAAAATGCATCCTTGTTTGATTATCAGCTGTCTTAGAAGTTTTTAAAAGATAACTAATGACCTATATATAGTAAAAACGATGGCAAATACACTCTAATTTATTTTAAAACCAATAAATATAATAGCAGATTTATAATAAGATCAATTTTCCTTTATTCGTAGGAAACAGAGCTCGTTAATTGACAATCAGAAATAAGTATTCTTTCTGTGCTTGCACATTCAATTTATCATTGAGTAAAAAGATTTATTAAAGTAAGTATTGCGGAAGTTCATTATCACAGATCATTCAGCATATGTAACTTAAATTTCTTGCATAGTTGAAAAATTATTTGTCTATGTTAGTAGTATGTTAAAACCTAATAGAGTAGTTTAAAATGATTTTAATGATAAAACATTTGTGTTAAAGATTAATAAAAAATGAATTTATTCTAGCTGACATTTCTTTTTATGACATATTTAACTGTTTTAGCATAAATCTAAAGTTTAATCTTTGATTTTAATTTATTAAACTAAGCCATACTAAACAACTATGCTAATAATGTGAGTGAAATAATTGTGTCGTTTTTGTCAAGAAGAGTATGTTCTTTGCATACAATCAAAAAATAATGATAAATTCACAAGAAAAGATCTTCTGACAACACAAATAATTTTATTGATTTATATACTTGTGAATGTTATTACATCAAAAAGGGAAAAAGAAGACAATATATATTCCAAGTACTACTCAAGTACAATAAAATAGTACAGTCTTGACTTTACTTTTATGATTACGATAACATTATATTTAATGAAAAATATATTTATGAGTCTTTAAAAGTTTAAGTACAGTTTGATTTAATTGTCGTTGATTAACAAACGTTCTGTTTTTGACAAATTTATACTATATATATATTGATAAATTTCCACATCAAGTATTTCTTCAATGTAATGAAGAAGATCCAAAACAACTTTTATTAAAGAAGAATAACGAAGTACGGCCTCTCCAAATCCATATTGATAAATTAAATATCTCCATAATACATCGACAAATATATCTTGAATTTTTGTGAGATTGATCGAATATGATATATTGCGAATATTTGATTGATGATTGTACATAACAATTGAATAATTACTTGAGAAAACAATGATAAGTACCATAATTTTCCATAATGTGCTATTCACATCAAATCTTTTCAGTAATAAATCATACCTTATACGATAATCAGGCCAAAAAACTCTATCAACACACATACTAAAATCTGAACTACCAAATATATCAATTTTGTGACAAATAAAAGTTCCATTTAAAATACTTGTTAAAATCATGTTATTTTCTACAATAATTCGTCGTATATCAAATGGTTGAGAATAAAAATCTGGTGATTGTCTAAATATCATTTCAGTACACGTTGCATAAATATTAATAAAATTTATAAAAAGTGATGTCTTTGATCGTAATTTGATTGGTAAACTAGATGTTTGAGCAGTTAAATATCTCATACGATTAAAGGAATCTTGGTTATCGTATACATGTATGATATTTGAAAGAAGATTCCATTGTTCTAATGTAAGTATTGACTGATCATTTTGAAGAAGATTTAATGGTCGAGGCTGCAAAATAAAAAACATGATAATTTACATATAGAAAGAAGAAAGTTTTTTTGTGTATTATGTATTTGGACACGGTACGAGTAAATGCGACGAAACCTTTCAAGGACTATTCTCTCACCTAGTAGGAGATCAGCAACTACATTTTATTGAAGAAACATTGAGCCTTCGCTTGCAAAGAGCCCACTTCTGTATCTTATCGATGACATTGCGGCATTTGGTCGAATCGAAGAATTGCTGAGTGACACGTTGTGAGCACATGTGAATCGTGTACCTAGGAGTGCATGAGAATTCTCGGCCTGAATATAGACTGCATTTTCCTCAAAATTTGATTGGTCGGCCGATTACGAGAAGGAATGCAACTGCCAAAAAATTAGCTTAACAAACTTACGTTTTCAAGAAAAAAGTCAGATAGGGTTTTTAAAGGCGGTGAGTTCGAATTACGGTTTCATAACCTCAAAATTTTTCTTGCAATCATTAGGAGCTCAGTGTGAATCCAGCAGTGCAAAGTGCAATATATATCTTCTTAATTCTCTAGATCAATAGATATTGTGAACGCAACATCCTAGATTTGCTAAATGTGTTGTTGTGTGAAGTTCCGATAAAACAGATTTTTCTTGCAACGCTATCGAAGACTTGATTGTACGTGTGAGTTCTTCACTAGAAGCATAATTAAATAGCTTTGAAATCGGGACCGTGATAAAATGTAGCTAGAGTCAGTTGAGATCGAGAACGGGCGAGACAAGTATGTGCTGTTATAAATACTTGACTAAGATAAACAGTGGATAGAACTCCCAATTTCTATCAAGCACTTCTGGATCTAGACTTGTGAAGATGAAGAACTCTTCACTTCGCATTAATTTTTCAATTTTAGTATTTCATGAGCCGTTGAGAGCAGGGTTGCCAACTGTACCCCATTTGGGGGTACAGTACCCCATTTTATCATTTTGTACCCCAGAAAATTTTGTACCCCTGGGGTACATATTTTGTACCCCATTTAGGCTTTTAAGGCTGCTATGCGATAAACTAATCTTCTAACGAAAAACAAGCTGTACTTTCCACTAGAGTTTTGCCATTTGTATAAAGACATCTATAATAAAATTTATTGGTAAAGAACTGACCAATAGATATTAGCATCCATTTTGTTTAATTTCGTCTTGAATTATTCAATTTTATAAAATACTATTTTCACTATGAACAATGAAATAAATCTTAATAAATTTTCTCCTTTTCTCATTTCTCATTGTTTCATTATTTTTTCTATTATATTTGACAAATACATATTGTCTCAAAAATGGATCTAGTTTTGGATTTTTTCTTCAATAGATTTGATGATAATTTTCGTATGAACTTGAACAAAGATTGTGAAATTGAAATTTCTGAAGATTTGGAAGCAACAACAACAGATGAAGAATCTCCTAGCTTCCGAACTAAACCAATTACCAATACCAAAGAAAACAAAATCAATTCAAAGTCAAAAAGACGTTGTATCTTCAACCAACAATGGTTGAAAGATCCTAAATATGCAGCATTTCTTAGAAAATGTCAAACTAATAAATATTTAGCTCATTGTTCTATATGTAAATCAAATTTTTCTATTGCTAATGGTGGTACTTATCTGATTAATCGTCATGTTGAACAAGCTAATCATAAACGTTTAGCTGAAACTCAAGCAAAAGAAAATTGTAAAATATAACATTGATATAAAGTACATTTTATTGAATAATTTGTTTTATTATTAAGCACGATCAATACATGATTTTCTTCCATCATCTTCAACATTAACTAAATTAACTGCAGCTGAACTTAGTCTTGTTTATCATGGTGTCCATCATGGACATAGCTACATTAGTCAATCTTGTGCGGTTGATCTTCTAAAAAAGATTTTTGATGAATCTGAAATTGGAAAAAATGTCACTTGTGGTAAAACAAAAGCACGTGAATTATCAGTCAATGTTCTTGGTGAGTTTATTCTATTTCTAGTACTTCTAGCAAAATATATCTAATAAAAAAATAGGAGAAACAATTCAATATTTGTATTTAGAAGACATTCATGCTCAATATTAGTTTCTCTTTTTATAAAATATCTTATAATTTTAGCTCCATTTTTTACTTCTAAAATTCTTCAACAAGTTCATCAATCATCTTTCTATTCGTTGTCTTTTGATGGTTCTAACAAGGGAAACACAAAGATGTTTCCATTTATCATTAATTACTTTACAATTCAATCCGGTATTGTGAGATCTGTATTAGAAGTTGTTGAACAACCATATGAAGCAGCTGAAAATATTATTGATACATTACATTATGTACTAAAAAAACATAATCTTGATATTAAAAAATTAACATCTATTGGTGCTGATAATACAAATGCAAATTATGGTCAACATCATTCGGTTTTTAGTATTTTACAACTTGAAGTTTTAAATTTATTCAAAGGTAATAGCATAATTTAAAAAACAAAATTCTTCTAGAAATATATCTTTCTTTGTTAGGAAATTGTTTTTGTCATGTTTTATCCAATTCGGTTAAAACTTCTCATCAATATTTACCAGTTGATGTTGAGTCATATTTGTCTCAATTATATAGTCATTTTAGTTCATCATCTAAACGTGTTGCTGAATTAAAAGAATATTTTGAATTTGTTGAAGAAGATTATTTAGTAAGTATGCTCAACTCTTTATATTTTTATATAAATACAAAACTGCCATCTATTTAGCGTTTACTCAAGCATATAAAACTTCGTTGGCTTAGTTTATATAATTCAATTGATCGATTATTAAAAGTTTATGAACCTTTATCTTCATATTTTTGTGACATTAATGATAAAAATGAAGATACAACAACATGTCCGCCAATTATCAAGTCCTTTTTTTCATCAAATATGTCCAAATGCACCTTATACTTCTTGCATCAGATTTTATTTGATATTCAAACCAAAAATTTGGAATTACAACGATATAGTACATCAATTGCTGATTTACATAGAATTATTACGAGTTTACTCAAGAAACTAAATGATCGACTTGAACAAAAATATTTTGGTTATAACACACGTTTATTGTTAAATTTAATGTCAAAAGATGAACAAGAAAAAGCAACTTCTTCCTTTACTAAATATTTATCCAATATCATCAAATATATAAATAAATATTATGTGGAACATTCATTATTAGCTGAAACATTATCTATTTTCGGTATATTTTTCATAACTAAACATGAAGAAATAAAAAAGTTTCTTTAATTTTAGGAATCATTGAAATTGATCAAATTACATTTGATCAAATTGAACGATGTGTAGCTATTCTTAAACTTGAACTCGATCATGATAAATTATTTGAAGAAATGATTAATTTACAATCAACATTTAAAGAAATTATTTCTTATCGTGAATCACTCTTTGTTCAAATACAAAAATATGTTGGTGGTCGTAATTTCGATGAAATTGAAGAAACATATGAAGAAGAAACATTTGCTCATAAGACAGCAACACCAGATCATCAACATAATCATACTAAAATTCGACCAAATCAGCTTTGGGCTTATTTAATATCAAAAACGGCAAACTGTCAAGAAATAACAAAATTAGTTTCATTTATTTATTCTATTCCTTGTTCTAATGCTTTTACAGAAGGTGTATTTAATCATATGAAGCATGCTTGGACACCTAGTCGAAATTTAATGTCAGTTGAAAGTGTTGCTGCTGAATTACAGATTAGATTGAATTGTCGGATGAAATGTAATGAATTCTTTTCATTCGTACAAAATGAACCTGAATTAATAAAATCTGCTCGACGTACAGAAAAATATAACATTACGAAAAAACCTTGCTCTACCTGATTCAATATTGAACATGTATCAATGTACATTCTTGTATTTTTTTTATTAATTACGTTGTTTTTAATTTTGAACTTACGGATTAACTAGTACAATGCTTTTTAAGAGAAAACGAACAATAAAACTAATCTAGTTATAAAAATAGTGAAATATTGCGTTGTTTTCTACAAAAGAAGTTTTATTTTGTCGATTTTCTCAATTAAATCCTATACTTCAGGAAAAAAATAATGTACCTCAGGGATGTACCCCATTCTAAAATTAAATGTACCCCAAATGCACCCCATTTGGACTTTCATAAACCCCATTTGAAAAATAAGAAATGGCAACCCTGGTTGAGAGCAATAGCAGTCGAGTCAGCGTATAAAATACGTCAAAGAGCCAGAACTAAGATCGAAACAAAATATATGATTTTATGCATATCTATTCTCGACTGACTATATTTTCTGAGATATTCTTGAGCGCAATAGAATTTTTACTTACATATATGAAGATTAAATTTTCCCAGACAACACCGAGTACTTCTACTAGTAATAAATAAAAAATATTAGTATAATCTTACCCATGGTAATTGAATCTGTTGTTGTTTGAACATTTGTAATTGTTTCATTTTATCGGAATCAAGTTCATCTTGAGTAAATGAACGAATCAATTCACATTTCATACCGAATTCAAAACATTTCTTTAAACGACAAGCAGGACAATTTGCTCGGGTTTCCATTGTTACTCTACAGTTATAGTTACGCTTACACCGCAGTGTATTCTATTCAATAACTTTATTTCGTTGATTTAATGAGAGAAAAATAAGAACTTACAAATGGTAATAACGCATTTCGTCGAAAAAAAGCTTTACAAGCCATACAAGTAGTAACATTAAAATTCATTCCTCGTGCTCTATCACCACATATATGACAAATTAAAGGTGAATGAAGCAATCGTTTTTTTGTTACATCTTGAGATGTCATCATTATTAAAATAATAAGTATTTTTGCTGTTATTTGTTTTATTCTATTTTAGATTTGATCTATAAAATATTCAAACAGATTCTTAGAAAAGTAAACTTATGTAGAATTAAAATAATTTTTATTAACAAAAAAAATCTTATGTGTAATAAGCATTCATCATGTTAATATATCTTGTTGATTTTTATATATAATTGTGCACAGAATAATGACTAGTTTTTTATTCAAAAATATGTACAAATAAATATTTTATCATTTTTCTACTATTCCTAAAACGAAAAATTTTTGTGTTTTAGTCAATAGTAAAAACTTGAAATACTTATTATAAATCAATTTACAATAAATAAAAATTTAAAGAAAACAAACTATTGTACTATTAAAAAAATCATTTAAAACACTTCGCTTGCTTAAGACGCAGTTATATTTACCGTTCTCTGACAGCCTTTTGTGTCGCACTATAAATAATATTATAAGATTCTTCATATGAACCTGTGAACGCTACAAGTTAATTACAATATCTTATAAAAGAAGCGAAAGAAAAACAAATTGCTTTTAGTTTTTTCTTTCTACAATATTGTGTACCCGTGACATTTGTACTTTATAGTTTAGCAAAAAAGATTTTTATAGAAGAGGAAATAACATCCTATATTCATTGTTAATTATTTGCATGATTAACAATACTCAAAATAATCTATCCTTATGGCAAAAAATTCGAATATAAGAGCATACTCATTTATGTCAACGAATAGAATTTGATCTTTAAACAAATGAAGCATATAAAATAGTATCTTAAAATTAATTATCGTTTTGCATCCCTGGAATAATATTATATGACATATAGAAAAATATTCATCAATAGTTACAAACATAATTTATTCTTGACATGCTCGAACCTTATACCACTAGTTCAAACAGTTCAATAATTTAATAACTAATAGGAGTTTTTTTTTATAGTTGAATTCGCTTCTGAATAATGAGTTTTATGTGTGAAATATAAATAAATAATGCTAATATTAATGTACAAAATAAATTTACTGTTGTTAAAAAAGTTGTAAATCATAATTAGATAATTTCAATAGAAAAATATCGATCTTTCCAAATAGAAATTAAACTAATTAATTTTATGTATTCATATATTTGACTAATCATGACAATATTTAATACTTTATCATACATAGTCAAAATTGATGCTAAAGAAAAGCACTATAAAAAAGAAAATATTTTTTTTTAGTGAACATCATTTTTCTCTACTCTCATAAAAGTGAATATAAATCATCTTATTAAAAAATATATTGTGTTGTATTTGTTTCTTTATATCCAACTATTTTTGAGATTTGAAACAAAATTAATATCCTCAAAGATATAATCATATATTCAATATTAATATTCATACGATAAAAAAAAATAATAGATTTCATCCGGAAAAGATAATAAAAGAGCACGTTTTTTAAATAATAACCATGACAACATATATGTCTTTATTAAAACATGTTCTTCTTACAAGAGATATGCAGTATAATCATAGAATTGATAGAAATATGATAAACTATGTAAAAAATACTCTTTCACCTAATAATCAGTGTGCTTTAACTTTCTTTGATGAAATATGAGTCAATTTCTTTTCTTTTTAAACATTAATATTCAGGATTAACAATCTTTTTCTCAAGTAATTATATATTCTCGAAAAATGAGTCGAGAAAAAAAGTAACGAAAATAGAATATTTCAATTTTTTTGAAGAGAATTTTTTAAATAATTTATATTGATAACCGTTATTTTATGCATTAAGCTTTATTAATAATTTCAATTTAACTATAAACAGAAGATGATAAATTATTAAATTCAATAGAATTTTGTATCTTAAAGCATTTTATAAATTATTTTATGCTTCGAGATAAAAGAATGAGTCGCTTATATTCTAAATTGAAAAAACGAGATTAAGAAAATGAAGTTATTATCTTGCTTTTAAAGCATTTACAACTAATACTATGTTTGTAAATGTTTATAATTTTATTCAATTTTTCTTATATAGTTTGTTTATTAATTATTTCATATTGCCTTTTCGCAAGTCAAAACTATTCTTTTAAAAAATCATTAATCTATGATATAACTTAAAAAGAATACACAAGCAAAATATGACCTAAATTGATATTAATTTATAAGTACAATGAAAAGTTAGTTGAATTATCAAATTTATAGAAAATATTCATCTTTAATCGAATAAAGAAACTTATGAGAACGATAGTTTTATGCATTTTATCCATGAAAATAAGATTTAGCATCACACAAATAAACCGCTAAAGACTTAAAACAATCTTTTATCTATAAGAAAATCAGATGAAACAAATTGTGAAATTATTATTATAAGGATTTAAAAAAGTAATTGAATATATGTAGTACTAGTTTTGAAATTGACTTTAATTTTTCTAAAATAGTTCACCATTCTAATAACATATTCAGATTATTCTATATTGATAAGTATTATAAATTGCTTATTTTATATTTTGATAAAAGAATTATACATTTACTTATGTATAGCACGAAGAACATCTGTTATTATTGTTTCAGGATATTTTTTAGCGTTGTACATTATAGACTAAAACAAGTCAGAAGAATTATGCTTCGGCCAACATTCTTGTTGATCATGGTCAGTTCTGTCTTTACTTCCCATTGTGTATACCAATGATTGATTCTCTCGTGAACTAGTCTGTATCTACAGTTATGATATGTGAAAATCATTAGAATAGATTAAAGAAATATTTACATTCAGGTTAATAAAATATATGAATATGCCACGATTGAAGATAATATCAAACTGACATTGAAGAAATTTACAATTTGATTCTACTAAAACGCATTCGAAATTATATAAATATGACAAAAATTGATAGAAGATAATGATAAAAATGTAAATTTCTATTTTCTTCACTTCAACTGCACACATTAATTAAAATATTTTATCAAACTTTTGATAATTAATTAATATAAAAATAACTGAACAAAGAAAAGACTCTTCACAGGTATTTTTAATTTACATTTCATCAATGCATTCATCTACTTTATTAATTATATTACGTTAAATCTGTATTTTTTTGACAGGATATATATATATAAGTTGTTACAAAAAGAAAATCTTTTTCTTATTATTTATTTTTATCAACAATCAAATCAAATATTCATTCCACAAAAACAATATTTTTACAATTAAATGAGAAAATATTTTTAAAAATGTAAGAATTAAATTGATTCAAGCAATATTCTTTTAATACAGATAAAAAATAAAAATGAAAAAAAAATGGATAAACGAAAAACAAAACTAGTATATTTTCTAATAATATTTAATACATAAAAGAAAAAATTTAAATCATTTTTTTGTTTTTTACTAAAAATTTTGTTTACTATAAATCAAAAAGAAACAGTGAAATTCATCTAGATAGCACATCATTTTGAAGGTGATTTGTTTAAAAAAGATTTTATCTTATACATGATTGAAGAAAAAGACATTCTGACTTCTCCTTTTTCAAACAGTGAAAATCACAATTCGTTAACTATTGTCATTTTCGAGATATTCGCTGTACACTCATTCCTTTTCAATTCTGATGCCGATAAAAAGTCGATATTTTTTTACTTTTTAATGATAGATTATCATGTAATGTATATGGTTTTACTCAGAGACGTCCATCGCGGCTGAGAATCTACTACTGCCGCGCCACGACGAGAATCAAAGAAAGCCACCCGCGCTGCTAACACGACGCACCGCTGCCGCAATGGTATTTTTAAAAATCTTTGGATTTTCAAGGCTGTGACCGGTTTATACTAGAGTTGCTCCTGCAAATCGATTAGATTCGTTGAGCCTTACCATACAGTATACATCAACGCCAAGATTATGTGGAAATTCTTGAATTTTTTTAGATTTCTTTCATAGAAAAACTACCACCGCCGCGCCGCGATGATTTTTGAAAAGATCTGCCACTACCGCCATCGCGGCAACGGCAGCGCCGCAATAGACATCTCTGATTTTACCAAAGAAAAATAACTATTTGTCATCATTTGTATTATACTTTATATACATGAGTTACAATACGTTCATTTTATTATTTAGAATAATAATGATGAGATCATTTTTCAGAATACTTTCGTGGTGATGGTGCAATTGTGGATGCTATTTATTCATTTTACAGTTGTCTAAAGGATATTTATTGTCGTATTATAACTGCTAATCTTATTAAACATGTGATGATAAATTGTCAACGTGATATTTGGGTTTCGTTGAGTAGCAATCATTTTTGTAAAAGAGACATAGTTATAATCAGTATCAATTTTGACCATTAAGTTCTTTATTTCACCTACTTTTACATAATACAAAAAAAAAAAAATAAGATAAGAATTGTCGAGATAAGTCAGTTCGAGTTATGTAAATTTATTTTCAACTTCATACGACAGTTTATCGTTTATTTTGAATATGAAAATGACATAATTGATATTTTAAATATTGAAATATTTTTCTGGATCGTATTACAAAGAAAAGTAACTATTTCTATCAGTCATATCATCCATCGTTTATTTATTCTTCATGTGCAAGCAAATATAATGCTGTTCTTTACTTGTTATATGCACATGGTTCTTTAGTATATTATTTTTTTCTTTTCGATTCTTTCGTTTTATTTACTATTATTACTGCTTTGCTTTATCGACGCCTTGGTTTTTTTTCACATGACTTTCATTTTTCTCTCTCGAACTTTTCAGGTAAGAATGGGCGTCGTTTGAAAGATAATATTAAATTTTTTTATTTTTATCGTTTTGCTCGATATACTTATTAATATTTTCAGAAATTTTAAATATTTCTATTAATCTAGATTTAAATAGCAAAATGATGGTCCAAGACCAACAAACAAAACCACATTATCAAATAAGTGATACAAAAAATGTTAATTTATTAAGTGAACGTGAATTAGCTACATTTAATGTTGAAGAATTAACACAATTTTTGTTCGGTGGAGCTGATAATTTTTATGAACTCAACATACGTCGTCAACTTGGTTGAATATAAAATCAATTGAATTTTTTTTTTTTTATTAAACAATTTTCTTAATCTATTTAGTTCGTCTTGCTCTTGCTCATCCTATACATCGTACACATTTACCAATTGAATATCTCAATGATGACGAACATTATTCAGTTACAGTTCGTAAAAGTCTTGCAGCTATTCAAGAAGCAGATCGTTTGAATATTACTAATGATAAACATCGTCTATGGTTTTTCTCTGCATTTATTGAAGGTCATTTCTTATTCTATATTCATACATCAATGTGTATGCATGCAATTGAAACAATGACAACTGAAGAGCAAAAACGACAATTTCTCCCACTTGTTCGATCTTTTCATTTTCTAACTACTTATGCTCAAACAGAATTAGGTCATGGAACAGATATAAGACGATTAGAAACAGAAGCTGTATTTGATCGTACAACAGATTCATTTGTATTGAATACACCTACATTAACATCGACTAAATTTTGGCCAGGTTCAATGGGTAAAACAGCGAATTATATTCTTCTTATGGCTCAATTATATACACCCGATCGTGAACATCCATGTGGTTTGCAAATGTTTTTAGTACAAATTCGAGATTTGAAAACACATGAACCATTTCCAGGTTTAAATTTTTATTATAAATGAATAGAATATATATATATATATATAGCAATATATATTTAGGTGTGGAATTAGGTGAAATAAGTACTCGATTTGATCATATTGGTGGTGATAATGGTTATCTACGATTAACTAATGTGCGTATTCCACGCACACAAATGCTCATGAAATTAGCTCAAGTATATAAATTAATTTTCGAAATAAAATTTTATTCTACATAAAATAATCTATTTCTTATTTGAATAGGTTGATGAACAAGGTAATTTTTATCGTCAAGGTGATAGTCGTCTTTTATATGGTTCAATGGTACATATGCGTATCCATTTATGCAATACTTTCACAACTTCTCTTGCTCATGCTATTACTATTGCTATGCGATATTCAGCCGTTCGATTTCAAGGACAAAATCCAAGCGGGTATATTTTATTTTATATAATATTATTTAATTATATTATATTATCTATATAGAAATGAAACACGAATTCTTGATTATCCATTACAACAAGAAAAATTGGTACCATGTTTATCTACTACTTATGTATTTTTTTTTGCTTTTATGAAACTTGATGCTTATTTCAATCAATTAAAAACGAATGAAAATATTTTTCTTGAAAAATTATCCGAGGTAAATGATGTTATATTTTAAATCTTATTAAATATTTTATTGAAATAGCTTCATGCTCTTGCATCTGGTTTAAAAGCATATACAGCATCTATAAGTGAAAGATTTGCTCAAATATGTCGTGTTGCTTGTGGTGGTCATGGTTTTTTAGTAGCTAGTGGAATAGTAAATGCTAGAAATTATCTTGATGCAGCTTGTACTGTTGAAGGTGATAATGTAGTGTTATATCAGCAAACTGCTAGGTAGAATTAATAATTCATTAAAGTTTATTTAATATATGATTTATATAAATAGATATCTTTTAAAAGCGATACAACAGGTTGAAGATGAAACCGGTAAAAATATTGATCCATCTGTTGCTTATTTACATTTGCCATTATGGTCTTCAAAAACGATTGTTGATCTTAATGATTTTTGTCGTGTATTTGAGAGTAGATCTCAATTGTATGTATTTAATCTGAATTAATTGTAGGCTTTTTTTACAAAATTGATTGTAGACTTGTTAAAGAAATATTTTCACGAATGTTAGACTCATCGTTGTCTCCTTATGATACATTCATGAACAATTCTATTCAATTAGTTCATATGGCTAAAGTAAAAGATTGACTAGTTTTTTATATATTTATTAAAAATTCTTGATTTGTTACTTTTTTAAAGGCTTATATGGAAACATTTTTAATGCGAACATTTTATGAATATGTATGCAAAGCTAATCACCATCCATCAATATCATTAATTCTAGAACAACTTGCATATGTGTTTGCTATTCATACATTACGAAATGAATCAGCAGATTATATTCGAGTTAGTATATCAATATAATTATATCTTTGAAGCTTTGCTTTGTATAATAGTTGAAATTGTTATCAGTTGATCAAATATATGAACTTGAAAATCATGTTTTGCCTGATATGTATTCTCGACTTCGTCCAAATCTTGTTACTCTAGTCGATGCTTTTGATTTTCATGATAGTGAAATTGGTGAGAATGATAATTTTTGGTTTTTTAAATAAATAATTTCTATTGAATAGATTCTTGTCTTGGTCGATATGATGGACAAGTTTATGAAGCATTAATGGAACGAGCTCGACTTAATCCAGCTAATCGACATAAAGTAAAGAATGAAAATTTTCAAAATAAAATAAAAAGTTTTCTTGTTTTTATTTTTTAAGGTTCATCCAGTTTGGTTATCGATTAAGCAAGGAACACTATCCAAACTCTAAATTTTGTCTTTAATCATAGATTGATTTTTCTTTAGAGATTTTATTTGTAATTGCAATAAAAAAAAAAAGATTAAATAAAACATGCATTTCATATTACTATATGATAATTAATGGAGTGCCACTACATGAATAAGATTTTGCTACAAATACAAAGAGTTTCATAAGAGTAAATGTCGTGCAAAAAATCAATATTGTCAAACTATGATTAGTTTTTTTTTTTCTTTTTATCCTTCTTAAATATTTGTCATTGTTTCATATCGATCATTATGCATCGTTGACAAATAAGAAAAAAAATACTGCAAGCATCACTAGAGATAATAAAAAAAAAATGTATTCAGAAAGAAAAATATCTTTATCGATCCTAACTGTCTACTCGTAAGAGCTATGTTCTTTTTTATTTTTTGATGATGACAGACACGTAACCTTAGGACACTTGTATTCCTATGGGGAAGAACAGAAAAAATTTCATTGTGTTAATATTTTTTTTCTTCTTTTGATGTAGTGTAATGAAGAGAAAAGCAACAATGATAAGCGTCAGTGTGGCAAAGAAACGGATAAGAACATCGAATGCGCTAGTAAAAATATTCATATTTAACAGTATAGACTCTAACGTATTGACGACATATTGTGAAGAAGCAAACTTTATTATAAACAATGTCGATAAATGATTCTACTTCAAATATGAAAAAAAATATTATTGATTCACAGAAATATTCAGGAATTATGTTAAAGAAAGTACATGTGGCTGATTTAAGCGATACATATGGACCTGGACAACGTGGTATTGTTGCAGATGAAAAGATAAAAAAAGGTGAATTTATTTTGCAAAATGATCCAGAAACTTCAATGTTTTATCCATTTGATGATAAACGATGTTCTTACACTCTCGAAGAATACAATCGACTAGTCGACGAACAGAAAGATCCCGATGTGAAAAACTATCTTTTAAGATATTCATTACAATACAATGATAATAATATTTTCGTACCTCGAAACTATTCAACTCGAGATACTATGGATCTCACTGCACTTCTGAACCATTCTTGTGAAGCAAATTGTACTTCAACATATACCGATCATGTCATGGCTTTAAAAGATATTGAACCAGGAACTGTTTTAACTGTTGACTATGGTATCGGTATTACCGATGATACGAAATTCAAACCGTTTGACATGTGTCATTGTGGAACACCATCCTGTGCAGGTACTGATGTATTTCGACGTTATAAACAGCCGGAATGGCAAGAGAAATTTTATGATTATTGTTTTCCGTATGTTAAAAGTAAAGTCGACGAAATTCGAAGAGCAAAAAATTAAATCCAAAGACAGTCAATTAATGGTCTCTCTCTCTCTTTTTCTGCTGGAATAGCCACTTTTATTCTTAGTTCGTATTTAATTATCTTAAAATAAATATTCGTATATACTAAAAATATTGAATTAGAAAGATCATTGACGAGATAATAGAAGAGAATGATCAATACAATGTATCTCGCAGAATATTAAAGACTGAGGATGAAAATGTGGTTTTTCATTTAGGATAAATCACTACATGATCATCTATTACGATGTAATTCAATCTTATGATAATTTAACTAGTAAAACATGAATCAAAGGCTAATAGAATGATTAATGGAAGTTTTATTTTTTAAATAATATCTTTTGTTCGATAAATTAAGAGAAACAATAAATACTGTATAAAAAATAATTATATTGTAATGTGCTTTTTTATTTATCGAAAAATTCGTGGATTATGTCATGCAATCCGTTTTTGTAAAGACATATCACAATAAAATTCTATTTGTATTTTTGTTAAAGATTTAATCTTTCAACAATGTTTTTTGAAGTTTATCTATTATACAAACGACAAAATTAATCAATGAACTTCAATGAATAGTATAATGAAACGAAAATTTCTATTCTAGTATTATCAATAAAATCTATCTTTTATGCAAAAATTTATTGATGAAGTTCCTCAAATTTTTTTCTTTAACTCTTCAAATTTTTAGAATAAAGTGAATCAGTCGTGTATGACAACTTGATATGGTTCGATGATACACTAATTTATCCTACTTTTAAAATCTATTTTCTCAAGAATGTACAATTGAGTAGTATATAATTTTTATTGACTTAATCTTTGAACTAGAAGAAGAATGATATATCTAAACATTCATGTTAATATTCCTTCCAATGAATTCTACTATTTAATTATCGAATTTTTTGCCATTTTCATAATAGTTAGTAATAAATTAAGAGGAAGTATATTTTATTAAATAAAGTATAAATATTTAATTGATATTTATAAACAAATAAGGAAATAGGGCTTTTTCCGTGAGCTATACTCCAGTCCCTAGACTTTGTTCCTTTGATTATTTTTTTATTGGAACTGATATTTTAATAAAGAGTACCTTTCCATACTAGATACCACATAAATAGGTAATATTTTGATATCTTAGTTATTAAAAATGAGTATTTTCATCAAAATGTTTGCCCTATTCCTCCTTAGGCTTTTTACTTGATAATTTATTCATGTATCCTCCTACGGGAACAAGTTTTGATGGAAAATATTTTGCGATAAAAACTCAAGTTTTCGATGTATTTTCACGTACTGATTCTGAATATGATATTTATTTTTCATAAAATGCAACTTTTGACAATCAATTCTTGAAAAATTAGCTGTTTTTTTTTTATGTTTTGTCCCATAGACTCTATCTCTTCAGAAGTTTGATATCTTTTTTTATTTGATAGGTTTTTATAAAGTTGTTGATACGATGGAGAAGGTCAATATTAGGTGAAAAAAAAAAAGTCATTTCATGGTCTTATATTCTCACTTCAGGTTCAATAAAAAAAAAATGAATTAAAGGAATAAAATCTAGGGAGTGAGGTATAGATGGTACTTCCTTTTAAAATATTTATTAATTTAAATAATAACAGGAATAATTGCAAATTGATGAGAATTTCTTTTCCATAAATTTGAAACATGAGGAGATGTAAATGTTAAAATAATCGTAAAAATAGTTGTTGATAAAATAAGAATTGTTCGTTCTATTTGTGTTGACCACCATGGTTCAATTCCAGTTAATAAATAAATAATTATTATTATTCCTCCAGGTATACAAACAATTAATAATAATCCAAAAAGAATACAAATTCTTAAGAGTACAATTAAATCACGTCGTACTGTTATTTGTTGAATTTGTGTCATTATTGCAGTTAAATTATTATTTTCTCGTCGAATTTTTTTTAATGTATAAATATAACATCCACCTGTTATAAACATAGGTATTGAATAAGTAAATGCACCATTAACAAATATACTACGAAAATTTAATGGTTCATGTTGACAAGAATAATCATTAATTGAATATTTAAAATCATTAAATAAAAGTGCTGGTAATATAATTAAAAAACAAATAATCCATTGAATAAGAATTATTATTTTATAATTTTTAAAAGATTGTAATGATTGTTTAGTATAAAAAATAATTCGACATAAACGATAAATTGATTGAAGTGTATTAGAATAACATATTGTACTAACTGATACCCATTGAATATATGTACGAATTTGACAAATTATTCCATTATTAAAATATGATAAAGAATAAATATGTCCTGGTAAAACATGAATATATTGTTCAAATGTTGATATTGAAGAAAAAAATAATGCTGCATATACATTAGCTGTTAAAAGAAGTGCAACACGATTTGGAGAATTTTTTATTTTAATTAAATGATAAATAATAAATATAAACATTCCTATTGATATAATAATACTTATTGAAGATAATATTATATTTGAAGAATCAAAAAATATATTTAATATTTTTTGTGTTGTTGAATTCATTTTAAATTTAAAAAAAAAAGAAAAAGAATTCAAACTAAATTATGTTTCAGTTTAATAGAGAAAAGAAAAAATCTAAGAAACATTTTCTTCTTTCTTTGACATATTTTAATTGAATAATTATACTACGTAGATAAACATGATATTTTTATCTTACTAACTAAAATAATCTTGCTTGAAAAATATCTTGAGACAAGATACTTATTTAATTTTTAGTCATTCAGAAATAATTCGAATAAATGAAAATTAAATAAATATTTTATCGTAAGACTTTTACAACGGAAGCTATTTTGATGAGTATTTTTTTTTTAAATATATAAAAATTTCTAATATCTTTGAAAGGAAAATTTTACATTTGTCTGATTGATTAAAATGTCATTGAAAATAGAAAATGAGTAAGTGATGTTTTCAAGGTACTTTAAAAAATATCTTATCTAAAGAATATGACTAAGTTCAGAAATGTTTAAGATAAACAATGAGATTTTCTTCGTGATATTTGTCTAAATATGATGCTTTTAATGAGTAATACTTTAATCAAATATATAATCTTTTAAACGGAATGTTTTCAAACTTAATCATGTTTAAATAAAAGTCATATTTTTCAAATAAGAAAAATTTCCTATCTCGACTTTTAAAATATTCTAAATTATTGAAAAGAAATTTTTTAATACTTGGAAATAACACGTAGTTAGTATAAAATAAAATAAAAATTATGTTGATAGAAACTTTCGATTCATCCGTATAACAATATTAACTGACTCTCATTATGGAGATGATGGTGTTGGAACAGTTGCTTTCTATAAATTCATTTGTTCAACTGCATCTTTTATTTTTATTTTTTTGCAATAGTCTTTCGCTTTATCTTTTCGACTATTCCAATCGACATAAAAACATGTTACTATACACTTTCCTTGGAAACATTTCCACTTGATATAAACGAGAAGATTTTAAGCTATTCAAAATTGGATTAAAAGAATAAAGAAAATGTAGTAACGTTTTACACTCTTCTAATGAATATATCAGATCAATCACATATAAAATAATATTTTGAAAAATTTCCTTCAACGCGCGCGCGTTGGCGCAGCGGGGTATATTCTGCACACCTGGCTATATCATAAAATTACATCTCTAATTTCTTTTTTTTACATTTTATGTGTAATATTTATTCATTTATGACGAATATGACATTGATAGCAATCATGCGTATACAAAATGATTAAATTAAATACATAATATTTTTCTAACTACAGAAAACGAATATATCAATCAATAAGTTTTTAATTTTTTTTTCGTTCTTTCAATCATTTATTTTGTCTTCAAGGTTTCTCTTTTTCTCTTCTAATAGTCGATTTATCAATTACGTTGAAAAAGTTCATTAGACTACTAAAATACAATCATTTTCTATTTTTCTACTTTTTTGTATGTAACGGTGTTTATTCACTTTCATTGAATATCAATAATAAACACTTACATCAATCATTAATATATTTAGTTGTTTTTCTGCTTTCATTATTATAGATATACTAAATATTTCATAATATCGTTACGGTACAATAAATTATTTAGAAACATCGTAAAAACAGCAGAAAAGAAATGGTTGATATAAAAGCATATAAAAATCAAGATTTTAAAGAACTTGAAGAAAAACATAGTTCAACTCGATTATTTATTGATCCTGAATTTCCTGCTTGTCTACACTCAATTAGTCATACAGGAAAACTTGATTTAACAAATAAAAATGGTGAAAATATTTTAAAATATATTGAATGGCGTAGACCACATGTAAGAAAAATTTCCTTTTCATTTTTTTTATTTATTTTTGTTTTTAAGAAAATTCAAAAAGAATTGAATATATCATATAACATTCTATATATTTATGATGATTATTTTTTCAGGAAATAGTTGATCGACCTTATTTTGTTATTGATGGTTTTCATCGACGAGATATAGGACAAGGTCAATTGAGTAATTGTTGGTTTGTAGCTGCAGCTGGTAAATTATTTCTACAAATTTTCTTCTTCTATTTTATTTAAGTATTTAATCATTCAATTGTAATTGTTTTCTAAGGTGTTTTGACATTAAATACTGAACTAATAGCACATGTTATACCTTTTGATCAAACATTCGATTCAAGTGAATATACAGGTAAATAACTAAATAATTGTATTAATAGAGATATGATCATAGTCATTCCTTTTAAATTATTTAACATCGAACAAATTCGATTGATCTGCAAATCGATAGTCGTTTAGAAAAAACAAAGAGTGATTAGATGTTGAGCGAGATGAGATTGGTGTTTACGAAATGGATAAAGAGCCTTTTTTTTAGAATTCTGTTTTGATCATTGTTATTTTTATCTGTTTTTTTAGGTATGTTTCATTTTCGATTTTGGTTATTTGGTGAATGGACTGATGTTGTTATTGATGATCGATTACCATGTTATAATGGTAATTTTGTATTTTGTCGAAATAACAGAGATTCAAATGAGCTATGGGCACCATTACTTGAAAAAGCCTATGCAAAGTATAAAGAAAAATATTTTATTTAAAATATGATTTAAAAATATAATATATGTTACAAATAATATTCTCTTTTAGAGTATGTGGTTCGTATGAATTAATGGATGGTGGACAAATAACTGATGGTCTGATTGATTTTACAGGCGGTATTGATGAATCAATTTTGTTAAAAATACCAACACCTCCACCGGATTTTAAAGAAGAAATTAAACGTCTTCTATGTAAAGCATGTGCAAGAAAATCTCTAGTGGGATGTTCTATAAATTCTGCTTTGAAAAGTTCCGATCAAATGTATTTAAGTAATGGTCTTGTTGCAGGTAAAATTTTTTTAGTATAAATAACTCTTCATATGTTCGATTGCGATCGAACTGCGACACACACTTGTTAAAAGATTGGCGACATAATTCATCTCATAATTACGTAAACTTGAAGATGTATTTAATTGATGTTTAAAATGAAATTTTCAATATCTTGAATGACAAAACTTGACTACTACGATGTTCTATCAATTTTTCAGGAGATCTATTAATAAAGGTTTCAAGTCATAATTTACCTTTATGATGCATCTTAGAACAGATTTCATTGTTCTCTTTTTCATAAAGATTAAATCTGGCAAATATAAATTATTTGACAAACAGGTTATTAGAGTTGAGAAACTTGAATTTGAGGTCAGTCTTTATATTACCAATTCGTTAATAATTAGTATTATTAATTTCTGAAAAAGTTTGACGAAAGATACTCAAGACTGAAGAAGTGAAAACATCATAATAAATCAATATTTCAATTATGATATTGTTTATTGCAATTTTTTTTTCGTTTAAAATAGAACATGCATTTTCTGTAACACAAATAAGAGATTTAATAACACCTACTGGACCTGTTACATTAGTTCGATGTTTAAATCCCTGGAATAGTGAAAAGGAATGGAATGGTGATTGGAGCGATAAGTAAGTTTTTTTTTGTACAGAGAAAGAATATTGTTTTTTTTTTCGTTATAATTATGTTATATTTTCTATAGTTCATCGTTATGGGATTCAGTGGCTGAAACAGAAAAACGTAAATTTAAATTTCAAATTTTACATGATGGAGAATTTTGGATGTCTTATGATGATTTTTTTAATAATTTTGATGAGATTCAAATTTGTCATTGTCGACCAGATTCATTAGGTGTTTTGGGAATTTCTACACCTGTAACGAAGTTACCTCCAGTAAATAACCAAATAGAAACTTTTGATTTATTTAATTATACATGTTACTCTCGATTTTTCTTTTAATAAGGTAAATGATTTGATATGGCATGAAGAAGTATTTCATGGTGAATGGATAATTGGAGAATCTGCTGGAGGAAGCGGTTTGGAGGATCAGCTAGAGGGTATGTAACTAATGAATAATAAAATATAGACATATAGTAGATAGTATAATAATAATAGGAATAGAAGTCATGGATGTACAAAGCAAAATTCTTTTCTCACCATCTAGTATTTGGATTGATATCAGGAAAATTTCAAAAATGGCTGACTAAAATCGAGTCTCGAGACGAAACTCTTGCTCTGATTGAAGCTGAATATCATGAGAGAATTCCATTGAATTTTTTCAAAAATTCGATAGTCTTCTTTTTCTGTAACTAAGAGTCAAAGGAGAAATATCGATTTGTTAATGTATTTGTTAGTTACTGGATACTAAGTATAAAGATCTGAAAAAAAAAATCATGGATGGGAAGAGATGGAAAAACATAAGTAGTAGTTGGATACATGTCACTTTGGTATAATTTTAGTTGTACAATCATACAGTGAAAATATCTTCAGATATTTCATGAAAACTAAAGATACATTTAAGATACTAATTGTTGTTGATCAGTGCAGATTATAAAAAATTTTGCTAGTTTCTTATGTACTCAAAAAATGAGTAAATTGTGCTGAAATTTTATACACAGAATTATCTCATCAATATCTCGCCCAAGAGAAAGAGATGAGAATGATTCGTCAAAGAATGGTTGAGTTATTGTATAAAAATGTCATTATTGACCAGACCATCCGTGAAGGGGAGTACAGGGCTATTTTTTCTCAGAATTATTTAAAATATATATGAATCGACTCAGTTTTTAACGCTGATTCCGAATATGATATTAGTTTCAAACCAAATCGTAGTTTTTTAAACTAAAAACTATCTAAACAAGGTTCCAACATGTACAAAAACTGTATTCCGAGACGAATGTATCTAAATATGTCTCAGATGACTAGTGGTCTGGGGGATTTCAAAATACATAGTTTTGTGATGAGTTATTATGAAAATACTGGTGTCTCTGTCTATCATATATCTCCCATCGATCAATGAGGTTATCTATGACCGTAATCTCACCAGATACAAGTAATATATCTTGACGAGATCTATGTCTGTTAGAAAAAGAAGTCAAGGACCTTGTGTAGCACGTGAAAAAAGTCTGAAATTCACCCTCCTCGGAATATAGAATTTCTTAAAATTTACGCAGTTTTAAACTTATAGCATTTCTTTTATTCTACATGTTACTCACTTGAGTAGAATGAATTTGTAGACTAAACTGTGCTTTTCCGAATTGGGACGTTCCCGAGATAAGGTTAAAATGCTGATGATTGGCTCAAGATAGCTAGTTTTTAGACAATTCGATCAAAACCAATTTATCATCAATTATTTTTACTTTTTGAAATATATATAACATTTGGATTTAAATCCTCGCTTTTCACATTTATTTACACATTAAAAAAGAATTAAATAAATGAGAATGATGAAAATAATTTGTTTTTATTTTAGAAGAGTATTGGACTAATCCTCAATATCTTATTAAATTAGAATTTATCGATGATGGTATTGAAGAAAAATGGTGTACAATGATTATTGCATTAATGTTTAAAGGAGAAAGACAACGAATATTAGCTAATGAAGACTATGCATTCATAGCATTCGATGTTTATAAAGTAAATCCACATTTGTTTTTTGAATAATATAATGAATTATGAAGAAAAGATATCTACTCGTGTAAAAGCAATATCTAATAAAAATCTTTGTGAGAAAAATCAATCATACCATCAAAAGTCGGCAGATTATCAAAACAATTTAAAAATTTTTTCGAGTTAGGATACTGCTTTAGAAGAGGGTATAAACTCGTGTTCATAGGAAAGAGTTCTGACTATTAAAAAATAAATCAAGTGATGTTAATCAAATTTTGTGATGAAATTAAGCATTTTAATGATGGTGAGTAAGACTATGTAACAATTATGTTTAAGATTCTCATAGATGACAAACTTTTCCCATTGAAAACAATTTAAGGTAAAATTTTTTTTATTAATCTAATCATTTTAGATGTAATCCATATGCGTATGATTGTAATACTCTTTTGAACGTTTGAACAGTTGATTATTAGCGACATTAGTAAACATTATAATGAAATTCGACATTAAAATAAACAATTCAGTATGAATTTTTTTTCTTCTTGAAAAGTAGTCCAGTTATAAAATGGTCAACAAAAAGTGAATTCTATACGTAAATCCCAAATTTGAAGCTTACTTATACATCTTAATTTTTATATATAACTCTTAAAACTGTTCAAACGCAGTTTGGAGATCATTTTCATAACCGTATAAAGTCCTATAATTTGTTAGTTATTTATGAGGATATAGTTTTTATTGTACATGGACAAAATGCAAATATGTATCAGACATTTTTATTCATAAAAAACTTTGAATTCTATTTCATAAAATTTCCATAGATAATCAGAGATAAATTTCTTTTAGCGTTCTTCTATGTTTTCTTCCAAATGAAATCTAATGAAGAGAATTTAATATACAATAAAACCTCCTTAAGTGGACGCCTCTCTAAAAACGAGTATTTATCGATTGTTTTTTTGAAGATGTAAAATAGCTTGTTTCTTGTCGCTCTCTTTTCTTTACTCGGTATTTTTCTTTCGTTTTGTCTATCTTCTGAAGTTGGTCTTTTCCCTTCTTCCTCTAGGTGCTCCTTTCTTGTAATTAGTAGATCTTTCTCTCTATCTCTCTTTTGTCGCTATGGAAAGCTCCATTCCTAATGAATTGTTTATCCTATATATAGTCGGCGAGTGAAGGTGTAAGAATACAGCATGGCATAGTCTCATCGATTGTTAACACAAATAGAAAAGATCTCACTTATCAAAGATCATGGATTTTTACAGCATCCTAACCTGTATCAGCAAGTTAGAGGCGAAACTAACAGATAACTATTTGAACTCTCCAGTAGCTAAGCAGAGTTCCATGGCTGACTTTTTTCAAAAATCTTGATTGTACTGAAGTTAATAGATCATCCTGGTTAATAAAAGTCACCAAAAGAAGAGAAGAATGTGTAGCATATTTTATTCACTAAGTTTGAAAAAGTCTCAAGAGTGCCTGCTTTAGAGAGGTTTTACTGTAAATATGCTAAATAGCATAATTAATATTTAGATCAAGAATGATTCTGATATTCCTGGACATATTGAAAGACGTGAAAAATTTTATATGACAGATTTAGATGAAGTTGGTGACAGTGGAGAACATACGATATATCGTTCTGTTAGTAAACGATTTAAAGTTCGTCCTGGAACTTATATTATTATTCCAAATACATTGATGTATGGAAGACATGGAGAATTTTTCTTACGTATATTTACTGAACAAGCAGCTTGTCAAACAGTAGCAGTGTATGTTAATTAACATCATTCTTTTCTCTTATATATATAATTATTTGTTCTCTTTTGTTATAGAGAATTGACGGTTAATAAAGAAAATCTGGTAACTTATTTTTAGCTCTTCATACTCTATGCAAGCATGTATAAATCTATGAAAAAAATTGAAATAATGTTGAAGTTTCTTGTTTTTGACATCTTAATTAACAATAAATCAACATAGATATATGAAAAGACTAAAATTAGTAAACAGTGACTGTGATTTTTCTCCTTAGTATCAAAATTTAAATTCTATTTATAGAGAAGGTGGTGCTTTTTCCATGAACTACACTTCACCCAGAGATGTCCATCGCAGCAGCGGCGCGACAGTGGCAACATTTTTATGAAAGAAATTTCAAAAACTCAAGAGTTTACACATAATCTTGATATTGGTGTGTGCTGCACGATAAGGCTTGATGAATCTGATCGATTGGCAGGAGCAACTCTAGTTTAAACTGGTCACAGCCTTGAAAATCCAAAGGTTTTTAAAAATACCATTGCGGCAGCGGCGCAATAGCAGTCAACCTTTTTATGGCACGTTACGGCAGCGGCAGATTCTCAATCGCGATGGACATCTCTGACTCCATCTCCTAGATTTTTTACTTTTAATTCGTCTTTTTTTACTGGGATTGATGTGAGAATACAATATCACATAATCATTCCTTGGATATTTTTAGTATTAGAAAAAAAAATGATACTTTAGGAATGAATCAATTTCCATAGAAAATATCAATAAAACGGTTAGTATTTCGAGATTTTAATTATTAAAAATTGTTTTTTATGGAGAATAACCATAATATTCGAGATCAGCGTGTAAAAATACACCAGATAAAATTATTTTTCGTTGTAAAATATTTCCTATGAAAATTTTTCTCCAACTCTCTTTCGTCTTTCATTTCTTAAATGTTGAAGTGTATCCCTCTCTCCTATGGGCAAAAGTTTGATGGAGACTGTTTCACAATGAAAAGTATTTTTTATGGTGTTTTTTTGCATGCTGATCTCGAAATACTAACCGTTTTCTTGATACTTTCTATAGAAATGGATTCATTACTAAAGTATCGTTTTTTTTCTAATACTAAAAATATCCAAGGAATAATTATATGATCTTGTATCCTCACCTGAGTCTCAATAAAAAAAAATAATTAAAGGCACAAAATCTAGGGGGTAGGGTAAAGACGCTACTTCCTTATATGGCAATCAATATTGAGCTATTTATTATAAAAACTTTGAATAAAATTCTAAATTGAACTATATAACTGTCTATGCAATCTACAATAACTGATGTTTAAAATAATTCTATTTCTGAGTAAATAGAAATGTTTTGAGTTTCATTGAATTATTTATGATTTAGTACAAAAATCTATCGTTTTTTTTTGATTTTTACAAAAAATTTTTCAGTGCAATTACTCTTCTAAAACGATCAATGCAAAAATTTTTCTTTTTTTAGTTTTATAAAGTTACAAAAGTACATCAAAATACACATCTTTTATTTTAGACTGAAGCAGAAATAAAACGTCCAAAACTTGAGAAAAAAATCGAAAATGAACTAGATTCTACTCCTGAATCATTCGATGAAGAAACAAGTGAGATTACAGATGTGAATGGTACTTTTTCAAGTTTAAATGTAATAAAACTAGATGTTAATACTACTGCTGATAATCAAGAAGGATATTGTACAATTCAATAAATAGAAAGAAAAATCAAATCATTTTAAAAATGAATTAATGTTATTTTTTTTTCCACAATGATCTATTCTTACTTGATAATCTTATACGTTGCTACAACTACAAAATAATTTTTTTATATTTATTCCAGCGCTATTAATTACATATTAACGTAAACAATCAAATATTTCGTTTTTTAATATTTTCCTTTCAATAAAATAATCTATTGTGGAACTCACATTTATTTTCGAAGAAAATAGTGAGTGTTAGCTTTAAGTTGAGGTTTGATGGCTTCCCCTCGCCATTATATAGATATTAGCAATTTGATGAAACAATAACACAAGGTTCATACTCCTACAAAAGTTTAGAATATTTCAAAGTGTTTGTCAAAACTTGAATAGCTTGAATTCGTTTTTTGAACTTTGCAATTAAAATAAGAAAAATAACTGTTGCAAATGCAGAGAAAAAGAGATTTTTGTTCTGATCGTAGTTTGCTTTGGAAGACAAATATAGTCTATAAAAGATTTTTAATTTCACGTATCTTTTCTTAGTTTATTGAAGTTAAAAGACATATGTGAGTTCCCGATTTTAACCCCAAAGAGGCTGTACTAGCAAGCTTTTTTTCATCTATACTTGTGTAGGACATATATTAAAACAAACTTATAAATAAATCTTTTTAATTTATCAATTACAACTTCTCGTATGTTTTTGTAAAAATTGAATTAAATATTGAATTATTTATTACTAAAATGATCAGCACAATAAATTTCACAAGTGCTGGAGGGGTAATCAAACTATTTCTCACGAAAATATTCATTAAAACTTACTCAAAATTCTCCAAATCAAAGATGTGAAAAAAATTTAATTAATCCAAATTGTTACTTTCCTCTTGAATGTGCTTCAATAAACAATATAAAAAATCGGGAAAAAAGTTTAAATTTCTAAGGATTCTAAATCTGTAATTGGTTTGAAAATTCGAGAGAGTAATGAATGACTATTATTGATGTCTTTTTTTTATTAAACTATCGTTTTAATTAAAAGTAAATAAAAACACTACAAATTCTTAAAAATTTTCTTAGGTTTAAATGGATTCACTGAATGATTCTGGTAAGATCTCATAGAAACACTAATAAAAAATAAAACGTTTCAGTTTTCTAAAAGAAAAGACCTTTTTTTTAACCTTAGCACCTGGAAACTTTCACGTTACTGTTAACCTTCGCTGAGGTAATAACAATAGATTGTTTCATGTATTATTACCTTCTCTCATATTATCTTACGAGGAAACTACCCCAAATGATTCCGAGCTTTTAGCTTCATCTTTTGGCTATAGGTAGGCCTCAGTGGGACTAAGAAAAGCCTAGAAGGATTAGTGCTTATGGTTCTTCTTTCCCGAGATATGACTAAAACTAGATTGTAAAAAAAGGGATTTTTCTCATCTTTGAAATAAACGTTCATATGTTATCCTATTGTTTTGAAACTTAAAGAATATCAGTATGGTTCGATTACAGTTCTTGACCTATCCAACAATTGAATCTTCAACTGAACTGGATCATGAAATATGAAAACTTCAACAGAAGTAATTTCTTTAATTTATCAGAAACACGAAACGAAACAATATTTAACGCACACATGTGAAAAAAACAACTTTAATGGTAATGATAGTCCATGTAGAAGTGATGAAAGCATAATATATTTCGACACCATGAACAACAGATGAAACCAGGAGTTAAACATCTCTCTTCTTCGCATGAAGAAGAGTCGAAAGACAAACAAGTTTCGATCTGACATTTGAATATTCAATTGGTCAAGTGCAACCCGATCATATATACGACGAATAATACCTTTCATCTGACGATTGAAATACATGTCAAGTGGTTGTATCTTGTCAGTCGTTTTGTCGATTATTTGTAATCGTTTCAAGCCTTTTACCTTCCTATAAATTTGAATATCATTCTGTCCTCGCCACAAATCTGAAAGAAGCAGACATTTGTCGGGTATATTGGGAATGAGGACTTGATCAATCCAATAATCGACATGGGAGCTAGTTAATTTTCCAGATTTTGAACAAGTAACGACTACATTATCAGCTCGAAACATTCGAGATTGTACACCTGAAATTTAATAAAGCTCAATAAACTTTAAAAGATTGAAAATTTAACTTCACCTTCACTAAGTCGACCGTTTGGCTCCTGAAGACATAACAATATAGGCCCGACTACTTTTCCATCCATATTGACAAGAGGTTGTATATTGTAAGAATGACTACTGGCATTCTTAGATCGCACTGAACCAGTTGTTGTCTTTTCTCCTTTGAAACTTAGTGTACGACTACTTTGAAATTCTTTTGCCAAACCAACTTGATTATGTATTAAAAATTTGACTTTGAGAATAGTTTTTCATCTCTGCTCGTACAATGTTGACAAACTCTTCGGCTGAAGCTTCAATTTCATCAGCACTCTTCACCGACTGGCTGCTAATAACTTTAGAAATCTTTCGAGAAACAATACGATGTTTGTACTTGAAATTCTGAACCCAATGATTAGAAGCAAAAAATTCAACCATTGATTGTTGCTGAGCCTTCGTCACACCCCATCGTTGCAGGTCTGCATCATGAATACATAAAGATTGATCACGAGCTTCTCTAAACAATGTAAAAACATGTGCATCGATTTCGTCTAGTTTTTGTCGTTTTGATCCATTACAATGAACATAATCACGAAAGCGAAAAATATATTGCCTGTGCGGAATGCGACGAAATCGACGGGTAACACTTTTCCAACTATGTTTTCGCTTTCCATTTTGATTAATTTAGTCATAATAATCTACTACTTGTCTCATATATTGAAGAGAAAATTTGTCCGTTGATTGCTCATCTTTTTTTCCTCCTACTTCTGTTGTTGAACCTGTTTGTTCATCATTGGATTCCATTTCTTCAGAGTCTGTCTCTTCAATATCTTCACTTTCTTGCGAATCACCTTCTTGAAATTCATCTTCTGAAGAATCATCAGATGAATGTGTTTGATCGAGTGTAGATTCATCGTAAATTTCAAATGATGAGGCAGACAAAAAAGTTTGAATAGTTTCAAAGAGGTACTGTATGAATTCGTGAATTTGTTTATTTCCTTTAGGTTGGTATCCATCTTTTTTAGAAACTCGTTCAGCTAGCATAGCTACGATATCAGCTGCTTCAACCATATTTAAACAAAATGAAAAGTGGCATAAAATTATTGTATCCATTAAACGTTCTTCTATGACATCGACATGGCACACGTGATCAACAAGTATCAACAGTCATTTTTCTTTTTTCTTCTTTTCTCTTTCTTTCTCTGTAACATCGCATGGCACCAAGGCCTGCATAACTATAATTTGATATTTTGCATTTAGACAAATCCAGGAATTTAAAATTACTGCAGAAAACAAGTTACTGCTAGAGCTAGCTGTGCAAGACGAATGTAGAATAATTTTGGATGACAAAAACAAACTTTTCAAAAAATCCCTTTTTTTACAATCTAGTTTTGGCCATATCTCGGGAAAGAAGAGCCATAAGCACTAATCCTTCTAGGCTTTTCTTAGTTCCACTGAGGCCTACCTATAGCCAAAAGATGAAGCTAAAAGCTCGGAATCAGATGGGGTAGTTTCCTCGTTAGTTTACTCATTTAAAAATATACTCAGAATATCACCAGATTAAGATGTGCAGTCGATCAGCACTTTAGTCAACCACTAAAATTTCGTTCTCATGGAATATCCATTAACATTATCATCTTGCATCTTTAACAATGTTTTAGTTTTAAATAAGAGTTAGTCAACTTTCATTGTGCCACAATCTATACTCGTGACTTTACATAGTTTTCTCAAAAAGAAAAATACATTTCCATGTAAAACAATTCGGGATTGCAAATTGTAAGACGTCTCTGTTTCTACAAAAATTATTTTCTATCCCTCCCTATTAATCAATACAGATTCGATAACTATGCCCTTTATTTCTTTGCTTCTTTGCATCAAAGGTATATTTCCCAAGTATAAATCTTGTTCAAAGTGAATTAAAAGTTACTGCTGAAGAAATTGTGGTCATGCTATAACACACATGTGCCATTGTGAAAAAAATACTTGTTCGATAGCGTTTTAATTCAATAAAAAAGAATAACTTTGTTACTAAAAACAACTCGATATTTTCATTTAGGCACAACACAAACTCCAATATCATCTAACATTTCATCGTCTTCAGAAAACAAATGTAGTAATTTTTGTGGTAATGCTTATGGTTGATGTCTTTATATTCTTCTTGGCCTTTTTCTTCTTAATTTTTGTCTTGCTCTTATTCTTGGTGGTGGACGTTTTGGTCTTATTCCTGTTGTTAGTCGTACTGGCTCTTTTATTTGTCTTGGTATTTCTATTGGTGCTGCTATTGCTCTTCTTGCAATGTCTGTACATTGGATAATTTTCCTTAAGAAGGCGGACATGTAACTTTTGTAAAGTTCCCTGTGAGGATTGTTGCCTTTTTTCAAAACTTCAGCTGAACTGTCCTCATGATCAGATCGAAAAACTAAAATCAATTGAACTAGTGTTTTTATTTACTATTATAGTCAGAATAATGTTCTACTTCATTTCATTTTCCTGACTTAATCTTGAAGAGGATCTAGCTGGATTTTGCGACAACAATAGAAATGCTCGGAACATTTCGAAAATTATATGAATCGACTCACTTTTTAATCCTGATTTCAAATATACTATTCTCTTCTATCAAAAATTCGACTTACTCTTATAAAGTTCGCTTAAAAATGAGTAAAATTATACACTTTGGATATAGTGGTCCATGTGAAAATCTGATAAATGACGCATCATTTGGGAAATATATCTTTTGAGCCCATAATTAAGGAACAATTGAATTCTTTGAAATTTATCGAACTTAGAAAAAAATGTTTTGTTTTTTAAGAGCCCGAGTTAAAGATTGCTTTGAGCTCATATCGTAATAAATCGTACAGATGTCACATAGAGGATGAAACGTGCATAGATCGGATCAGATTTCGATGACGATTCCGACTATCATATTGGTTTTGATTAACCCTTGTACTATCAGCCGAAACAGAGCATCCTTTACGAATCGATATACAGCTTGTCCGCAGGCCACGCACTCACATTTTGGCAACTTTCAATTCGCATTTCTCCTGGATGGCGAAGAATAGAATGTCAAAATTTGGTACGTAGGTGAACGTTACAAAGTTCTTTAATCCTTATAAGTTTCATCACAATTGGCTGAATGGTTTACGTTTTACAGGAAAAATACACGTCGGTAACGCGCTCACACAAAAGCTCCTTTTTTCTGGGCGGTATTAGAAATGTTAAATTTCCTGCGAATGCTTAGGTTATAAAGACATATGTTCAGAAGAAGATTTGTAATGGAAATTCAGGATTGTCTATTAGAAAAAGACATTTTGAAAAATATTGTATTGTTCCTGAGCTACAGTCAAAAGGCTATGGTAATACACTCACACATGCATTCTTTGCTCTTCATTATTCAGAATATTAGTCGGCCAAGTATCTTGGTAAGCTATGTTAGATTATGACACAAGCGTAACCTACTTTTTTTATTTCAAAGCATGATGTACTGTAGGGTTTTGAAAAGGCTTACAAAAAATAGTTCTAACTCGAAAAATATGATTTTTTGAGGGTGTACTCAGGATTTTGGTGTTTTTATTCAAATATAAGGAGATAAAAAGAAATGAAAAACAGTAGGCATTTAAAACAGCGTCTAATATATGTAATAAAATTTCCAGGCCTATCGGATGTACTGCGGTCGAGAAAGGAGTGATAAGGATGGAATGAGATGGTTTTTGATCATTACCACTCCAATATCTTCTTCAAGGACACGAAACAAATGGAAAGCAAGTCTACTATCTGATGATTCATCAAAAGGTTCTCAACGTGCCTTAATATCCACCAGAATGCTCTTATAGTTATAGCATGAAATAAACTAAAAACTTTAATTAATAACACAGTCATTCTAGATTTTATTAAGTTTTTAGATACCTACCGTTTTCTTCTATCAGTCATTAAGAAGATAAAATATACATTAGAAGAAAACTCAATCTTCGTAGACTCAGAATATATATAAGACTTCAGTTTTTAATTATTCGTCTATGTTTTTAAAATATTTCCTTCAATTACGCTGAAACAATGATAAATTACCAGAAGCGCACTCGTTTTTTTTCTTCATGTAGCTTTTCTCTTTGTTAAAGAAAAAAACAAAATAAACTATATATTCTGACAGAGCAAAATGTACTTTACAAGATGACACAATTAGTTTTTGAAAGTAATCAGGTTCTACTTTAATCTTTCTGGTTGACCGTTAGCCAGATAAGCCGTATATGTTATTGATTTTCAAAGGAAATTCATTTCACTTGTTTTATATTATGAACTGGAATCACAATAGAAGGTATTAACGGCGATTTTTCTTAGAAGAATTAGAACTAAACTTAATATTGTATCTCTCCTGGAATTTCGCTCGAAAATCTCGAAATTTATAAATAAAGATATTCAAAATCTATTAGCTATTTTTGATTATCCTATGTTGAGAAAAGAATGTATAAGAATCAAATAGAAATTCTACATAATCCAAACAAAAACGATGATAGACTTGTAAAACTTCTAGTGATAAAAAAATTTCAACTAAATATTAGAATTATTCCATATCTATCTGTAACAATCTGTCACAGTCTTATCGAAAATATTGATAACTTTACTATGTCTGTTCATTCGAGAAAAAAAGCAAAGTATTTATACAAAGAAAAAGGTGATCGATTTCCACCGGTAAGATATAGGTGGGAAAAAAGGCTAAGTTATATCCTTTTTTTGTCATTTGCAAATAACATAGATAACATTGAGGAATATACCAGAGATGACATAAAAATGGAAGGGAACAGGATAAAAAGAAAGGAGGCAAAATCAAAAAGACAAGAAAAATATCATACGTCATATATATGATACATATAGTGAACGAATACTATACTTGTTCGCTTATATGAACATTCTACTAAACGCATTTTTTGTATTACTTGTTCTCAAGAAAGAAAGAAAGAATATCGTTTTAATAATTTTTTTCAACAGATTGAATATGAGAACAGCATATTCTTATTAGGATATAAGTGCAAAAGTAAAAAAAATGACTTTATGAAAATCTATGTTGTTAGTATAGTGCACAAAAAAGGCCAGTAGTACTAGAATAAATTTCGTACTTTTTCTCATTCAAATCTGCTAAATATTAGTCAAAAAGAGACGAAATCATGACTGGAGAACGGTATGATTGATATTTCAAAAATGATCAATGTCTTCTAAGTTCGAAATATATATGGTTTTGCAACCTTTGAAAAGTTGTATCGATTGGTATATAAAGACTTACTTCAACAGTCTTTACTAATGAATGTGAACGCCTTTTCTTGATTCCAACTCTATTAACCATCCTCTAAAATGTGAACATCTGCGAAAGTGCCATATATCGTAGACATGACAACGCGTATTTAGTTGGTCCTTAATATAATGTGTCACGCAAAATTGAATAATGACTATTTTCTTCGATCATTAGTTATTCATGGCTGAATATGATATTTCATCGTGAGCTTTGTCTAGAAGTAGAGATGAAAGGAATAAAAGAGCAAAAAAACATGCTCTATTAGTTATAGAACTCCGTAGTTAATTTGAAAAATCTTATTTTTCTGCTTTCAACTTAAAAGATCTATTAAATGAATGCTTCATTTTCATAATGTGAGAAAACTCAGGATGACAAATGGATAGTTGGATTTTCTCTGATATCTTGAGAAAGATGAGCAACTTTCGTCAAATTCAATAATTTCAATACTTGATTTAGTAATCTTATCAGTGCGAAGGCCCAAAGTTTGGATTAGATGAACAGAAAAGATTACATTGAAGTGGCCATCCAATAGGACCTTAAAAAAAGATTATGATCTAACCAAATAAATTGAATAGAATCCAGCTTATCGCTAGAAAAGATCCCAATAACTGTAAATCTCGAAAAGTTTCTGTATTTGCTATGATCTAACTCAGATAGCTTTAATTATTCATGAATCAAAGAAAATTTTCTCTAATCGTGACGATAGTTAAAAATGCTCGCAATATGTCAATCTCCAGTTTTAATAAATATTATATTCAATGTGATGCGAGTTATATAATGATTATATAGTTGTTTGATCGACTGATTGATTTCAAATTAATTTAAAAAGAAAAAGAATATAAGTAAAAAATGAATGGTTTTTTTTTTTCATTTTTCTCTTCTAATAACCAATTTATCAATGTAATTCAGTCGATTTATTATATCACGAAATTACAGCTACAATTTTCTTTTTATATTTTATATGTGACAATTGCTCACTTCCGATCAATGTGAAATTGATTGCAGCCATGCGTATATAAAATGAATAATTAAACATAGCATATTTTCTAACTATAGAAAACAAATATATCAATCAATAAGTCGCTTTATTATTTTTTTCGTTCTTTCATTGTATTTATCTTTGCTATTATTAGAATATTTTTTATTTTTTCATCAAGCTTTCTTTTTTTCTCTCCTAATAGTCGATTTATCAGCCAGGTCGAATCAGTTCACTAGACTACTAAAAAAAATCAATTATTTAATATTTTTTACCTTTTTCCACGTGATGTTATTAATGACTTTCCATGAATAACGATAGGAGACACTTATATCAATCATTAACATATTAGATTTTTTTTTATTTTCATTATTACACATATACTATATATATATCTCATAAAATCATTACGGTACGAACAAACATTTAGAAATATCATAAAAACAGCAGAAAAGAAATGGTTGATGTAAAAGCATATAAAAATCAAGATTTTAAAGAACTTGAAGAAAAACATAGTTCAACTCGATTATTTATTGATCCTGAATTTCCTGCTTGTCTACACTCAATTAGTCATACAGGAAAACTCGATTTAATAAATAAAGATGGTGAAAATATTTTAAAATATATTGAATGGCGTAGACCACATGTAAGAAAAATTTCCTTTTCATTTTTTTTATTTATTTTTGTTTTTAAGAGAATTTATAAAGAAATGAATATACTATTTTAACATTCTATATATTTATGATGATTATTTTTTCAGGAAATAATTGATCGACCTTATTTTGTTATTGATGGTTTTCATCGACGAGATATAGGTCAAGGTCAGTTAAGCAATTGTTGGTTTATAGCTGCAGCTGGTAAATTATTTCTACAAATTTTCTTCTTCTATTTTATTTATTTATTTAATTATTCAATTGTAATTGATTTTTTTTAGTTGCTTTGACATTAAATGCTGAACTAACGGCACATGTTATACCATATGGTCAAACATTCGATTCAAGTGAATATACAGGTAAATAACTAAATAATTGTATTAATAGAGATATGATCATAGTCATTCGTTTTAAATTATTTAACATCGAACAAATTCGATTGATCTGCAAATCGATAGTCGTTTAGAAATAGACAAAGATTAATTAGATACTGATCAAGAAGAGATTGGTTTCTATGAAATGGATAAAAAGCCTTTTTTTTTAGAATTCTGTTTTGATCATTGTTATTTTTAATTGTTTTTTTAGGTATGTTTCATTTTCGATTTTGGTTATTTGGTGAATGGACTGATGTTGTTATTGATGATCGATTACCATGTTATAATGGTAATTTTGTATTTTGTCGGAATAACAGAGATCCAAATGAATTATGGGCACCATTACTTGAAAAAGCCTATGCAAAGTATAAAGAAATATTTTATTTAAAATATGATTTAAAAATATAATATATGTTACAAATAATATTCTCTTTTAGAGTATGTGGTTCGTATGAATTAATGGATGGTGGACAAATAACTGATGGTCTCATTGATTTTACAGGCGGTATTGATGAATCAATTTTGTTAAAAATACCAACACCTCCACCGGATTTTAAAGAAGAAATTAAACGTCTTCTATGTCAAGCATGTGCAAGAAAATCTATGGTAGGATGTTCTATAAATCCTGTTTTGAAAAGTTCCAATGAAATGTGTTTAAGTAATGGTCTTGTTACAGGTAAAATGTTTTTAGTATGAATAATTCATCTTATAATTACGTGAACTCGAAGATATTGCTTAATTAATGTTTAAAAAGAATTTTTCGATATCTTCAATGATAAAACTTGACTACTACGATGTTTTATCAATTTTTCAGGAGATCTATTAATAAAGGTTTCAAGTCATAATTTACCTTTATGATACCTCTCGTAATACGTTTCATTGTTCTGTTTCTCTTAAAGAATAGTTTGGGAAATATAAATTGTCTGCTGGCTTCTGTCTGCTAGGGTACAGCGGTTTAGAGTAATTTTTGGAACCACCGTATTCTACTGTCTGCACTTCACTGATTAGCTAGAGATCAATGCAAGAATAAAAGAAATAGTCGTCTTAAAAACTTGTTCGACAGGTAGTTGAATATTAATATTTCTCAAAAAATTTGATAAACAGATTATCAGAGTTAGAAAACTTGAAGTTGAGGTCAATCTTTACAATGACTAATTAGTTAATAATTAATATTATTAATTTCTGAAAAAGATAATCAAGAGTGAAGAAGCAAAATCTAAGGATAGTTTCATTAATTAATATTTTCTATAAAACTTGACTAATAGTAATCGATGAAGACGAATCCGATTCCGAAGATAGTTTTTTATTATTCCAGTATTAAAAATTTATTAATTATAATTGCTCACAATTTCTACGAGAAAGAACTAAAGGAGTACCCAGATTAGCACTATTTGTATAATCAAGACAACAATTTTTTCTAGTTTAGATGAATGATTATTAAATAGAAAGAACAGTGTTTTTTTTCGACCATCAAAAACCACAATTGCTAGATTTTCAGATTTTACAGCTGAAACTAAATTTAAACTTGTTTTTTATATATTCCTTTCCTGTTCTAGAGTTTTTTCTAAATACAATTGATTTTATTTTTCTTTAGAAATCTATACTATTTTTAGGATCTACGTCAAAAATTAGCTCGACAGTTTATCTTAGTTTTCAACATAGATTCTGAACATAGTAGAGGTTTTTAATAAGAAATAGCATTAGTTTTAACTGTAAACGTCTCAGAAATTATTGATCTATTTAATCATTTAATTAAAACTAAAGAAAGTATGATGTAAAGGTACGTCGTGAATTGAAGTCTTTCATTGATAGATTTCTTTAAAATTTGACAAAATATAGTAATAGCCGTGTTATCATTGAAAATATTAAAAATTGTCATCAGTCTCTAGTTTTGTTTTTCCTTTTTGAACATCTTCATAAACGGACTGTGCGTTCATTTAATTATAAGATGGATACTATATCATAACAAATCAATGTTTCAATTGTAATATTGTTTATTGTAATTGTTTTTTTGTTTGAAAAAGAACATGCATATTCTGTAACACAAATAAAAGATTTAATAACACCTACTGGACCTGTTACATTAGTTCGATGTTTGAATCCATGGAATAGTGAAAAGGAATGGAATGGTAAATGGAGCGATAAGTAAGTTTTCTTTTTGTAAAGAGAAAGAATGATTGAAAACAGAAGAATATGGTTTTTTTGTTTTCGTTATAATTATGTTATATTTTCTATAGTTCATCGTTATGGGACACAGTGACCGAAACAGAAAAACGTAAATTTAAATTTCAAATTTTACGTGATGGAGAATTTTGGATGTCTTATGATGATTTTTTTAATAATTTTGATGAGATTCAAATTTGTCATTGTCGACCAGATTCATTAGGTGTTCTAGGAGCTATTCCATCTGCAACAAATTTATCTCAAGTAAATAACCAAACAGGACATTTTTTACATATTGAATTTTATTAATTCTACATCTTCATTTCTTCTTTTTTAAGACAGATAAATTGACATGGCATGAAGAAGCATTTCATGGTGAATGGATAATTGGAGAATCTACCGGTGGATGTGGTTTGGTGCGTGGATCGCAAGGTATGCAACTAATGATAGAAGCTGAATATCAAGAGAGAATTCCATTGAATTTATTAACGAAACCCGATAGTCTTCTTCTTCTGGAACTAAGAGTCAGAGGAGAAAATATCGATTTGTTGATGTATTTGTCAGTTATTCGATACTAAATACAGAGACCTGAAAAGAGTTATGAAAGAGAAGAAATGGAAAGATACAACTGGTAGCTGAATGCATGTCATTTTGGTATATTAGTTCCAGTGTATATAAATGAATACAGAAGATATATGATATATTGTGATAAATTATGAGCATACTTTGAAATATATTATTTTAATTGCAAAATCATTCAATTAAAATGTTTTTGAAATTTTAGGAAAACTAAAAATACATTAAAGATACTAATTGTTGTCGATCTGCAGAGATTATAAAGAATTTTGCTAGTTTTGTGTGTATTAGAAAAGAATCAAATAAATGAGAATGATTTGTTTTTATTTTAGAAAAATATTGGACTAATCCACAATATCTTATTAAATTAGAATTTACTGATGGTGGTATTGAAGAAAAATGGTGTACAATGATTATTGCATTAATGTTTAAAGAAGAAAGACGACGAATGTTAACTGATGAAGACCGTGTATTAATAGCATTTGATGTTTATAAGGTAAATTCATATTTGTTTTCAATAGAAGTTATATTTCTTTCGTGGGCACAAAAAGTTGTCTTTTTGGATTTCATTTTTTCACCATATAATACACTGTGATAAAAAAACAAAATATCCCACAAGATGTAGGATGAAAGGAACTACAATCTACAAAAGACAGTTTGTTTTATAGTTTAACTTTTTTTCGAAATGGACGAAATTCGAAAGCATTAGTTTCTTTTTCATCCTTTCATCACATGATACGCTTTATTAAAAAATCAAAATACATTGCAAGATGAAGCGTGAAACGTTCTACAATCTACAATGAACGCCTTATTATACAGCTGCAGTTTTCGTTTTCAAAGTGAACAAAATTCTGTGGCTAATGATATCAATAACTTCTTTTTCTCAAAAAGTCAAAAATTAGTGGTTTTGAATTTTATCCATTCTGAAAAGAAAAAGTTAAACTATAAAACAAGCTGTCTTTTGTAGATTGTGTGATATTTTCTTTGTAATGCAGTGTATTATGTGGTGAAAAAATGAAATCCAAAAAGACAACTTTAGTTGTTCGCGAGTGGCTTGATTGTTTTTTGATTAGTGAAGACTGGAAGCAGCTATTAACTTGCAGTTTTCAGCATTCGAAAGAAAAATGCGGATGAAATAATTTTTAAAGAAAATAATGCAGTGTAGAACCCTTTTAAATTTCTAAAACTAATTTGTATCAATCAGGATTTTTTTATGGGAAACATTCATTGCAAGATAGAACTCTTCTCAAACTTTGAAACCTTTTTTTTATTTGACATGGTCTTTAAAATTGTCTAGAACCTTTTGATGGTTTACTAGTAAACGAATGAAACCTTAAAAAGTTCTGAATCCTTGCTAAAACATTTAATAGTTCCCTATGTTACATTTTGCTTTCAAAAACGAACTTTGGTAGTTTTCAATTCGATCTTAACAGATATTTCAAAGAATGTTAGTCTTGATTAGAATAGCTTATGGTTAAAATATCTCCCCCAAATCTCAAAGATATGCACAAGTTCCTGTCAGTTCATTACCTTTAATGTGAGGAAGGTTTTCACAATGGGGTTACTAACTAATCATGTCGAAGTGGGTTTTTGAAGGGCAGAGTTACCTTAGAACTAGATCTTCACAGATTCTGATTTTTAATTTTCTTTTTGTTTGATTTTTAAAAATACTTTTTTGAAAAATATTCAAATTTAAAATGCGAATATATATGAAATATCTAAGTTTTTATTTCAGCAAAAGAGAAATTCAAAAAACGGTGTCTGTAACGTTCTATCCCTAACTGTCCTTGATTCAACAAAAAAAAATTCTTCCTTCTCCATTGAGTCATTATTAAGAAGTTTTTCCCCATGTAAACAGTAAACACGTTAATAGGCCCAAATTTCCATCGATAAGTCCGTCTCTGAAAGAGGAGGTCTCGCCACATCTTTTCATGACAAAAATTTAACTTCGATTTTAGTGAATTTCACAGCTGTTTCTAAGGCTGTGAATAAAAGATTGTTACGTAATTTAGTTTTAATTAGTTTCAGAGCACTGAAACTTCCTTCACATTCAGAAAGTTTCCCAAAATTGAAATATCTTTTTGTCTTAATCTCAGTCGCATCAGGAATTTATATTTGATGAGAAATAAAAGCTCCTTCATTTTTTATTAATCTTTACTCGTACTTGGCCTCTTGTGCACAAACAATGCACAGTAATCCATATTTTGAGGATGTTTCGGATAGATACAAAGAATCTTTAAGTAATCTGAGTCCTTCAGAATACTAATGAATAAGTTTTTCCTGAAAAACCAGTGTAAATATTAAGAGAAACGTTTTGCACTAGAGAAAAAATGCTAATTGTTCCAAAAATTTCCAGAGAGAAAGCTAAACAAGAAGAAAAACTTTTGTGGAGGCCAAATTCTCCTGCTAATTGTAAGCATTGTTCAATGCTCTTCTACGTTTTTTGTCCAAATGAAATCTGATAAAAAGAATTTAATATAAATATGGTAAATAACACAATTAATATTTAGATAAAAAATGATCCTGATATTCCTGGACATATTGAAAGACGTGAAAAATTTTATATGACACATTTAGATGAAATTGGTGATAGTGGAGAACATACGCCATATCGTTCTGTTAGTAAACGATTTAAAGTTCGTCCTGGAACTTATATTATTATTCCAAATACATTGATGTATGGAAGACATGGAGAATTTTTCTTACGTATATTTACTGAACAAGCAGCTTGTCAAACAGTAGCAGTGTATGTTAATTAACATCATTCATATCACCCCGGAGCGGTTTTTAAGGAAATGTTTTCGGTGAAAAAA